>CM062805.1:471881279-472481279 GCA_031772625.1 Pinus tabuliformis
ATCATCAACAAGAATTACTTCACTTGGATTATTTAGTCTAGAAAGACAGTCAGCTACAACATTAGATTTTCCTAGTCTATCAATAACAGTAACATTAAATTCTTGCAACAATAGTAACCACCCAGTCACTCTACCACTATTTAATGGTTTATTCATTAAATATTTTATCGCAGAATGATTCGTATGCATAAAGAATTCATATCCTGTGATGTAGTTTCTAAATTTATTGATAGGAAAAAATTATGGCTAAAAATTCTTTCTCGGTCACTGTATAGTTCAATTTGGCAGGTGACAAATTTTTACTGATGAAGTAAATAGCATAGGATTGTTTGTTCTCTTCCTGTCCTAAAGTTGTGCCAATGATAGTCTCTCTTAAGTCCCTATAATACTAGTGATTCCCCCATTACTATTGCGATTGTAACCCTTATTTTTATTGTTGTGCCCCTATTGTCCCCATATTGTTATTATTGTGCCCCATAGAAGTCCCCTATTGTTATTTTTGTGCCCTTATATTATTATTGTTATGTCGGCTTTGGTTATATTGTGACCCCTTAAACTCCATATATAGAAAGGAGGTTTTGTCATTTTTATCATCCAAGAATTGTTCATTTGTGTAATGTAAAGTAGGTTTCCCCCTTGAAGAGGCTGATTTATAAGTCGTTGATCTATATTTTCTATCTTTTTTTGCGCTGGTTTCATAACATTTGGTATCAGAGGTTTGGATTCTAGTGTTTCGCTGCTCCAAAATAGGTCATCGTGGAATTTTTGATATAACTTTTTTCTGCGATGTTTCAGAAGCTAAACAAAAAACCAGTTTGAGTCACAATTGCAATGATCCTCAGGTCCAAATTTCAGATCTTGGCTCCCTATATTTTCAGAGATATGATCCAAGGAAGTTAGGGTTTTTGCAAGCTCTCAAATTACATCCCAAACAGGTGACCTTGGGAAAATCGTCATAACTTTCTATCTGAGTATCAAATTGAAATTTCGTAAGACGTTACAGAAAGAGGACGGACTGTAGTTTTATATGCATCGCTTTCAGGTTTTAAGGTTGCAACAGTGACACATGGCAGTTTGTACATGTTAGATCTACTGAAAAAGTGTATAATTAGGTCATCTTGGGAGATTGGGCATAACGATTTCTTGGAAAATCCAATTTCTATCATACTTATGGTGTTGGAAAGAGGACCCAGAGGGCTACCGCAATGCAAAATTTCAAACTTTTGAGATCTGAAATTTGAGAGATACATCAAATACAATATCAAGCTCCTATAAAGTGAAAAAATGTGTGTAATCTTTTTTAAAATTTTGCATAAGTTTGGTTTGAAAAATTAGTTTAAAGGAATTCAAAGGGCATAGTGAAGCATAATTATCATGAATTGATGGCCGGAAGAAATAAAATGGAAACACCTAGTAAGCAACTTGAAAGCTATAGCATGATTCATGAAGAAGAGGAAGAAATGCAACATGGTATATCAAATTTATGAGACCAGGTGCAACAAAATTCACTCTCACAAAAAGTAATAGAAGCTAAGATGGATGGTTTAAAGAAACACCTAGAAGCTAAGATGGATGGTGTGGAACCTAATATGGATGGTTTAAAAAAGGGTGTGTAAGCTAATATGGATGGTTTAAAGAAATACGTAGAAGCTAAGATGAATGACGTGGAAGCTAAGATGGATGGCGTGGAAGCTGAGATGGATGGTTCAAAGAAAGGCGTGGAAGCTAAGATGGAAGATTTGAAGACATATTTGACAAAGTTTCTACAATAAATTCTTAATAATGGCAAAAGGGTAGTAAAGGAAACTCATGATGAGAAAAAAATAAATGTTAATCATGATTTCATAGACTCTAACAATGGATCAAAGATCAACCATGTTCCAAAGATTGATATGAGGAAGTTTGATGGAAAGGATCCCGTAACATGCATACTACAAATGGATCAATATTTCAGTCTCCATAATGTGCAAAACACACAAAAGGTACGCATTGAAACTTTATATTTTAACCAAATCAGTTTGTATGGTATCGATGGCTTTGCTCTCATAAACAAATTTTCACTTGGGAAATTTTTACAGATGAAATGATAACACATTATGAGGATACAAAAATAAACACTTTTTTTAGCCAATTGATAAATCTCAAACAAAAGGGTTCAATGATGGAGCACATTGAGGACTTCCAAAAATTGAATATAAGGGTAAAATATATTCCAGAGGAGCATAGGATTGATGTGTTCACAAGGACTTTAAAGGATAACATCCAACATGAGGTTCACCTTTGGTAACCTGATTCATTGGAGAAGGAATTCAGGTTAGCAAGAAAAATGGAAAGCAAAATTATGGTAACAAGGAAGCCTACCACTCACAATTATAAAGATGGAAGTGTTTTTTCTCGTAGCCTTCCAAAACCTACAAGGTTAACACCACAACAATTGGAAGAAAAAAGAGCAAAAGGGATTTGATACAGTTGTGATAGAAAATACACTAAAGGTCATAAATGTGATGAGAAGAAATTATTTTACATAGATTGTGAAGAGGAGGAAGAAAAAGAATAAGAAACGTCAAAACAAGAGGATATACACCAGGAACAAACCCTAGAGAAAGAAGAAATCAATATGAACGTATCTTGTAATGCATTGGTTGGAATTATCACTCCTCGAACTTTCAATATGGAAGGTAATATCAAGAAGAAAAAGGTAATAGTGTTGATTGATTCAGGAAATACCCATAATTTTATTCATTGTAAGATAGCCAAGGAATTGAATTGCTTCCTGTATCCAGCACCTGAGTGTCAAGTGAAGGTTATAAGTGGAGGAACCATAAATTGCTCTAGAAAGTACCATAATATCAAGCTATCCATGAGATAATATGTATTGAAAAGTCCAATGCTTTCCACTCCAATGGGTGGTGCTGATGTTGTGCTAGGAGTCCAATGTCTACAATCCTTGGGTACAATAGCTTTAAATTTTCAAGAAATTTTCAAGAAATTTTCTTTAGAAGGAAAGGAAGTTGAATTAATGGGTATCAAAAGGAAACTGGGAAAGATAATCTACTCTAACGGAATGACAAAGCTTCTAAAAAAATAACAACGAGGAATAATTGCACAATTATGTTCACTGGAGGTTCCCACATTGAAATCATCTATTTCTCCAAATCTCCAAATAGTCTTGGACAATCATTCCAAGGTATTTTAGACTCCCAAAGGCCTCCCACCTATTCATGATCATGATCATGCTATTCACTTGATTCCTAGAAGTGTTCCTCCAAACATCAGGCCTTACATATATCCCTATGCCCAAAAGAGTTAAATTGAATGTATGGTTGCAGAAATGCTAGAGGCTAGTATAATTCAACCTAGTCAAAGTTCTTTCTCTGCTCCAGTAGTATTGGTTCACAAGAAGGATGGGTCATGGCGCATGTGTCTAGATTATAGGGAGCTCAACAAGCTCACTATTAAAGATAAATTTCCCATTGCTGTCATTGATGAATTATTGGATGAATTGCATGGATCTATTTACTTCACCAAGTTGGATCTTCGTTCAGGATATCATCAAATCAAAATGAAGGATAAAGACATTCTAAAAACAACATTTAGAACTCATGAGGGTCATTATGAATTTTTGGTCATGCCTTTTGGCCTTACCAATGCACCTTCTACATTTCAAGGTTTGATGAATTCCATTTTCAAACCCTTCCTTAGAAAAATTGTGTTATTATTTTTTGATGATATACTAATCTACAACAAGTCTTGGAAGGATCGTGTTCAACATGTTGACAGGGTGGTCAAACTATTGGAGGAGAAACAATTATATGCAAAAAGCTCCAAATGTTTCTTCGGAGTACAAGAGGTGGAATATCTGGTTCATATTGTATCTCATGAAGATGTTAAGGTAGACCCTAGCAAAATTAAACCAATTAAGGAACGGAAAATCCACACATCCATAAAGCATCTGTGAGGATTTCTGTAGTTGATAGGGTATTATTGCAAGTTTGTTAAGAATTATGGGAGAATAGCAACACCTCTAAAAACATTATTGAAGAAAGATGCATTTTCATGGACTCCAGAAGAAACGAAGGCCTTTGAACATATTAAAGGGTCATTGTGCCAAGCACCAGTCTTAGCTACATCGGACTTCACAAAAACCTTTATTGTGGAATTTGATGTCTCAGGAAATGGAATTGGTGTTGTTTTAATCAAAGAAGAAAGACCCATTGCTTTTGAAAGTCATCCAGTCAAAGGAAAGTATTTATACAAATCTTTTTATGAGAAGGAAATGTTGGTAATACTACATGCACTTAAGAAATGGTGACCCTACCTAATGGGAAGACACTTCAAGGTAAAAACAAATCATGATAGTCTTAAGTAATTTTTAGAACAAATATTATCTTCAGAAGAGAATAAAAAATGGGTCACAAAGATGTTGGGTTATGACTTTGAAATCATCTCCAAAACAGGGAAGCAAAATGTTGTGGAAGATGCACTCGCAACAAAGGATGAGGATGTGGAAGCATTTCTTTGTGCCATTACTATTATCCAACTAGGTTAGATATATGAAGAAAGGGATGAATGGAAGAATGACGAATTCCCATAACACTTTTTGATGCAGTATGAGGAAGTGTTATACCTATGTAAGAATTCCAACTCAAACGAAATATTCTTATGGAATTACACACTTATCCCTTAGGAGGGCAGTCAGGATTTCTAAAAACTTACCACATGGTCAAGAACGAATTTTTTTGGGATGGTCTTAAATTGGATATTCAAGAGTTTGTGGTGGAATGTTTGGTTTTACAAAAAAATAAAGTTGAAAGAATTAAGACCCTGGGTCTATTACAACCTTTAACCATTCTAATCCAACATTGGGAGGAGGTTTCAATGGATTTTATTACAGGTTTACCTGAGTCCAAAGGAAAGAGTGTTATCATGGTGGTAATTGACAAACTTGCCAAGTATGCACACTTTTGTGCATTATCTCATCCATTTAAACCGAGTACAATTGCTACTACATTTATGGAAACAATTCAAAAGCTACATGGAAACCCAAAGATTATTGTAAGTGACAAAGATCCCATTTTCACTGGAAATATTTGGACAGAATTAGTTTCTGGCCTTGGTACTCAGTTAGCTCATAGATCATCTTATCATCCTCAATCTAATGGGAAAACTGAGATAGTAAACAAATTTTTGGAAGGATATCTTTGTTGCTTTGTATCTGATAAACAGACACAATGGGTCAAATGGTTGCCTTTGGCTGAATGGTGGTATAACACTTCCTTCCATACTGCAGCAAAAATAACCCCATTTATGGCACTTTATGGATATCATCCACTGTCTATCACATCATATTTAAGAGAAAATTCTAAGGTTCAAGGAGTGGAAGATCACATCGAGCATCAACAACAAGTTCTCCAACTCTTAAAGGATAACTTACTTTGGCGTAGAATATAATGAAACAATAGGAAGATCAACATCACATTGAACGAAGTTTTTATGTAGGTGATTGATTATTCATATGGCTACAACCATATAAACAAATCTCCCTCAATCAAGCTAACAATGATAATAAATTATCACCAATGTATTAAGGTCCGTACAAGGTGTTGCAAAAGATAGGTACTATGGCATACAAATTGGAGCTTCCTGCAGCTTCCTGAGTGCACCCAATTTTCCATGTTTCATGCTTAAAGAAGGTTATAGGTGAAAAGCTCCCAAATCAAACAATATTTCCAAAACTTGATGAGGAATGAAAAATCATATTGGAACCTAAAGCAGTCACAGAAAAAATAACTCGACAACTACAAAATTGATCAATTTCAGAGTATCTCATCAAGTGGAAGAACTTACCCACTAAAGGTTCCACATGGGAGGATGAGATGTTTATATAGAAGCATTCAGAACTACTCAAGCGTTGACGACAACACTTTTTTGAAGGAGAGGAGCATGTTAGGTCCCTATAGTACGAGTGATTCCCCCATTACTATTGTTAGTGTAGCCCTTATTGTTATTGTTGTACCCCTATTGTCCCCATATTGCTATTATTGTGCCCCATAGAAGCTCACTATTATTATTTTTGTGCCCTTATATTATTATTGTTATGTCGTCTTTGGTTATATTGTGACCCCTTATACTCCTATATATAGAAAGGAGGTTTTGTCATTTTTATCATCCAAGAATTGTTCATTTGTGTAATGTAAAGGAGGTTGCCCACTTGAAGAGGTTGATTTCTAAGTTGTTGATCTATCCCTTTTTATATTTTTGTAAGTTGGTTTCATAACAGTATCTGAGGCATCAGAGGAAATGTGGAATGGAAGGGACCACTTAGGACCTCTCAAAACTGGTGTCTGCACTAATTTTTACTTTAATGTCTCAAAAGACTATTGGCATGCTGTGGGCCAGAAAAGCTCACTATCCTTAACTAACAATCAGAAAAGGGGGCTAGCTATCCTAGAAAAGTTCTCAATGAATATCCTGTAATAGCCCACATGTCCGAGGATCCCTCTTACTTCCCTTTGTGTTTTGGGTGCAGGAAGACATGATATAACTTCTATTTTGGCTGGGTCTACCTGGTTACCTTTGTCAGAAACCAAATGTCCAATGACTATTCCTGCTTTTCAAATTAATCTACACTTTTTATCACTCAAAGCAAGGTGAGCCTCTTGGCAACATAAAAGCAGTTTTTCTAAATTTTTGAGGGCTTCTTGGAATGAGTTACCAAACACTGAAAAATCATCCATATAGATCTCAACACACTCGAGATCAACAAAAATATCCAACACAACCCTATGAAAGGTGGCTGGGGCATTACATAGTCCAAAGGGAAGCACTCAGTAAGAAAATGTACCCCATGGACACGTAAAGGTGGTCTTATCTTGAACTGCGGGTGTGACATGAATTTGGTTGTACCCACTAAAACCATCTAAAAATGAAAATTACTTTTTACCAGTAAGGGTATCTAGCACCTAATTGATAAAAGAAAGGGGAAAGTAATCCTTGAGAGTGGCTTTATTAAGTTCTTGATAATCAATGTAGATGCGCCATCTCCCATCCTTTTTCGGGATTATTACCAATGGTGAGACCCACTGGCTATGAGATATAGGATATATAAAATTAGCATGCAAGAGTTTTTATAATTCTTCTTTCCCAATATCTCTTAGCGTAGGGTTTATGTGCCTTTAGGTTTGAAGAACAGGTCAGGCTCCCTCCTTAATATAAATATAATGAGTATAGGTTTCAGGAGATATGCCTTTCATGTCCTCATAACTCCATGCAAAGGCATCAAGGTGATCGCGCAACAAATCAACAAGATGCTCTCATTGAGACGAGTCCAAGTCTAAATTGACATGTAAGGATTTTCCTGGACTAATTTCAACAAGAGTAGTCTCGAGCTTAACAGTGCAAGAAAATGCTACTAAGACCGGTGACGAGGAGTGTTGAGAATCAAAATTTCCTTGAAAATATGGACCAAAGATTTGACGAAACATGTAAAAATTAGGTATTGTGTCAAATTTATTCAAGAAATATCGTAATTCACCCTCCCGGGTAGACTTGGTATGATGGTGGATCAAATAAATAGGTTGAGTCTCCTCATCACTACTGTCATAATCTAACCACAAAGTGTCCTTGAGCTCCTTAATAGATCTAGCAGGTGGGTATAAGGTGACTTTCTTCCTAGAGTCTCCATGTCAAATATACATATCACTAGAGAGACATCCAATGTAAGCATTGGTTGTGGCAAGCCATGGTCATCCCAGAATGTAGGGATGTCCACCCACATGATTTTTTGGCTGAAGCACAGTAATGTCTGCTTGGTATTCCCACGAATCTATGGAGACAACCACATCATCCAACACACCTTCTAGCTTGATTTTTGACCTGTCTGCAAGTTCAAGCATAGTAGGGGTAGGATGAATATAAAACAACCTAATCTGATCCATGGTCTGCCTAGTCATGACATTGATGACCGTACCCAATTCTATTAACACATTGGCGACAAGAATATCACCTATCTGAACAGAAACAACTTGGTTTCCAGGATCAATGTACTTTTCCATTTGTGCACATCTTGTCTCTAACTCGGCTACTCAGCTAACAAATTGAATGGTCTGAGGTTCTACTCTCTTCCTCAGATTTTTGAGAAAAATTTCCCTAATGATTTTTGTGCAGATGGGGATCTCTCTAATAGCCTGAAGCAAAGGGACCTTTATGCAAAGATTCCTCAACTCAGAATCTAGACTGGACTCAGGGTCACTCCTCTCCATAACTAGCCTCTTTGGATAGGTAGGCTGGTTTGAAGAAGATAGTAACTCTAATGGTAAGGGAATGGCTAAATGGTGACATTGTTTTTTGAATGACCAAGTGTTTCCTCCTTGTTTTTCTTCTCAATGATCACCATGGGTTGTTTTTATTTTTTTGGTCTGAATACCCTTCCCGATCTCAATTGAAGCTCATGTATCCCAACCGGAAAGGTTTGGTAAATAGGAGAAGGGGGTGGTTCAACAGAACAGATCGATTGCACTGCCTTATTATTAGGATTTGGTACCAGTTGAGTAGGAAGTTAGGGTGGTTAGAAAGGTGGTGGTAAAGGTAATGGTGGCATCAGTTGACTTTGTTGAGGTAGGGGAGGAAAGGATGGTTGTGACATATGGTGAGGTGCATATGTAGGAGGATATGACGACATCTTGTGGGATAGGACTTATGTGAATGGTTTGACCATCTCCATCCTTGTTGCCTGGATTGAGGGGGTTTCACATACTGATAATGGTTCCCATGCTGCCAAGGTTGAGAGTGATGACTATTATAACAGGAATGCGGATGTGCATTATGACCAAAAGAATGTGGTGAAGATCAAGGAACCATACCTAAACCTACCTGAGGCCAATTTCTCTATGCTCCCATAGCATGTAATGGTTTAGGTTCGAAATGATCTCCTTCAAGTACAACTTTTAATCTTGGTATGGAGGGGCATTTCTTAGTGGCATGGTTTTCTACACAAATCACACATTTTAAATCAGTAGGACATTCTCTTAAATGATGTTTTTTCGTACATTTAGGACAAAAAATAGACAAAGACTCTTGTCCATCTACCAATTTCTCCTAAATTTTTAAAGAGTCTATTTTCTTGCTAATAGTATTCATTATTTCAATTTTCATATTGTCCATTTTATTCTCCAAACCAATAATCATAGCATCTGTAGATCCAATTTTACTAGTTCTACTTTGATTTCCTCTACTGGATATAGATTAATTCCTTGAAAATTTCTTGCACAAGTCACAAATTCGAACAAAAGTTTTCTGAGCAATATCCCCTTGTCCTAATAAATTCAAATTATGCCTAGAATCTTCAGTAAGTCCATGTAGGAAAAAGGTCCTGATAATACTTATGTCAAATTTATATGTTGACCTCTAGAGGATGTATAAACATCTCTCTAAGTAATCCTTCAAGGTCTCATCGTCACCTTACACAATGGTAAAGATCTCGTCCTGCAATTATCTAGTTTTGCAATGTTCTTGGTATTTAGTCAAAAACACTCTCTTCATTTGATCCCAAGAAATTATAGTTTTCCCTTCGAGCCCCATGAACCAGTGCAAGGTTGAGTCCTTGAGAGTTGCAGGGAATAACTTTAATTTCTGGGCACCTGAAGAGTAATCATAGCTTCTACATAGGATATAAAACTAAAAAAGAAAAGAATTAGGATCTCCGTGCACCTTATCATAGAAATGAGGGAGAGCTGATGGCAAAATTTTCTTCACTTGAGTAGTGTTTAAGAATCCAATATTGGGTATCCAAAGGTGGATTGTTCCTCAATTACCTGATTCTCACCAGTCCCATCAGCATGATCCTCGTGCTCTGCCATTTTTGTTCCCCTGATCGAACAACTCCTGCTAAAGTGAGGAGGTTGACTATGGCTCAAATTGGTCTTTGGAGCACCACTACATTCCTTCTTCCCATTCTTGGGTTGTGTCACATTTGAACTACTGTCTCCAGAATCCAAGTGGACAGTTCTTGCGTGATGAGTTTGTGTCCGTTTGTACTTTCTGCCTACAAAAGAAGGTCCAATATAAGAAAAAGTTTCAGATTTATCAGTGTTCCCTTGGACCTTATTGGGCTTCATACCCTTACCCCTTTTAAGCATTCATCTTAAAAATAAAATCCAAAAGAATGACAAAACTTTTAAATTTACAAAAAAAGAATCTTAAATCAAATGCTGCAAATGAATAAATAAGTCAACACTATGAAATAATTCAACAATAGAAGCATAATGCAAAAAAAAAAGTAGACTTACCCCTATTGCAAAGGAAAGAACACAAGAAAGTCCTTACCAATATTTAGAAACAACTCCCTAACAATGGTGCCAAAATGTTGGGTGCAGGAATTGCAATTCAGTAAACTCCTTTCAACACTTAATTTGTCAACCAGGGGTTTTGTACACTTCGAAGTGTAGCACAGGAAATGAAAAGAAATGATATGAACCTTATCTAATTGTATTCCAACTTCTTTGATTACAAATTGCAGACTCGAAAGGAAAGATCACACAATAATGAATACCAAGAAAACTCTGGTGCTAAATGAAAAGAATGTACTTTGCAGAAACTCAAATAAAGGAAACTCTCAATTCGTCATGAAAAATTTGAATCAATAAAATAACTATTTGAGATTCTCTTCAGTATGGTTGTAAGACAGAAGAATGATCCAACTAATCAGGATGTCTGTCTTCCTCAAGATTTTCCTTCCTGTACCAAGCTGTCGTTCCTGTACTGCAACAAGGTTCCTGTACTGGAATGTTGTTCCTGTACTAGAGCGAATCTTCTATATTGGAAGTATATATATTGGGCCCTTACTGAAGATCTTGACCTACATACAAGAGCTCTAAGCCTTTGTACTAGAGAACTCTGTTCCTGTACTCAGAATGTCAATTTCTATATTAGAACAAAGGTTCCTATACCAGGAAACCATAGTTCTTGTACTTGGTTACCAAATCGGTTGCAAGAAATAAAAGTGTGTTAACTAAGAAAATAATTGCAAGGTGAAAATAGAACTGTAAAGTGAACCTCTATAAGAAAAATGAATCTTTAACTCATCGGAAATGAAAGGTGCTTTCACAACCAAAGGGAATTTCTATTGAAATAAGAAATTGTTTTACTTGGAAACTACTTTGACCCAAACATCAACAAGGTATTTCCTGAGATTACTGTTCATTGAGTAAATAAGATCTGCACCCTTATATGAATAATTGTTTTAACTCAGGGAATCCTTCTGATAAATTCAGTATTAGGTCCAGCAACGAGTGCAGGTACAAATCCAGGTAATGCAACAATGTTTTAGTGAAAGCTTATCGACATTAATCAATTCTAAATATGAACTTGAATATTGGAATATGCTTCACTAAAAAGCCAAACACTATTTGTAGAATAATAATAGACCTGCATAAATAAGAATGACTGGCTGCAATGAGTAAAGGAAACTTTCAACTTGTTGAAATGAAAACACACCGATGTAGGAAGCTAGATGTACATTACTTTGTAAAGAAAAGGGTAGTACACATTTGCAGGAAAGAATGGAAGGAGATAAAAGTAAATGCAAATGAACCACACACACACACCTGGATCCAGATCACATAGCTTGCAAGAAATTCAAGTTGATCAACTATGAAATAATCCAAACATGATCTACTTCACTAAAATTACATGAAAATAAATCTAACACACCTTTAACGAAGGGAGAACGAGCTGGGTTGGCTGGGCCCTAGCCAACCAGCTTGTTTCCCTGTAACGAAATAGAAAACTTCAAGCGCTCAAATGGAGCATCACAACGATATCGAGACAAATAAATTCACAATTGGCATGTTCCTTTGTATTAAGTTTCAAAAATAGAAAATACACATCGTGGATCCCTGATCCAGCCCAAAAATGGCGATACTTAGAAATTACAGTTGGTAGCAAAAGTTTAACACAACATTACTAGCTAACATCTATGGACAAAACCCTATTAAATACATGCTTTGGCTCTTGGTCGCAGCAAAAATATAACAACATGATATATTAAGCCTTTTGACTATTTGCAAAAGGTGTAAACAAGGGTTTTGTAGCTAAAGTATAGCCTTCATATCCCGCCTCCGTCACTAAGCATCGAGCCTAGCAAGGAAACTGATCTCTTAGACAAGAAATTTGTGTAGTCTACTGAGTTGTCCCGTCTATAAGCAATGAGTCAAAAAAAAAGATTAACAACTTCCTTGAAAGTGCAGGAACGCTGACTGGTACAAGCACGATTCTTGCATCAACCCAATCTCTCACATAGATTAACACTTTGGTTCCATCAAATTACTTAGGAAAGGAATATATTAGTTGCAAAGACATTTTAAGATATAAAACCTATAAATTTAATGATTAAGTACATATATAACATTTGAATATGAAAAAGATAAGAGGAGTGCAGGAATGTGTGCAATTGGGAAAATGTACAGGAATAGATAGGCCTTCAGGGTTAAAATAGGGGTTAAGGTGGTGTGTTTTGGATATGGTAGAGACCAAAAAGTAGGACAATTCTAGGCACCAACAGGGTTGTCAAAACAATAGAATTATTTTTTTTGGAGTTTGGTTATATGTTTGACTTGTGTTAAAAGCCAAACACATTGCTTATGACTTCAAATTAAATTAAAGGTCAAACATGCACGAAACAAATTGTGTTCACGACCAAGATATTGGCCAGTGGTTCCAAATAAAATTGGAAATACCCACAGAGCATGAAGCTATGAAGGCAGAACTGAAAACACGATGGAAATTTTGCCCTCTATTAGAAAAAAAAACACTGAGGAAGGGTCCATAAATGTTTTACATTACATCATTAATGCAATGATGGATTAGGAAAAAAACTCAAGAGAAGACACTCAATTACCCTGTCACCAATTCTTCTACCACGATTAAGATCTTCTATCATGATCAAGAGTGTAAAGATAATGGATGATTCAATGCTTCTTGGTTCTTCTCTATGTCATTTTTAATATTCCCTAATAACAACAATACATATTGCAAAGAACCATTGATCTTTCAAGGATGTGGTCATTTAAAAAAAAATATGTTCATGGTTAAAAAACCCCCATTATTGAGAATTTTCATTATGGAAATAATAAAATGCACCAAGTTTATGGCTATTCTTTATGGCTGAGAGGATATGTTAAATATTATGAATATATGTCCAACATTGAATTTATGATCCAAAATGGATCATTATATTATTTGTCATCCATATTGAACCTTTTAGAGTGGACAAAATGGAGTAATTAGCTCATAGGGCTATTTTTTTTCCAGTGGGTCCTAATTGACCAAATTTGGGTCTGAAACATTTCAAAAGAAGCATCAAACGATGTCTTTTTTGGGGGGGGGTTAATTATTTTTTTCTTAAGCATAAAACCTTGTAGCATGAGTCTACACATAGATACCTTTCCAACAATGCAAGAATCACCTCAATCAGAGTCATATGCAAAAGTTATGCCACTTGGACGTTGACCTTTCTATTTTGACAATCATAATTCGAGAGGATGCGATGTCAGCCCCCATTACTCGTGGAAAAGGGGATAACCACATGATCATGATGAAATAAAACTCTAGAAGAGTCCATATTATAACTCTAGTTTATTAATTTTCAAATTGTTCTATGTTGATTCAATTACTTTAGCCTAATTCAATTCTTGTATTAGCAATCTTTCAATAACAATTAATATTTCCAACCATCAATAGTAATTGAAGATAGAACAATAAATGAAGTGACAAAGGACACAATCAAGACATTAACAAGAGACACGTGATTTGGTCATAGACCACGGAAAAACCCACTATGGGGAAAACCTTTTGAAATTCTTATTCTTATTAGATTGTCATATAATGTTTAATAGAGAGTAAAATGAGGCCAATACAAAATAATCCAACACAATTAACCCAACAACATTCAGAAATATATTCCCAGCATCAATCCAGATCAGAGTCAACTTATCCTTCCTTTAGTCAACTGCCGCCAACTGCGGTCAAATGTCAAAATCCAACCCTAGAGCACAACTACACAAAGGAAGAGGTATGTGTGCCATTGAGACCTTCTGACCACATGGATGAGCCTATAAGCCTATGGTTGTAGCAAAAAATTTCCTATGTGCAGCCTACATTTAGAAACCAAAAAGCCCTAAAACACATGTGAGCTTCAGGCCCTTTAATCCCGGACCTGTATGAACCAGTTTTCTCAACCCATCCTCAGACCCGCGCAAACCAATCAGTGAAGAAGAGAAGAAGAATATTCTTGGTGATGTCCAAATGAGCTTGAGGTCACTTGTATTCATAGGATTCCAAGCATGTCCATTTTCCTATTAGGTCTAACCTGATCAAATGTGACATTATGGGCTTTAATTAAAAAATGCACTTTCCCTTGTCCAAATTGAGCACTTCAATAGTCAAAATTGGTCCTCTCGAAAAGAGGAATCTAGTACCATGGTTGGAATTTGTCACCGAGCTACCAAATTAACATAGTTAAGAGTTCAAGTAGTCAAAAATAGCCATTAGTAGGCTATTAGGATGTCTTATAATAACTAGGCCACTAGGAGAAGGGACTCCATTCTATTCGAGTGCATTTTGTTCCATAGATGAGTAGAGTAGCCAAGAGTGATTATGGAGAGATCAAACATAAATTTTTTGTGCACTATATAAGTCCATATCCCACAAACCTCAGTTCTTTGTACTTGCGTCCATTTTTACATTCAAAGAAAGAAAGCAGAGCAACCTCACCTTCTGACTAGGTTTTCTCCTGAAATGATATCCTAGGGTATATATTGTGTTAATCTGTGGTTTGTGAGTTTTATTTCATTGTTATTTATTTTCTCCATAATTATAATTTGCATGAATATGCAATAAACAATAATTAATATGTCCAAAAATATAAGGAGAAATAAACCCTCATAATGTAGATCTCAAATTTTCTAAAATATTTTATTAGATATGTTCTAATGAAATGTCTAGTGGAATATCCAGGTTTCTTATAGATCATATTGGTATTAGATCATTTATCTTTTGGTATATTTTGGGGAGTTGGAGGGGATCTAGATCAACTAAGCCAAAAGTCATAGAACCCTAGTCATGGTCAATGAATCTGTGAATAATCCTCATGATCCTATAGGTGTGAGGTTTGCATGGCTTGAAGCACAAGTCACAAATATAAAATTTAATGTAAGCATGCTCATGATGGTCCTGAACAAAATCCTTAGCCTATTAAAAAAATATGGATGTTCTAATGTGGACGTCGACTTAAAGGGGAAATCGATAGATTAGGAAGAAGAAAGGGAACCTATGAAATATTTTGAAAAGGACCAATCCATTTTGAGTGTTTTGAACCATTCACAGTCCCTATCCAAAATGTTGTCGAAGGTTGACATCAAGCCATATGGAAGTGATATTAACACTCTACAGAAAAATCATTGGTTACAACAATTAAAATATTATTCTAGCGTTCATCATACATAGGAAAAACAAAATATTTCATTTTGTCAACTGAAATAGAAGGCCTTGCCCTGACCTAGTGGGAAAGCCACATTGAGAATATGAGTGAGTGTACTAGAGGAAAAAGCACTGATTGACGTTGTGTATCAGGCTAAGTGAGAGCCATAATAGTGAGAAGCAATTTCCTTGTGAAAAAACACCTACAAATACAATCTGAAAATCCTACGAAATAGTAGACTACAAGTTCAATAGGTTGGTTCCTATACTTCAGGAATTTAGTGCTTCCATCTAAGTTGGTTTCTAAAGTAGCTTAGGGGTTGGTGCCTCCTGCAAATGGGTGCTTGCATAATCAAGGAGTGTGTGCTTCTTGTATGTTTATCATATTTCTTTTAATGAGGAGTAGGTTCTTCCTACTAGTGGATGCTACCAAAAAAATCAAGGGAGTTGGTTCTTCATGTTGGTTGGGGCTAGCAAAACAATTAAGGGAGTTGGTGCTTCCTATGAGTGGGTTATCACTAAAAACTTGATGTAATTTAAGTGGTGGCTTTAGGTTCACATAATAACAAAACAAGATTGGTGGTTTTATCCCTTTATGGGTTTCCACGTTAAGCCTCTAAGTTCATATTTGTATGTTACATAAAGTGTTTTTGTGATGTTCATGTGTTGATGTAATTTGTTGATTAAATAGTATGTTGTTGGTTGTTTACATGAATGGTTGCCATGTAAAAGAATAATATTAGACTGAAAATAATTGTAAAATTATACTTAATACTATTTCACCCCCCTCTCAGTATTAATATTGTTTCCAAGAAGTTGCTTAAATTCATGATTAATCTTTAGTTCTTCATTTACTATTGCTAGTGTATACTAGCCTTTATACTCTTTTATGCCAAATATTGTGAGACTCAAGGATCTATTGTTAAGTTCATGATCCAACTCAATTAACACACACACACACACACACACACACACACATTCCCTCTTTAAGGAGTTTGATATCCACCTTATTTTCCTAACTATTTAGGACAAAATTGTTACTTAAATTTTCTTTTAATGTTTCAATCTTGTCTCTCAAATTATGATTTTTTTATACATCCATTTTTGAGTTGATCATTTTTATTTTTCCATTTATTATAATGTAGTTCTAATTTTATTCAATTTAACTTGGAACTCTAATATTCTATTTTCTATCTTCTTTTCGAAAAATCTATATTTGTTATCAAGCATACCCTTTTCTTTGTAAGGATAAGAATTTTATATTACTTTAAACAACAGATACATAGCTATTTTTCATGTGCTATTAGGATACCAC
The DNA here is from genome assembly GCA_031772625.1 of Pinus tabuliformis. Classification (NCBI taxonomy): domain Eukaryota; kingdom Viridiplantae; phylum Streptophyta; class Pinopsida; order Pinales; family Pinaceae; genus Pinus; species Pinus tabuliformis. The sequence goes on from CM062805.1 coordinate 471,898,069, forward strand.
TTGTGAATCCATACTAGCAGAGATTCAAAATTTTGATATTACATATTGCAAGCACTAGAAGTCTTATCATTTTAAACTAAAAAGAAAAATAACATAAGTGCTTGGCAAAAAATTAGTAGCCATAAATAAAATAATGTCATAACATAGAACCATATTATACAACCTAACTTGCATGATCATATCATCCTAAGGGAGAGTCCACTTGAAATATATATATATATATATATATATATATATATATATATATATATATAACTAGTTGGTATATTCATATAGTGGTACCATATATACCAAAATAGTATGTTAAGCTATATATATATATATATATATATATATATATATATATTGATGTTGCTATATAGATGTACCAATACATATACCAACATATAAATTGACATATATATATTATTATGCTAATTTATATACTATTACCAATAGTAGCATACATATACTGGAGTATATATACTATTATGTATACATATTGGTATCTATAAATATATACTAGTATATATACTGGTGTGTGTGTTTACATTTAAAATATTGTTTCCATTGATGAGAAAGATAGAGGGAGACTACAAATGTCCAAGATAAAGATTGCAAAATGAAGATTGTTGGAAATATTGTTTAGATACCTAAATTTTTTAATGCACTATCTTTGAAGACATTTTTACTCTAAAGACCTATCAATTTGGAGAATATGATATATGATTCAAAATTTTATTCCAAGACGTTTCCAATAGTATATGCTACTCTCTCTAATTCCATAAGAATGAGGAAATTTGAAATATTTTGTCAGGTTAGCCCAACTAGAAAGTATAGGTTGGCCCAACTTATAAGCCAGCCCCATAAATGAATGTAGAGACACTATAAATAAATGATATATGAGTGCATTTGAATACCATCCAAGGGATAAATATTTGAAGTGCACAAGAAAAACTATGAATACTCTTAGGGTTTTAAAGGTGGAGAAAAAAAGTGATTTGTGAAGTGAACGAGCCATCTTTCAATATTTGCTATAACTCTAATTTTGGGATGTTTCAGACCATGAATTCTTGAGAATTTAGAGGTGAGTTATTTAGGGACATGTGGAAATTTTTTTAGATATTAGTTCACTTCACTAAATTTGCATTTTCATTTAGATTGAAGTATTTTATTCTTCAAGTCTCCTTCGGTAGGAGCAAGCCTTACTATGGTTGGACTAAGCCTTGATCTTAGTCACTTCAAAAGGATCATCTTTTCTAAATAAATATCATACATGTGGTTCCTTTTCATTCAATTTTTTAATCATAATTAACATCATATATCGACAAATTGAAGATATTGTTCATATTGTACATATCAAATAGTTTAGGCTAGATTAAACTTAGGCTAGTCTTAGGGTAAGGGTAATTGGAGACCCACTGAACGAGTTGTAATCACCATACCAAATTGATAAGGGTATAATTGGGACTCTAACTAGGTAATCTCCTTAATGTTGGATATGGTCATTTCTAGCCATCAATAGTACCCATGAAAAAAATAGACTTTGGTTCACTAAAATTTCAAAGATATGGTTTGTATAAGTTAGTTTTATGAATGATCTTGAAATCAGTTTCAACATTAGAGGAATTTTAAGGTCTAAAATAGACCTCCTAAGAAAAATAATAAAATAATAGTGAAAATAATAAAATAAGAGATATGAGTTTTTAAAGAAAAAGAAATGAAATTACCTTTTTTTATTGTATTTTTGACTTATCTACTTATAGGTTTACTCAAGGTTCAAGTGTAAACACTTGTTGGATACAAAATTAAATTCCACATCCAACATGTACCTAGAATGTATACTTCTGAGTAGACCCACATAGAAAAAAATTGAAAAAACTTGAAAAACGTTGATTTTTTTTAATGTATTTTAAATTTATTTACATGAAAATTTACTCAAAGGTATGCAGAATGAGTACTTGTTGAATGTATAATTTAACTCTACATTGAATGGGTGTCTAGAATTGAGATCTGAGTAAACCTATAAGGAGATAAGCTGAAAATACATCTAAAAAAAGTAGTTTTCTTCTTTCCCCTCCAAATTATTTACCCTTGGGGATGAAATCATCATCTTGAATCCTATTTATTTTTTTAAAGTTAATTTTTCTAGTACATTTATTATTTTGAGTCCCATTTTTATACCTCAAAATTCTCCTACTGACAGGTCAGCTTGGAATTTTTGTCGTAAATTCTTTTCTAGGATTATTTATATTATGAAAATTTTAGAGATTTGATGAGTCTTAGTACATGCGCCTTTGTTGAAGCCAAGAATTGGTATGTACACTTGTGCCTATTGACATTAGTCTATTTCCAGTATTTATACTAGTGTATTAGAATAGTATATATAGTATTATATATATCGACTTACATGCATGTTGGTATATACACTATACTAATTTACTAAACTAGATATATGTACCACAATACTATATTAGTAGTATATATATTAGTCTCTATCCTGCATGGACCCATGACCCACCCCTTGGAATTCACCATCGTCAAAGTAGTTGACATGGTGACCTAAAATCAACTCTATCCACAATTTTCGATTGTGATACAAATATGTTTCTCTATTTTTGCAAGGAGATTTTTCAAATACTATAAACCATCTATCCATCAAATTTCTTACTAACAAAGGAACTATGACCTCAAGAAAATTGATTGATATGTGCAATTCTTTGGAACTATAACCGACAAATGAAGGCCATAGTTCGTTTGTTGGTCAACATTCCTTCATCATAATTCTTCTGACGATAGTTCCTATTGGTTAACTATCTTGATTGACCACGCATCACAAAAGTTAGGTTAATAAACAATTTGAGCTATAAGGGTTTGGATAAGGGATAACTATAACATGGAATTAACCATCTCAAAATGTTTTCATTAAATAATGGATACATGAAAAAATAGATTTTGGAATCAATTCAAGAAGAACTATGACCTTAAGAACTCTAGCCAATATGAAGTTCTACAACCCATAGTAACTAGAAGCAATGGGAATTATTACCACAATGACTCTAACAGAGAAGAAATTTGACCAATGAATGAATAAGATGATTATGGGTTTTGGTCATAATAGTTCCTTGATCAAGGTTCTTGATCAAGAAATTCCATATAAGTATGACTAATAGACATTGGTTGTAGTTCTTGTGAATCAAGGTTCTTGACTAATAAAGGAATTATCCCCTAGAACTATGACTCACAAATACAAGTCATAGTTCCTTTAAAAATAAGATTTCCCACATCATAGATATTATGGCCATGGTTCTTGTCAAATTTAAAGTTATTGTGAGTCAAAGTTTATTCGTAGGAGTTGATGACTTCTATCTGTGTGTTTCAATGTTTTCAATAATATACCCATCCTCTTCAAATGGCAAGGAGTTGAAATTTTTTTATTAGTTTTGAATCTTCCACTCTTATGTTCACATGCTTGAAATGTGTTTATCAACATATCTAATAATTGCATTCAAAATTCCCAAGGAACAAATAATAATTTATTAAGATTATTGATTGATCATTGAGTTAAAAATTACAATAACTATGTACACTAGAAGTTAGAAGAGATGTGTTGTAGCGGCTACAACCACCCTCCAATTTTTTTTTCCGTAGCTTCATTTTGGAGCCTCCCTACCAACCATCCTTAGCAGTATGTCTTGCAATGATTGGTACTTATGCTTCAATTGCATTTTTGTGGCTTATTAGCTTGCTTGCCTTCCACACACAAGCTGACATCCCATGGCATGGTGATTATCTAGATACTGAGCTCACTAGAATAAATGTGCATAACTAGAGGGAAACCAACCTTGCTCTCTAGAATTGTGTAGAACATCAAGGCAACCTACTGAACTCCAGAAATACACAAAGAAAGAAGGCAACCTTCCCTTTGAAAATTGCGCAGAGCAGCCCATCACTAGGCTTGCTCTCAAAATTTGCACAAATCTAGCTAAAAACCTTGGCTTCAGTCTAGAAATTTTATAGAGCCGGAGGGGTAGCCAGAGCCACTAAGCCCAAAAACTACGCAGAAGTCACTCCAAGGCTTGTATTCTGTTGCATGTGCTCCCAAGTTGACTGGTTCCCTCCAGGACTAACTAATCTTACTTTGCATGCATGGGTTGCTTTTTCCCGAAAAAGAAAAAGGCAAAAAAGCAAAAAGAATCCCTAGATCTTAGGTATCCCTTTTTAGCAGCTGGGGGTTACATGCAAAATCTGTTTTAGAAACCTCCTACCAAGTGTCACTTTTTACTAGATTTGTGGCATGCGCGTCACAAGCCTCGATCTTATCAAATCTATTTATTTGACGCTTAAGAGCTCATTCATTGCTTCAATCTTGGAGATCTAGCATTCCCCATCACATCTAGGAGCATTCGACACACTCATCTCAAATTTTTCCAGTTAATTCTTCTTTTCATGTCTTTTGCTGCTTTTCTGTCCCTTTTGTATTTCATTTGTGTGAGTACTATTTGCTTGGTTTTACTGAATGCTTGTTGTTGTTGTAATGCATGTTAGCTTGTAGAAGTATTATTTCAAGTTTTTCATTGCATTTCACTGTTGTTGGATGCATGACAATGTTTCTGCATTAACAGTCACCGTTGCGGCGACTCGCTTCACACATTTACTTGTTTTCCCATTTACTGAAGCCTGAACTCATTATTTGCATGCATGTTCATTCACTCATGTATGCACTTAGCTTCGCACATGCATTCAACCTTTACATTTTTTCAGTTGCCCATCAGCGGGTCTGGGCTGCCTTGGCCCAGACCTTGCCTTGCCCGGCTTGCATTGCGCATTCTTGAGAGTGAAGGCTCTGCCTTCCTCCCAGGAATTACGTAGTTCTTGCCCAATAATGGCCTCCCAGGCTTTCTCTATGCAATTATGAGAGGTAGTGCCCCGTTAGCACCTAGAATTGTGTACATGCAGTTTGACTAGGTTGTAGTCAACCCAACTGAAACTGCACATTGCGCAGTTCCAGTCCTCAATAGGCCAGGTTGGATTTTTCTCTAGACAATTTCAAGATCTAGTCAGCCAACTGATAGCAGATACTGTGTTCTGCACAGTTATGGCAATCAATCTCCCAGCCTCCCAGTGAAAATTGTGCAAATCGTCCAATCGATCAACCAAGTGTGTTGCATGCAGGTCAGTCCTCAAGTTTATTTTTATTTTCAACTGACAGATTGCTTTCCATGAGTGTTTCTTTGTCTCCAGGTATCAGGTGTTCTCCTGTCTCTCAGCAGTTCCAAGGCTTAGGTTGGGCGTGGACACCTTCAGAAACCTCTGGGCACACTTATTGCATGTTGTTCTCCGAATGCAGCTTCTATGGATTTGTAATACAACTATCAGAACACTTTGTCACCCCGATATACATGATGATATTTGAGCAGGATCCACCTTGCATGTTGCAAGCAACAATGGAGACATTGATTGACATGGAAGATTGATATGCCTCACCCCTTGGAACCTTCATACAGATGTACAACACAGAGAAGGCTCCAGATATTATACCGATGTTTTCCATGGATAAGGTGGTCATGCAAGAGGTTGCATATCACATCTCGACAGGGTTGTCAGTGAGGCTACATAGGAAGAATAAAGCACCTTGGCCCACTCTTACATTGCAGATCGGGTTGCATGAGATCCAAAATCTCAAGCATGTTAAGGCCGAGACGGAGGAATTCAAGAGATTGACCTTTGGCACTAAAATTTTCAATCCATACGAACTGCATTTCTTAGTGAAGGAAGTTTGTACGAGAGTGTATCATCCTTGGATCCACGAGGCATATCATTGGCCTGAGGAAGACCCATGGAGATATTGCTACAAATTTTCCAGGTTCAATGAACCAGTCAGAATGGCTATAGAGTGGTTAGAAGTGCAGAAGGAAGTAGCATTCTAGAGAGCAGCATCATCATCAGCAGCAAAGGGAAGCAAACTTTCACTTGACCAAGGCAAAAGGAAGGTTGTTGATAGCATAGCAGCATAGCAAAGTTGTAAGTTCAAAGAAAATATCCTTGTGTTGAGAGAAGCTTTGGAGATTGAGGCTAAGAGGATGCAACACCATAGGAGGATCACACAAAGGTAAAGATACAAATAGAAGCTGGAGGAAGCAGAAAAGGATTTGCAGGAGTTGAAGCAATAACTCAGGGAAGAACAAGAGCTTCAAATAAGAGAGAAGGAAGCATAGAAGGAACAAGAACAACAGGAAGCACAACATGCACATATTGATGAAACTGTGCCCATATAGGTTATTGATTCATTCGAACAACTGACACATAGTAGATAGGGTGAGTAGTCACAGGAGTAGGACTTTGCTAAGGAGAATGAAAAGTGCTAGAGCAGATGGACATGGATATGGTTCAGACTGAGTTAGATTAGGACATTGACCTCATGCCTCAACACCAAGAGGTCACTCCACCGACTTCACTAGATTTGGAAGTAGAGAAAGTCCCAAGCAATTAAGGAGACACTGATATCCTTGAGGACAATGTGGAAGCGGATGTGCACAACATATCTTTCGACAAGTCACAACATAGTGTTATGTAGTCACGCAGAGTGCCCACTCCGGATGTTCATCTATCTCCTGCGTAGTTTAAAGAATGAGTGATCATGTCGAATGTGTGCATACATCCATCTGCATCAGTTGATGCTACCAAGGCATATGTCAAAGCCACCAGCTCGAGTGTTAGATTCTTCATAGCTGAGAACGAGTGCATGGATAAGGAGCTACAAGCGGCCAAGCAGGGAGAAGAGCAAGCTACAACATCTAAGAGAGCAGAGTTGAGGAAAGAGATACTTGGTGAAGTATCATCTCTTGAGATAGTCATGCGGAAGCTGTACTTCGGGTTCGTCAATGTGCATAAGTTAGTTGTCCATCTCAACGGTTAGCAGTAGCATTGTGCTAGGAGAGCATGCATATTGTCAGATGTACACATTGTTGTTGATCACATGAAAATATGGACAATGAGGTACAAGGGAGTCCCATTGCACTTGCCAAAGATGATGAAGCCTAAGGCTGTGGAGTTGATGGCATGCAACCAGGGTCAGATCTGAGACTATGGGGAACTCCCGCAGCTCATCACTAGCTTACAAGCTTCACATGCACAAGTGTTAAGGAGCGTGGATTTAATTGTGTGCACACATGTGATCCCATCCATTGGCACAATGACCGAGGTGAAAACAAAGAACCAAGTTTGACTGGAGCTGTACATGTACTTTGATCAGTTGATGTGCATAGCCAGCACTGTAGACTTGTAGATGAGCACAAACATTATGCATCAACATGTCACTGGTATAGCTGTACTCAAGACCATGATGCGCATGCCATCTGACGAGTTGGACAGACATGCAAAATCAGTGTACCCAGATGTAACGGAGGGAAGAGTTTTCTTTCAGAATGATGTCACCATAGAGTACGTGGACACCACAACAGACTACCAAGCTTGGCATCAATTCCCCACCTTCGATCATAGAGAGGATGTTGAAGAGTTAGTCTTCCTGCAACTGTCCAAGTCTTATTGATGTCTTTCATGGCTTACTCAAGCCCATATTTGTCTCACATGGGTACATGTGCAGTTTGTAATGTAAACATGTTGTAAAAGTGAAAGACCAATTGTCAATAGTAGAACGTAACAGTCATGTGTAAGTTGAAGAGTCATGAGGGTAGGTGAAGAGTCACAAAGGGGAATGTCAAGGGCCACCCCACCCTTTTCTATTCATAGAACCTATTAATTAACTCATTTTACATGCTTTTGGGAGCCAAGCTTCTTATAGGGATAACTTAGAGAAAGCTTGGAGTGTATTGTAATGAGCCTTGGCTTCTCCACAATGCAGAGCTAGTACATCTCTTTGGAGGAGCAGGCAGAGAGTGACTTTAATGTTCTGCTATCAGGGATAGTGGTTGTCATGGTTGTATGTATGATTGGATCTTTCACTCTTTTAATATTACAAAGCCAACATGTTTCATGCATATGTTGTTATTGTAGTTCAACTATCCTGGTTACTTTAATGTTGTACATAGCTCTATTTTACACATGTATGTATGGACTATTCCATATATGTTTGTATGAATCTTATTGAAGCGTGTTGTTAATATAATCCATCACTTTGGATTGCCAACTATCCTTCTTTCCATTTCGTGATGTCTTTTTGCTCTTGTGTTACTTTTCAAGTTGTGTGCTATCAAAGGTTTCTAAGGGGTGCACTCTTCCCCCATTCCATGTGTTAGAGCCTTTCATGAACCTTCCTTAAATTGCTGCAAGGTTACACCCTTACTTCCAACAAGGAAATCTTAATTACCTCTGCGCACAACCGTGGTCAAGTGATACCATACTACCCACTGCTGGGACTCCTACTCCAACCAGTCTAAGGTCTAGTTGGGACTTCTTATTGGGGAGATCCCCTAACATGTTGGCGGGTCCAACACCATCAACATTTCTGGCACTAGAAGGAGGGCCAGATGACAAGATGGGTCCTCACATCCTATTTTGAATATTCACACATCTATCATGGATATTGTTGTAGTTAAACCTCTACGATGTCTATCCAATACACATTCCTTTGAAGTCATGAAGGGGTTTTTTGATCACTTATCGGAAATCACGTATGATGGTGAAGGTGAAGTGGCCTGGCCTTAGCACTTACATGACTTCCTTGCATTCTTGGGGAATGAGGAAGAGTTTGATGATGTAGAGGTCAGCATGCTGCTTTCATACACACTTCGCGAATCCTCAGAATGATGGTGCCGCAATCTACCTCCCAATTGTGTGCACATTTAAGCAGTTTAGTGATCTAATTAAATCTATTCTCCATCATTTTGATCCTGAAGCTCTTGACCAAAAAATGTTAAAGAAATGGAAGGCCCCACATGAATCACCTATGGATTTTTGAAGTGCTTCCATCTACTCATGTTTGAAGCTCTGAAAAGTCAGATGAAATTCCAATATCTCATGGAAAAATTTGAATATTGTTGTCACAAACCAATCTGCTCCCAGGTGAAGAAAAATTCCAAACCCCACTCAACATACTTTGGTGATGGAGCTACACAATCTCAAGTGGATACAGTTGTTGTCACAAGTGACTATTTGCCTTCGCCTCATCAAACAACTTCACCCCCGTAGATTGATGTGGGAGAATGTGCACACACGTCTATTCAACTATCACATCCTCCCACCGTCACCACTCTTAATTTCTGCATAGAGTTGGTTGAGAAGCCCATGGGGTTGTCATATGCATTTGTTACCTCAACCTCCATCTTCGCGTTCTACTGATCCTCTAGTTTTCATTGTCTTGTGTCCTTCCGTTGCAGGCTCTACACCGGTTGTGAACGAGGATCAAGCCATCGACGAAGTTGATGTTGCACAACCAACCTGCGTTGTCATTTATGATGAGTATGACAGGGGATCTGAGCATCAACCCGTGATGAAGGATGACATCCTTCTATCCGCACCTCCTCCACTTTTTCCTAACATCATTAGTGATTCTACTATCTCTGATTTTCTTGTGTATATTGATCCACAGATGCATCTACTTCTGATCATTTGCAGAACACACCCGATGTTAGTCCATCATTTAACAATGGAGAGGACAAATTATTCACTAAAAATGCACTTGATTTTTCATCTACCTTTTCTGGAAACATAGAGGGTGAACATTCTTTCTTCTCATCTACCCCTCTGTTTGATTTATCCGATCATGAGGTTTTTGATGAACTCATTGATCTTTTTGATCGTAGTTGTCATGATCTATTTACTCCTATATTTGACCATGATGTTGATTCTATCATTGTTGATCTTTCAAAGCCACCTGTTTATGACGATCTATCTATTGATGAAGTTGAATCCCCATAGGCTTTCGAGGCACTTCAACCCGAGATGATGGTTATGTCAGGCCCTCGTTGTCCTGAGGTTGGTTTCACTTCCGATCAATTGATGAAGTCGAAACCCCATAGGCTTTCGAGGCACTTCAACTCGAGATGATGATTATGTCAGGCCCTCATTGTCCTAAGGTTGGTTTCACTACCCAAGGCTCCTCATCACTCATATGTATGCATTGAAGATCAATTCAACACAGAGATTTCACTTCCTCCACTCGAATCGCATGATCATATCGCTCATGCATTGGAGGGATCATACACAACAAGCACACTTGCAAGATGTAAGTTGTCTATGTTTTTCATGTTTGCTTGTCTGTGACAATCAAGAGAGTGCATATGCTTAAAATCTGCCCGTAGTGTATCACAACACCATGGTAAGTCCACAAAGTGCTTGTCATGTGCTTTCACTATTTTCTTTTCTATGGATTCGATTAAACTCAGAGTGTGTTGGTATTCGTTGTTATATCTTTCATGTTTGATTGTTTGTTTGACTATGCTATTTTCGAACCATGCCTTCACCAACATGGGTCAACCATTTCATCGTTGGCTGCATTGGAAATATCACTTCACGTGATCAAACCCATGCACGGTTAGCTTAGGAGTAGGAGTAATGTTTGCTTTTGTCTTGTTTGCTTGCACGCATGTTTTCTTTCTTGCTTTGTTTGTTTTTTTTCTTGCATGCTTGCTTTGCTTAATTACTTTGATTTCGCATTTACTTCTACTCTTTTCTCTTTGTTTGTTTTCTTGTTTACGTTTGTAGGTTAGTTTCACATGAAATTGTGCATGACTCTTGAAACAAGCAGGGTAAAGTACAATAGGACTTGCACAGCTACCAAAATTTGGTTATCTGTTGTCGTCTCTCTTTATGTAGAACTTGTTGTATTTAGTCAATGATACATCAATGGAAAATAGGATATGTTCGAAGTGAATCTTGGTGAAAACACAACACTTGCGCTCTAGTTAGTATTGCCTACTCTAGTCAGTTATTTTGGGTTAACCCTTGTCAACACACTCAAGTAGAGTGAGGTGAGGGGGAAAACCCTAACAAGTATGTTAGAGGTATAAATAAAATACGTCTTTGAAGGAACAACCTCTTCTTCTCTCAATAAATTGGGATCCCTCTTCCACCTCTGAAATAAATAAGTGTCTATGACAATTCTTCAAAAAATGAGAAAAATTAAAATATCAAAAAATGATATTTTTTTGAAAGAATGAATAAGGCGAAAGAAGAGAAAGGATTCCTACACAGAAAGGATTCCTAGGGCTATTGGCAGTGAAGAAACACTAGAAATGAAACTCAAATTGTGATAGTCATACTACTTGTGCACTATTATACCCCTCACCCCAAATCGAAAAGAATAAGTTGACTTGGCTTGGAATGTGTGCCGACCGATCAAGATCATGGCAGGTGATACATCTTTCAATCAAGCTAGTGTGGAAACTAAGATGATCAGAGAATCGAACAATACCTCCGGAGAAGTTAGACTGGCTTTTCATGAAACAAGGTCCATTCGGAGAGTTGGAGTTCTACCAGTGTTTTGCCAAGTGTTGTAGCGGATACAACCACCCTCCAATTTTTTTCCATAGCTTCGTTTTGGAGACTCCTTATCAACCATCACTAGCATCATGTCTTGCATTGACAAGTACTTATGCTTCAGTTGAGTTTCTGTGCCTTATTAGGTTGTGTTTGCTAGCTTGTTTTCCTTTCACCCACAAGCTGACATCCTGCGACTTGGTCATTATCTGGCTGTTGGGCTCACTTGAAGAATTGTGTAGAATTGGAGAGAAACCAACCTTTCTCTCTAAACTACGCAAAACATCAAGGCAGCATGCCACTCTCCAGAAATTCACAGAGCAAGAAGACAACCTTCCCTCTAAAAATTGTGCAAAGTAGCCCATCACTGGGCTTTCCCTCAAAATTCACATAGATCTAGTTGAGAGCCTTGGCTTCAATCCAAAAATTGCATAGAGCCTGAGGGGTAGCCAAAGCCACTCTACCTAGAAACTTCGTAGAAGTCACTCCAAGGCTGGTAGTCCGTTGGATGTGCTCCCAAGTTGAATGGTTCCCTCTAGGACTGACCAATGTTGCTTTACACACATGGGTAGATTTTTCCTGAAAAGAAAAAATGCTAAAAAGAAAAAATCATCCCTAGATCTTAGGGATCCATTTTTAGTAGTTGGGGGTTACATGCAAAAGTCATTTTAGAAACCTCCCACCAAGTGTCACTTTTTCCTAGATTTGTGGCATGCACGTCATAAGTCTCGATATTATCAAAACTATTTATTCAATGCTTCAGAGATCATTCCTCACTTTGATCTAGGATGTTTGGCATTTCCTATCACATCTAGGAGCATTTGGCACACTCAACTCAACTTTTTTCCAGGTAAGTCTGCTTTTCATGTCTTTTGCTGCTTTTCTATCACTTTTGTATTTCGGTTTGTGTGAATGTTGTTTTATTGGTTTTGTTGAATCTTGTTGTTGTTTTAATGCATGTTAGCTTGTAGAAGCATTGTTTCACTTTTTCATTGCATCTCATTGTTGTCGCATGCATGACACTATTTTTTCCCTGACGATCGTCATCGCGGTGACTCACATCAAACACTTACTTGTTTTACCATTTATTGAATCCCAGACTCACTATTTGCGTGCATTTTCATTCACTCATGTCTTCACTTAGCTTCGCACATGCATTTAGCCTTTACATGTTTTCCTTCTCCCGTCGGCGTGTCTGGGCTACCTTGGCTCAGACCTTGCCTTTCTTGGCTTGCACTGTGTATTCCTAAGAGTCAAGGCTCTGCCTTCCTTGTAGGAATTGCGCAGAGCTTGCCTAACACTGGCCTCCCAGGCTTTCTTTGTGCAATTTTGAGAGGCAGTGTCTTGTTGGCCCTCGGAATTGCATAGATGCAGTTTGACCAGGTTGTAATCAAGTTGACTAAAACTGCACATTGTATAGCTTCATTCCTCAATAAGCAAAGTTGGACTATGCTCTACTCATTTTTAGCAGTCAATCAGCCCACTGAGAATCCGGATTGTGTTCTGCATAGTTATGGCAATTAGTCTTCGAGCCTCCCAGTGAAAATTGCACAAATATTCCAATCAATCACCCAGGTTTGTTGCATGTCAATTGTCAAGTTGCTTTTGGTTTTCAACTAATAGATTGCTTGCCATGAGTGTTGCTTTGTCTCCAAATATCACAACTTTTCATCTATCTCTCAGCAATACAGGTACAATGGATTCCAAGAGAGCAGGGTCAAAGGACACCATTCAGAGCACAACTAGAGATGCAGTTGAACAAGTATCTATGAGCTTAGCCATCTATGAAGACACTAAGTTGTTCATAGATAAGGAAATAAAGATATAATGATAGGATATCAATGACATCTTTTCAGGCACATTTGAGGAGAATTTGGAGGACCGAAGAGTCTATGTCAACATACACAAGTCTGGCTTGTACCAAATTGCATGCATGTATCCCGAATTTCCATGCACGGACATGATCCACTGGATTGTCTTTCATATTGATCCAAAGACAATGGTGTTGATCAGTTTCAGTGGAACATAACTTGCTACCATTAGGGCAAAGGATTTTCAGGTGATGTATCACTTTCCACAGCTGGTGATCACAATGGATACACGCTTTTCTAGACCCAGCAATAGTGCAAACTCAAGAGACATCATGAAGAGCTGGGTGAAAGAGCCATCTAATTTTAAGACAACACCCAACCAAGTTTACAAGATGAGGATATTGTGGAAGGCATATCAGCTCTTGGTCATCTTCGCATGTTGCTTATATGGCCAAGAGAGTACAAAAACATTCCCGAAGAGTTGGGTGATTGTGTTGGATCAGCTGGCGAATGAAGGAAGACCTTTCAACGGGTCTGACATGTTGGCTCTTTAGTTGAAGGAACAAGTAATAGAAGCCTAACATCTACCTAAGGATCAGCAAGCAAAGCTTTTCATGTCCCCTGACATACTTGATGCAATCTGTGCCCATCAGCAGTTCCCAGGCTTAGGTTCGGCATAGGCACCTTTAGAAAACTTTGTGCACACTTATTGTAGGTTGTTCTCCAAATGCATCTTCCATGGAGTTATAATACAACTATCAGACCACTTCATCACCCTAGTATATAGGATGATCTTTGAGCAGGATCCGCCTCGCATGTCATAGACAATAATGGAGGCATTGATTAACATAGCAGATTGGTATGTCTCATCCCTTGGTACCTTCATCTGGATGTACAATGCAGAGAAGGATCGACATGTTTTACCGAAGTTTGCCATGGATAAGTTGGTCATGCAAAAGTTTGCATATCACATCTCGACAGGGTTGTTAGTATGACTACACAAGAAGAAGACATCACCTTGGCCTGCTCTTCCTTTGTGGATCGGGTTGAATGAGATCCAGAATCTCAAGCATGCTGAGGCCGAGATAGAGGAATTGAAGAGATTCACCTTTGGTACCAAAAGTTTCAATCCATATGACCCACATTTCTTAGTGAAGGAACATTGTGCAAGAGTTTAACATCCTTGGATCCATGGGGCATGTCATTGGCATGAGGAAGACCCATGGAGATATTGCTACAACTTCTCTAGGCTTAGTGAACCAATAAGAATGGATGTAGAGTGGTTAGTAGTGCAGAAGGAAACAACATCCCAGAGAGAAGTATTATCAGAAGCAGCAGAGGGTAATTGACCTGTGCTTGACAAAGTGTTATAGACATTTTTGTGCCTTACAACATGAAGCATGAAATGTCCATAATCTGAGGGATCCAAAGTCCCTAAACATGTTGTTCCTACCCCTAGAGGAACAAGGTCAGCAAACCACAGCATTGAGTAACAGTTCTCCACCTGAAAAACACTCAAAAACAAGCTAATTCTGGATCATGTCAACTGCTCCACTGAGCATCTGCGCTGAATGTCAACTGCTCCATTGTGTACCTGCGCTGAATGTCAACTGCAAATAAGGCTACCTGCACTGGGCGAGTTGGGACAAGTGGCACAGTCATTCCTCAAGGTGTCAATGCCCAGGAAGCTTCCAAAATGACACTTGGATCAGGGAATTCGACTGGTGATGAGTAAGAGGGTCTAGATCTCCAAGTGGAAGCAAGAACCTCCAAGTGGACTCAAGAACTGAAGAATAACTGAAGTGGGAGAGGACACTAGTCAGCGTCATGCCAGCTACAAGCCGACTCATCCTTTCTCCAAAACTCCTATATATAGAGCTCTCTCATGAGGTCTAGGGAGGCTGGAATCTTGTGAATGTAAGGAAGTGCCATTGGTTTGAGTTTAGAACTATTGGGTGATTTGCTTTGAAGGAGGTGAAGAGGAGATTTCTTTCTGCTGGGAGGTGATGCTGGATTGGGCCTTTTATGGTTGTATCACTTCCTGAACTTTACTTCTTCCATTAATAAAGCATTTGAGGTTCTTCTATATATGTGTGTCTCAATGGTGTATTGTTATACTTGTGTATTTGATTTATTCTAATCCTTAAATCAATTATGAATGTATGCTTCTTGTAGTTTCCCTCTCTTGCCATTTTGCAGGATCTTGGTGTAGCTGGGCCAGTGAAAGAGCAAGGAGCTGGGAGCAAGCAGCAAGGAGAGAAGATTGGATCAACCATTAGCGAAAGACATCGGTTAGTGGATCTCTTTCTCCCCTATTTTACTTTCATAAAGAAGAAATCTTAGATAGCTTTGATTCGATTGTTGCTGAGGTACTATCACCCTTAGAGTGGGATAGGGTCATTCCGTATTGGATACTTTTCCCAACAACAAATTGGCGACTCCGCTGGGGATCGTATCTTGTTGGTTGTTTTTGTTTTTGCTATTCATTTCCTAAACACAGGGAGTACCGAATCGAACTGCATTTGGATCTTTCAAATGCAAAGTAGAGGGCAGCTACTCTAGCTCAGTTGCTGGGCATGTTTATGATTTGAAGAGCTGATCCACAAGGACTCTGAACAACTCTTAGTGATAGCTTTTCATCCTCCTTTGAATCATCCTTTAGTGTGTACTTGATTGGTAGCTTTGATTTGGCCAAAAACTGTTGATTTTTGAGCAATCTGTGACCCGGAAACCAAGAGAAACGAGAGTTTCTCTCTTCATTGCAGGCACTGTGAAGGCAGTCTGCATTTCATCGCAGGTCTCGAAGGGGCTACCTGCGCTGAATGTCAAATTGACAGTGTTCTACCTACGCTGAACCAGTGTGGCCTTGTGCAACTGGGGTTCTCTGCTTTCTGTTGCCCTGTTTTCATCCCTGTTTTTGCAGCCTGTTATCAGTCAATGTACCTATCTGAAACCACCTTTCTTTGCCACTATTCCGCCTCGGTTGTATAAAGAAACTGTATTTGTTCTTTGTGTATTTCTTACATCATTTGCAGTTTCCCATAACGAAAGTGAACTAGTCTTGCTGTGGCCTCTTAGATCTAGACCTGTGATAAGTGTCGTTCTGATCTTAAGAGTTAGTTTGTTTGCTGTTCATAGCTGATTGAGCTTTTTATTTCGTCATATGGTTTGAATTTATGTATTTCTAGTGTTGAAACAAGTAAATCTTAAGGTGTCTTTTGATTTTGGACGAAAACTTGTTTGCTTTCACTTGAAATTGAATTCAAAGTTATACAACATCTTTCTTTTTGTAGTACATCAACATTAAGAAAGAGAAAAGAAATACCTGCATTGTGCATGTGCATTTTGACAGCTTGCATGGTGATTTAGGAAAAAGTGCATTAGTGTGTGCTCTATGATCTGTGTGAAAAGATGATGTCTTTCTTTTCCCTCAGTAGTTAAGATTTTCATAAGTTGAAAAGATTGAAAAATCTTGCTTCTCATCTTTAGACTGCATTTAGGAGTTGTACCATACATCACGTGGTGATCCATAAAGGCAAACTGCTAAACAAGATCAACCTAAAATAAATTGAATTTACATAACAACGCTTTGAAACATAATGCAAACACATAGAGGTCTAAGCTAGAGACGTGTTCCGGCGTCGTTAAACGTGATATCTTAGCGTTGAGTGGTTGGGTGATTCCTCCACGGTGAAGCGATAAGTATCAATACGGACTTGTGCTCCCACATACCGTCGCGTATATATTGGGAGACCCCTATAGGAACAAAACCTTTATCCATAGGAAGCCGTGTCGGCCGCCCTACTGATCGCAATGCAGTGAACACAACATTCACGAAGATCGACCACTCGTACCGTAAAACGTATTCTGTGGTTTTGTGAAAAGTTTGGCACACCCTCTGCCTAGAACTCCAGAGCAGTTTCTTTTGGCCTTTTTCAGACTCTATAACAGAAAAAGTCCATCCGAGCATTTGTCACTTCGGGCTCGTTAAAACATCGAAGGAGACTAGAGTCATCTTTAGCTTTTTCTCGACTCTTTAAAAGTGAAAAAGCAAGTTGTGTTTAAAGCGTCATTAACAATTTATTTTAAATGGAACAATCACCCTTTATTCCTGCGTTGATCTTCGAAGTTAGTCTACCTTCATCACAAAGTTCTTGTAGAATCGTTAGGAAATCTTTTGGATAGACTAAATATGTCTGAACAACCGTCGACATCCAGGACTGTGTCATTCGACACAGCAGCGGCAGAGCCTCCTACTGCTACTCCAACGATGTTCGCTGGTATACCATCTGTCCCGGCAAATTGTCAACAATAAGCTGGAGTCCAATCAGAGACTGTTTCGACGACATGGTTAGTTCCTATTTCTTCATCCGGATTATCATCTGGTATTTCTTATGTTGAAACTCAACAACTTGATCCAATGTGTCTTCAAAGGCCAATCTACCCTTTAAGCACTGGATTGCCACCATATGGAGGGCAGTATGCCTTTTCATTGTTCCCCCCCGGAGAACAACCATATGGGAGTTTACAACAAAGTTCAGGTCAAACTGGAATTACATCCAGTGGATGGGTACCAATACTGCCTCAGCGACCAAGGGTTGCATATTCAATGCAACCAGTCCACCCTGTGTCGAATGTTGCCACTATACCTAGTAGGTTGATTGCGTCGCAAGTACAAGCGCTACCTGTTGTATGTCAACCCCAAGTTTCTCAGGTTGCCATACAACAGCCTCTTGTCTTGACAACTCAATCACAACCTCTGGTTAGTGCCTCCTTATCTGGAGCGACTCAAGCTCAAACAAGTACTATGACTCCTCATCTTGGTCAATCATCCAGTATTGGACAACAGCAAATGGTCCAACAACCAGAGCTGGTTCAAACTCAACAACCGCAATTCCAGCAATCATATCAAGGACCCGAGCAACAAGTCTTTGTAAGTAATGGGAAACCGTATAATAATGGTTATGCCCATCAAACTTGTCAAAGTTGCCAGCATCAAATACATTATGCTGGTATGCAAAGACCCACTGCTCAGGCGATTCCATCTTATCCTGGGTATGCTCCGCATAACCTGAATCAACAGTTGCCCTTTGTAGCAACTGTAGAATTACCAGATCTAAACCGGCTGACGAATGATCCAATTGCTTATGCCCCTTGGTGGCCAGTGATTCCGCATAAACTTCCATCGGACATTCCTAAATTCAATGGAAATCCAGGTGAAGACCCATCGAATCACGTCATGACTTTTCATCTGTGGTGTTCGTCGAACACCCTGAATGATGATTCGATAAGGCTTTGCCTTTTTCAGAGGACATTGACGGGTCCAGCGGCTAAATGGTATATTGAATTACCTAGAGCCTCTTTCGACAATTTCAGTTCCCTAGCCACGACTTTCTTAACCCATTTTCAATTACCGATAAGGTATGAAGCTGGAACGGAAATCTTAACCAACTTCAAGCAGATGACGGCCACACATATATCCGATCATATACATGAGTGGCGTCATCGTCGCTGGATGGTAAAGACTTACGTTCCAGATCAGCTATTAGCTGAATGGTTTATAAAGTCGTTACTTCCTGCCATAACGGAAGATGTGGCCAAGGGGAGAGTCGTAACGGAGGAGCAAGTTATTGCTCGTGCACAATATCTAGACTTAGTATATACTCAGTCCGGCATGCTCTATGATAAAATACTTGACGCCCCTAGACCGGAATTTTCAATTCCTCCTCCTCCTAAATCAAATAGTGACTCTCATGCCGACGATGGCGTGATTGGCGCAACAGACATGAAATCGACAAAGGCTATATCTAAAAAGGTCCGTATGATTTCCGGTCAAAATGCAAATGAGGAACTTCTTGCCTCGGAAGTAAGTGCCGTGTCGGACGACAAGGGCAAACGACTGAAGCAACCAGGGGGAAAGAAGAAAAAGAAAGGGAGAAAAAGGAAACCCCCTACGGGGTGTCATATATGCGATGAGGATCATTGGATAGCAGATTGTCCATACAAAGCTAAGCTTAAAAGATTCTTTAAGAGTTCGAAAACCTCAGTTGTGTTGACTGATCCATTTCCAAGCCCGAGAACCGAACTGGTTGCTAATCAAAATGCTTCCCGATCCCAAGTGCTTATGTTGTCTGTATCAAAGCAGCAAAATGATGCTTTGACGAGGAATAAGGATTACAGGAATCCAAAGCTGTCGAACAACAAGGCTAATGAACAACCTAGTAGTTTGACAACAACTTTGACCGAAGTTGTGCCACCCATCATTCCTGAACCAATGATAAAGTCGCCAAAGGGAGGAGTACACAAATCGTCATTTAATCGTCGTGCCAAAGTAGCACAAAATTATAATATAGTAGAGGACCTGGCCCAATCGCCGTCCGCTATGTCGACACTTGAGGTACCACAAAATTGCATCTCCCAAGAGCAAGCTTTATTATCAGCAATAGGTGGGATTGGCCCAAGGGATTCCAATCTTGTGGCCTTTGATCATAAAGGATATGACCCTCAGTTACCAGCTCAACTAGCTTTCCTTATTCCAGTGAAAGCCCTCAACAAAACTGTTCATCGAACAATTATTGATGAGGGGGCATCTATGTGTATTATGTCGATGAGTTGCTGGAAGAATTTAGGCTCACCACCCTTGTCGAGATCGTCAACGACGTTAAAAGCATTTGATGGACGATCATACACTCCATATGGGATTTTAAGTAACTTGCAAGTTGAACTAGGGGGAAAAACAGTAGGAATTGATGTTGAAGTAATTGATGGAAACCTCGATTACAACATCCTACTGGGAAGGCCCTGGATATATTCCATGGCTACAGTTGTGTCGACCTACTTCAGGAAGATTGCATTTCCCTTTCGAGGAGGAATTACAATCGTCGACCAACAAAATTTCCTCCCCAATAGTTCACAAGTTACGGGAAGCATTCCAATGATCCATGGAAGCAATCATTCACTTCAAAATATTGGAGTAGGTCTCCTAAAAGACCCTGCCTTAATGGGTACTTTTGCCCTACCGCCTGCAAATAATCTGGCGGAAGTGGCCACAGTGGAAACCTAGAATATGAAATCTTCTATATCTAATGGATTCGGAAGATTCCTAAACATTTTGTCAGCGTGGATTATCGCCCTAATAGAAATACTGTAAATACAGTGGGCTCTGAGGATAGTTCTTATCTCGTGTCAACCTCGTTAAAAAATGAAACAAGGAGTCATGAGGATAATTCTTTTACTGTGTCAACCTCATTAAAAAAATGAAACAATCCCCTTTCCAAATCTCAAAGGTAAACCTTCATGCAATGAAGCTTGGGGGGCATGCACCTCGATTTGCGTTATTATGCTGGGGGCATGCAAACTTATCACGAGCAGTTTTAGCAAGGTTCATGCTCGTTAAAAAATAAACGCACAATCGAGTAGTTTTAGCACATAGTTCATGCTCGTTAAAAAATAAACATAAGATCCGAGCAGTTTTAACGCGGTCTTCATGCTCGTTAAAAAATAAATAAAAGCAGTGAGCAATGTTTCCTCCAGAGTTTAAGCTCATTTTTAAATAAAAAATGAACCTATTCCGGTAAATAACTTCCGTGATCGTAAATTTATTAGCCATAAAAAGCCTTGGTCGTGTTTGCACCTGCCACCTCCACCGTCATTTGGCCGATCATTCACCTCCATATGATTGTTTACCCATTTTGAGGAACAGCTACGAAGAGTGATTTCACCTAGCCATCCTTGAGACACTGCCGTGATTGGAAAATTCCAACCTGTACCTGGAATCTGCTGCTATCCCTGTATATCACTCGTTCCTCAAAAGACGAGTCTTCTTTGAGCTCTTTTCAACTGACTCGTAAAATATGAAAAGATTGCCGAGTTTTGGCCTTCCATCTCATTAAAATGACCGGAAGAGCTATCCCTCCTCTAGATTTTAATCTTTTTGGACCTGAGGGATTATTGCACAAAAAGGTCGAGCGCTTGTTTTATTCGGCTCGTTAAAGTTATCGAAAAATCATCCCTTCTGTATTGTTTTATACTTTTTCGGACTTAAGGGATTAGATGACGAAAAAGGAATTTTGGAGTTAACTTTCTGTACCTTTTCAGACTCTCTAAAAATGAAAAGGACCGAGTTTTCCTTGTCGTTAGACTTGTTAAAATGATTAAATAGCGACAAACTTGTCTTTAGACGAGAACGAGTTTCCCTATCGCTAAGCTCGTTAAAACATAGCTATGGGCTTGCTCGAAGGGCAGGTTATAGAACAAGCATATGTTATCCTCCTCAAGCTTGACAAAAATAAAGAGGTACTGGTCAGAAATGACTGGGGAAAAAATTGGGAGAACCTCAAATCTTTAATGGTAGCAAGTCGCTCTTGAACATGACACTTTTCCTCCGTACCACATCGGGTTGGGTTGTTTCATTCACCGGTCTCATCACCATGGTCTCGCCAAACCATCCACATTTGGGGTAATGCTACCGATCCATCGCATCAGTGTCGTTATATGTTCAAGAGATGTTGTTCAGAAAGAGTCAACCGTGTCCCATCCACTGCCATACATTATCCTTCATCCACCCATGATCGCCACCCTGAATCATATGTCACAGATTGTTTTCACCTCCATTAAAATCATTAGCTCCGTTCCGTGTCACTGATGTGGGATTCATTAAGGCCCTCCTTTGACGGATCGCTTCTTGTCGACTTCAGCTCATTATCCAAGAAGTTAATCTAGGAACAGCCCCCTCAGTACTTTGAAGCTTGCATGCCTCAATGGAAAGTTTCTCACTTCCGGCGACAGGTATACATCAATGACCTTCGACCAGAAGATTTTGCGTGGTGTTCGATGCCAAGTCCTATATTCACACCACGTGAATTGTACTGCAGTACCTTGAGGGTCATTATCATTATCGGTGATTCCTCTCGCGCTTGTTAACGGTTTACATCGTTGACCGGTAATCAAGCGATGTCTTTCCATGTTCGACTTCAGCGCAATTCTCACATGGATCGACTTGTACTTAGAGTGAAGATCGAACGAGTTTGAAGACCCCGGATCTAGTTTCATCCATCCGGGCTGCGATATATATTCAGGAAATATAAAGACATTTGACATGTACATCATTGCAGCAGATGATCATCCTACTCAAAGGATGGTAATTTCAGCAGAGAATTATCAGTCTATCATCAGACGATCGTCTGTTCTATGTACCAAAATGAATTTATAAAGCTGAGTATGGGAATGCCCGCCTCAGCTAGATCATGAAAGCAGAATGAAAAATAATTTATTGTATTGTATTTTATTACAGGTCACCTCTCAGCGATTGAATGAACTTCGGATCCTCCTGATAAAGCATTTCACCCGATAAACGGCCTCATACTTTAGGGGGCAACTGTTATAGACATTTTTGTACCTTACAGCATGAAGCATGAAATGTCCATAATCTGAGGGATCCAAAGTCCCTAAACATGTTGTTCCTACCCCTAGAGGAACAAGGTCAGCAAACCACAGCACTGAGTAACAGTTCTCCACCTGAAAAACACTCAAAAACAAGCTAATTCTGGATCATGTCAACTGCTCCACTGAGCATCTGCGCTGAATGTCAACTACTCCACTGTGTACCTGCGCTGAATGTCAACTGCAAAGAAGGCTACCTGCGCTGGGCGAGTTGGGACAAGTGGCACAGTCATTCCTCAAGGTGTCAATGCCCAGGAAGCTTCCAAAATGACACTTGGATCAGGGAATTCGACTGGTGATGAGTAAGAGGGTCTAGATCTCCAAGTGGAAGCAAGAACCTCCAAGTGGACTCAAGAACTGAAGAATAACTGAAGTGGGAGAGGACACTAGTCAGCTTCATGCCAGCTACAAGCTGACTCATCCTTTCTCCAAAACTCCTATATATAGAGCTCTCTCATGAGGTCTAGGGAGGTTGGAATCTTGTGAATGTAAGGAAGTGTTGTTGGTTTGAGTTTAGAACTATTGGGTGATTTGCTTTGAAGGAGGTGAAGAGGAGATTTCTTTCTGCTGGGAGGTGATGCTGGATTGGGCCTTTTATGGTTGTATCACTTCATGAACTTTACTTCTTCCATTAATAAAGCATTTGAGGTTCTTCTATATACGTGTGTCTCAATGGTGTATTGTTATACTTGTGTATTTGATTTATTCTAATCCTTAAATCAATTATGAATGTATGCTTCTTGTAGTTTCCCTCTCTTGCCATTTTGCAGGATCTTGGTGTAGCTGGGCCAGTGAAAGAGCAAGGAGCTGGGAGCAAGCAGCAAGGAGAGAAGATTGGATCAACCATTAGCGAAAGACATCGGTTAGTGGATCTCTTTCTCCCCTATTTCACTTTCATAAAGAAGAAATCTTAGATAGCTTTGCTTCGATTGTTGCTGAGGTACTATCACCCTTAGAGTGGGATAGGGTCATTCCGTATTGGATACTTTTCCCAACAACACAAAGGCAAGATGAAGGTTGTTGGCAGCATAGAGGTAGAGAAAAGCTGCAAGTTCAAAGAAGATCCACTTATTTTGAGAGAATATTTGGAGATTGAGGCTAAGAGGTGGCAGCATGACAGAAGGATCACGCAAAGGCAAAAAGAGAAACAAAAGCTGGAGGAAGAAAAAAAGGAGTTGCAGGATTTGAAGCAACAACTTAGGGAAGAACAAGAGTTGCGCAGACAAGAGAAGCAAGCGTAACAGGAACAAGAAAAACAACAGTTGAAACACCAACTCAGGGAAGAAAAAGCGCTACGTAGAAGAGAGAAAGAAGCGCAGTAGGAAAAGGAACATCAGGTGGCACAACATGCACATATTGATGAAATTGTACCCATATAGGTTATTGATTCATTTGAACAGATGGAATATAACAGACAGGGTGAGTAGTCGTAGGAGCAGGACTTTTCTCAAAAGATTGAATAGATGCTAGAGTAGATGGACACTTATATGGTTCAACCCAAGTTAGATCATGACATTGACTTCATGCCTCAACATCAAGAGGTCACCCCATTGGCTTGACCAGATCCAGAAGCAGAGCAACTGCCAAGTAATCAAGGAGACACTGAAATCCTTGAGGTAAATTTGGAAGCGGACATGCACAACATATCTTTCGACGAGTCATAACATATATATGTGCATTTGCACAGAGTTCCCACTCCGGATGTCCGTGTATCTCCTGCGTATTTTGAAGAACAAGTGATTGTGTTCGATGTGCACAGACATCCAGCTACATTGGCTATTGCTACAAGGCATATGACGAAGCCACCAACTTGAGTGTTATATTCTTGATTGAGAATGAGTGCATGGCTAAGGAGCTACAAGAAGCCAAGCAAGGATAAGAGCAAGTTACAACATCTGCCAGGGTAGAATTGAGGAAAGAGATACTTGATGAAGTATCATCTCTTGAGACAGCCATGCAGAAGTTGTACTTAAGGTTCATTATTGTGCATAAGTCAGTTGTCAATCTCAACGGTTGGCATCAACACTGTGCTAGGAGAGCACACATCTTGTCATATCTACACACTACTGTCGATCACATGAAAATATGCATAATGAGGTACAAGGGAGCCCCATTGCACTTGCCAAGGATGATGAAGCCAAATGAAATGGAGTTGAAGGCATGCATTCGGAGTCAGATATGGAACTATGAGGAAATCCCACAACTCATCACCAGCTTACATGCTTCACATGCACAAGTATTCAGGAGCATGGATGTCATTTTTTGCATGCATGCGATCCCATCCATTGGCACACTCACTGAGGTGAAAAAAAATAACCAAGTCCAACTAGAGTTGGACATGTAATTTGATTAGTTGATGCGCATAACAACTAGCGCATACTTGCAAATGAGCGCACACACAATGCATCAACATGTCGCTAGTCCGGTTGCATTCAAAACCATGATGCAAATGCTATCTGATGAGTTGGACAGAGGTGCCAAATCAGTGTACCCGGATGCAACGGAGGCAAGAGTTTGTTTTCAGAAGGATGTCACCACAGAGTATGTGGACACCATAATAGACATCCAAGCTTGGCATCAGTTTGCCATTGTCAATCATCGAGAGGATGTCAAAGAGTTAGTATTCCCACAACTGTCCGAGTCTTAGTGATGTCTTGCATGGCTTACTTAAGCCCATTTTTGTCTCACATGGGTACATGTGCAGATTGTAATGTAAACATGTTGTAAAAAGTGAAAGACCAAGTGTCAATAGTAGAATGTGATAGTCATGTGTAAGTTGAAGTGTAATGAGGGTAGGTGAAGAATCACAAAGGGGAAAGTCAAGGGTCACCCCACCCTTTGCTATTTATAGAGCCTCATAACTCATTGTACATGATTTTTGGAGCCAAGCTTCCTATAGGGATAACTTAGTGAAAGCTTGAAGTGGATTGTAATGAGCCTTGGCTTCTCCAAAGTGCAAAGCTAGTACATCTCTTTGGAGGAGCAGGTGACAGTGACTGTAATGTTCCTCTATTAGGGCTAGTGGTTTTCATGGTTGTATGTATGATTGGATCTTTCACTCTTTCAATATAACATAGCCAACACGTTTCATGCATATGTTGTTATTGTAGTTTGACTATCCTGGTTACTTTAATGATGTATGTAGCTGTAATTTACGCATTTATGTATGGACTATTCCATCTGTGTTTGTATGAATATTATCGAAGCGTTTTGTTGATATAATCCATCACTTTGGATCGATGGCTATCCTTCTTTCCATTTCTTGAAGTCTTTCTACTCGTGTGTTCCCTTTCAAGTTGCATGCTATCACAAGTTTCTAAGGGGAACACTCTTCCCCCCTTCTGTGTGTTAGAGCCTTTCATGCACCTTCCTTGACTTGCTGCAAGGTCACACCCTTGCTTCCAAGAGGGACATCTTACTTACCTTTGCGTGCAACCGCAGTCAAGGCGATACCATACTACCCACTGCTGGGACATCTACTCCAAACGGTGTGAGGTCTAATTGCGACTTGTTACCAGGGAGATCCCCTGACATGTTGGCAGGTCCAGCACCATCAACAATATGGTAGAAATTCTCGTACTGTATTCCTCAATCTTTTTTAAACATTTATTCTAAAGCTTAATCCAAATTACAAATCTCAACCTAATATTATCTTTCAAGTTGTTTAAGTTTTTTTTATTATTTTTTTGTATATAAATATTTGTTATAATACAAACCATAAATTAACATAAATTAAATTGATCTGAATTGGATCATTATATTTTTTTTCATCCATCTCGATGCATTTGGAGTGGAAAAAGTGGAGGAATCAGCTAATCGGACCGTTTTTAGCAGCAGGAGCTAGTTTGGAAAAATGAGGTCTAAAACCTTTTCGTAGAATTTTGAGGCATCAAACGACATTTTTTTGGGGTAAAAATTTTTCGCACTATTGATGCACCATTTCATGCTATTATACACACAAGGATTTTTCCAATGGCACAAGAAGCACATCAATCAGAGTCCATATGCAAAAGTTATGCCACTCAAAAGTTGACCTTCCTGTTTTCACAACTATAGTTTAGAAGGATGCCGCGTCAGCCCCCATTATTCATGGAAAATGGGCTAGCCATGTGATTATGAAATTAAAAGACTCTAGAAGAGTCTATATTGTAGCTCTAGTTAAGAGTTTATATAGTCAAAATTAACCACTAGGAGGCTATCGAGCTATGTTATAACCAGGTCACTAGGAGGAGGAGGCATTCCATTATTTCGAGAGCATTTTATTCCATAACTTAGCAAAGATAGCTTGGAGAGATAGGAGGTAGAGCAAACAGAGAGGATTTGTGCCCCGTAGCAGCCCATAGGCCACAAACATTACTTCTTCGTACCTGCAACCATATTTCTAGACAAAGAGAGAGTGAAGCGACCTAATCTCCCAGCTGGGTTTTCTCCCGAAAAGGTTTCCTAGAGAGCATATCTTATGTCTTATGTTTATGCATATGAACTTATTTTGTCATTCTCTACTTTTCTACATAATTTCTATTTGTATGCATGCACTAATTATAGTTAAGTTTACAAATCTTAAAATTTAATAAAATTGTAATAGTGTAGAATCTCAAATTTTTAATATAATATTTTTAGATATGTTGTGACAAATTGTCTAGTGAAATATCCAATACAATTTACATATCATAAATAGTATAAAATTCAATTTCAAGTATAGAAGTTATTTTTTTGTAAATATTATATTAAAAATTGGAGCCTAATTCAAATTATAATTCTCAAAAAACTTAAATCATTGTGTGTGAACATCTTATTCAATCTTCTCTATATATTTAAACATAAACACATTACTTAAGATTTTTCTTCCTCTATTCTTCTTGTTTACATTAAATATATAAAGTTATGAAATGGATATTAATTCAACCTTGAATACTTTTGCGATAAGTTAATTAGTTTCCACAATCAATAAATATAAATATAAATAGTTCTTAAAAACAATTTTACAATTCTTTTTTCTCAAATATGTTTCCTTTCCCTAGTTTTTGGGTAGTTAGTGTACAACTATCTAACATAAAATATTTTCTAAATGAAAGGTAGTATACTCCTTTATTGTTCGATGCAATCAAAACATTTTTGTTATTTTGAATAGATTTCCAATAATCTCGAAATTTTTGGTTCACTCGATATTCTTCTTGATACCCTTTAGAGTTATTGTAATATAATCCATATAGAAAACTTTTAACATAAACCAATTCTAAACATAAGTCTTATGTAGACTAATACATTTTATTGATTAATTTAGCTATTTATATTGACTAATTGTCAATACCAAGTTTGCATGACATTAATATGGTTGCGTTTTTTGTAAGCAAGACAAAAACATCATATTAGAAAAAATGGTATACATAATTTACATAGTTGTGATAATGTCAAAGATAACCATTATGGGACCAACTTCCTTTCATGGGGAAACCAGAAGGTCCCAGATTGAAGCATGAGTTCCAAGAAAACTTAGTGGTAAACAAATTTTTAAGATAGAGTTTAGATTGAGCCAAAGAGTATGGAAATAAGAACTATAGACCAAAACTAAAAAGACCCTATGATGATATGCTTGAAAACTCAGATTATGTGTCATTGTGAAATACTAGAGAAACATATTTCTTGCCTATGGTAGTCATAGAGGTATCCTGCATGTTGTTGGTCAAACTTAGAGCTACGACTTCCTTTAGATGGTCTTCAATGATGGGACACCCAAAGGAACTGGAAGCTTGTTCAGTCAGCACCTTCAGAACTTCCACATTTGCTAGACCCTACTTCAAAACATCATCTGTCCGAGCGAAGGGGGAGGGAGAAGTAGGTGTGTTAGTGGGGGAGCCAATTCCATCTTGGGCATTGGATGAGGAAGCAGTGAGGGGAATTAGAGGGTAGGGGATACCAAAGAGACAGGAAAGACGACATAAGGACTGGTGGAAGTGATTGATTTGGCCATTGGATTCTGCAACCTTCAACTCAACAATACTTCTAGCATGTTCTTATTTCCATAGGTGTATGGCTAGAAGATTCCAAATCCCATTTCCCATCTCCTAGATGCATGTACTCATTAGCTTCCAAAGAAGTATTCTTGTGTCGAATGCTCAGAGGAGTGTCTAGATCATAGAGAGTTTAATTCTTGTCATAGTCTACTGCTCGCAGAGTTCGCTCACGACCACGACCTCTACCTCCTTTCCTAATGCGTGCATGCTCACAAACCATGTTGACTAGCCAAGGAGGGCAGTGGGGAAAGGATGATTTGTAGAGGATGTATTTTCTAATCTCCTCATGGG
This sequence comes from Pinus tabuliformis, assembly GCA_031772625.1. Lineage (NCBI taxonomy): Eukaryota > Viridiplantae > Streptophyta > Pinopsida > Pinales > Pinaceae > Pinus > Pinus tabuliformis. The sequence continues at coordinate 471,927,044 of CM062805.1, forward strand.
CATGGAGAGGATGGCTAAGGTGGAGATAAGGGTGCATAATGAGGAAAATGAATAAGAGGGATTTGGATAACTAGAAGGAGCTCTAAAGATGATGGAGTGGAGAGCGGTGTAAATGAAGCATGTTGCCAATGTACCCAGAAATCAAGTCGAAGATATGGTTGATTAAGTTATAGCTCATTGAGATCAATGTGTATGTGTGCCAGCAGGAAGGATTGGATGTTGCATGTCACCACTTTTGATGAGAATGCATGAGGGTGATTAATGATTTGAGGACAACAATGGACAATTTCCACCCGCATCTGGGGCATTAATATAATTTTGTTGAGTTAACATAATTTTATTATTTAGAAATATATATATTAAAAAATAAATTTTAGAAAAAAAATATCGTTATTAAAAAATGTATACTATTTCTTTAAATCAAATTAACTCTTGATTGAAGTTAAATTAGAGAAAAAATTATTAATTTTTCTTTTAATGGAAAACATATAATGTAATGGTTATATAAACTTAACAAATGATAAACTTTCAAAATGAATAAATACATGAAATTATAGATGGTTATATGAAAATGTATAGTAATAAATTTAAAAATCAATATATTTACATAATTATAAAGTGAAAAATATATTTAATATAATTAATGAGTTAATATTTATTTAAGTTGAATAAATATCAAAATTTAAATTTGATAAAACCAAAAACATGACAGTAAGTGTGAAATTTAAATATATGTAAAAAGTAAAATTGTTAATATTTATGGAAGTTAATAAACATTAAAATTAAAATTTTATAAAACCAAAAACATTAAACTAAGTGTGAATTTGAAAATTACAAATGAGCTTTCAACTTATTGGAAACAAAATTACAAATCTGCTTTCAACTTATTCGATATAATTAAAAAAAATATTTAAATTATTAACATAATTATGTATTTTTACATTTTAGTTTGTATATTTATTTATCTTTCAGGATTTTTAGAACAATAATGTGGAAAGGATAAAAAAAAATACTTATTACTGATTTAAATTAAAAATATATATATTTAAATTATTAACATAATTGTGTATTTTTACATTTTAGTTTGTATATTTATTTTACCTTTCATCATTTTTAGAACAATAATGTGGAAAGGATAAACACCAATACTTAGTTATATAACAAATAGGTAAAATAAAACTTTGTAAATTAAAAATTTGTTGTTGTAAACTATTGCATTGCATGCAGCGTATAAAAGCTCAAATGGCCACCAACTAATTATGAGTTATAAGAAATTGGTCATCAAGTTGTGGAAATAAATCATATAAAGATATTAAAACTAGCAATTGCACCTGATGTTGCAAAGGAAATGCCATAAGGCGGTAGCATAGGTAAGAGTAGCAGAGAATAATGGAAAGCTAACAAACATTGAATTCAACTTATTCAACAAACATACATACAAAGTGAAGCGTCTATAAGTTAATTCTTATCATGAAAGGAATTATTTGTGTCCAAAAAAATAAACTCCACATTGCATATAAAATGAAAAGAATCCCAATATGTTGCTTGAAATATTAGATTAATATTTATGAAGTTTGGAGCTCATCCTCACTGATAAAATTGATTACAACTAATCAAAACCTCAATAAAAACCCCACTAACTTTGTTCATGTTTTTGTTGCACACAATATTAACACATTCATTTAGAATTTTAAATTCAAGAACATATTGACTTCTAAAATCAAACTTTCTGTTAAAGTAACTGGAGGGGAACACAACGCTTGCATCCAAAGAAAGAGTTGAGGCCTCGAGCAAGAGTTGAGGCCTCTATATCATATGTCACATCTTTTTATGAATCTTTTCCACTTTTCCATGCATGACTCATGCCTCTACCAATTCATCATTCTGAAATCAAAACAAAAGTGACACAACACTTCATATGGAGCCAAGTATGATTTTAAAAATATAAATAAACATAGTTCTAAGATCACTTGATTCCAAGCAACATAATGAAAACTAAAGTGAAAAGGAATGTCATTGATTGAATCTTAATTTCTTATGAATCAATTATAAAATGATGGCAGAGTTTTCTGGAGATAATGGCAGAGTTTTATGAAGATAACTCTGTAGTCATATGAATTTATGGAACTTAAACAGATCCAATTGGTAGAAATATTCTAGTTCCTTGATTTTGAGCAGATAATACAAAACAATTTTCTTATTGTCACACCAAATAATTCTAGACCTTGAACTCCGGCAAGTCCATTGCTTGAAAACTCTAAAACTCGAGTGTAAAGAAACTCGAAAACACTTTTAAAGCAATGCCAGTAAAAATTTTGTTTCATCGATGCATTTTGGTTCAATAAGAAGCATCAAACTACCAACAATTTAGTCATTAAAAAAATGTTTGTATGCTGCCAAGCAATAAATGCAACATTCTTTAAAATTTCCCTTACAAAAGATGTTCATACTACATAGGTGGAGAGTGAAGCATTAAAATTTGTTAGCATTCTAGGGTAGATATGGTATCTGAATGTGATTGTGCAGGTACATGTGTTGTACTGAAGGTGGAATAATTAAGCATGAACCAGGTTGGAAAAATACTAGTCAATAATGATTAATGAAAAGAGGCAACAAAAAGTTTAGTAAGTTTAATAGAACAAGAATTTGGAATTCCTTGTATAATAAGGATATTTTAGTCAATGTGAACCACATGAGTAAACATATATTCTAATATTTTACTATAATTTCAAATAACACCATATAAAGCAGTAATGGAGAAGAGGAGGTAACACATTCATAAGTGAAATACCATAAATACCATCACTTTGTTTCAAAGGTATAATGGAACAAGTCGATGATACATGAAAGGACAATTATAAAAATTTCTTAAATTAAAAAAAATACCATTTAAAAATATAATTAATAAGGTAAATTAATAGTGTTAATGGAATTGTGTAAGAGGCATCAATTTAGTGAGGACAATTAAAAATTGTATGATCATTAAAAAAAAAATTGATAGGAGTGTTTGAATTCTGAAGTGCTTGGAGTGTTTCAATACTATTATTTATAGTGAAAATGGAGTGTTTGAGTCCTATTTTTTATGGTGAAAATGGATACAACACATTCAAAAACCCAGGGAACCCAAAATATTGAAACAAGAAAAAGTTATTAGCTTGGCTTGCTTTCACTTTACCTAGGATCCTTTCTCTTGAACCAACGACCTTCCCTTTCATCCAAGTGGATTTCTATGCGAAACCATAATTTTTAACACTAAATTTCAATCAAATATTTCCCCAAAATATTTCCTAGTCTCCGCACTATTTGTACATAGCAGTGCGAATTCCAAGTGAGAAAAGCTCCCTTTCACTATACCCAAAACCATATTTGAAAGGTGAGCACCAATATTATGAAGCCTCACAAATATTATAGGAGACAACACAAAACGAAGCTAGATATGAGGAATATGAATAACAACTCATGCAACTAAGTTTGGAAGAGTTACGATGACTAAATTGCATAGTTAAATAAGTGAAGCAGAATCATGAAGAATAATATCGATTATAGGGACATTTTCTAAACATATCTAAACATTGAAACATATGGTCTGTAGTTTTTATAAATGTGCCATGTGTGGAAACACCCAACAAGATTGCTTCATTCCTTTTCATTATTGTTGAGAGCGAGATGGAGTGAAAACTCTATGGTAAAAAGAGAGATTTTTTAGGAGGGAAATACTAATAATGATTAAATTAGTGTTTGAATTATGAAGTGCTTGGAGTATTTGAGTCCTATTTTTCTATGGTGAAAATGGATTCAACACATTCAAAAACTTGGGGAACCCAAAATCTTGAAACTTGGCTTCAAAACATTTCCACCAACTTTTTGAAAATCCTACAAGAAAAAGTTATTAGCCTGGCTTGCTTTCACTTTACCCAGGATCCTTTCTCTTGAACCGATGACCTTTCCTTCCATCCAAGTGTATTTCTATGTGAAACCATAATTTTTAACACTAAATTTCAATCAAAGGTTTCCCCAAAATATTTCCTAGCCTCCGAACTATATGTACGTAGCAGTGCGAATTCCAAGTGAGACGAGATCCCTTTCACTATACCCAAAATGGTGAGGAACAATATTATGAAGCCTCACACATATTACAGGAGACAACACAACCAGAAGCTAAATATTAGGAACATGAATAACAACTCATGCAACTAAATTTGGAAGAGTTACAATCACTGATTTTCACAGTTAAAAAAATGAAGCAGCATGAAGAAGAATATAGATTATAGGGACATTTTCTAAACATATCTAAACATTGAAACATATGGTTTGTAGTTTTTATATATGTGGCATGTGTGGAAACACCCAACAAGATTTGCTTCATTCCTTTTCATTATTGTTGAGAGCAAGGTGGAGTGAAAACTCTATGGCAAAAATAGATTTTTTAGGAGGGAATTACTAATAAGGGTTAAATTAGGAAATTGTTTTGTCTCTAGAGGAAAACCCATTGACGACATTTTAGGAGTCAAAGCATTGTTAAGTTGATGCAATGTTGATGTGGTGCTTGTACTGGTAAGTTTGATCTCATGAAAGAAGCAAAGTTAAGTGTTTGATAGAAGAAAATAATAAATGTCATAATTAGAAAAGATTGTGTAGAAGACATTGGATATGAAATTGTAAAAATAATTAATGTGAGTTGAAATTTTAGCAAATAGATTTTCTAATATTTATATCGAAACAAATAATATTCTATAAATGAAATGTTATTTTATAATAAAAAGACTAAACACAAACTTTCTCATAATATAATTATGCATCAACACTTATGTCAATGTACCTTGACATATTATATTACAAGTATGTAAATTTTGAATGAAAGGAACATTTGCAATAAACCTTAGCCTTAATAAGAATAATGTCATTAAAGTGGTAACAAATCATATAATGGGATAAGAATAATGTCATTAAAGTGGTAACAAATCATATAATGGGAAAGTAAAGTAGGTTCAAAAAGTTGATGTATTTCTCCTCGCACCTCAACTAAGAGCGAAAATAATTTTTCACATTGTCATTAACTATTTTAAAAACGCCCAAATTTTAATCAAACTAATTTATTGAGCCACATAGTCATTCTACATCCCAGTATGATGTGTACCGTCATTAAAGTTGAAATTTTGCTCATGTCTCCCTAAATAAATTTTAAAAAATAATAAATAAATAAATTTAAATAGTTATACAAAATATTAAAATAATGTAGGTTCATGTTAAATCCATATTTAAGATGGATCTATGCTGGTTTAAAAAGAAATGCACTAATGAGGTTTCCCTAATGATTGGTCAGAGCGTTATGGATGAATCCATTCTAGATTCAATATCGATTATCTCTTAGTGTATATGATTGAACTTTGTGTCTTGTGATTCTTAGACTTTGGCTTGTATTATTTTGGATCTATGATTTAGTAGTCATTTTTTTTTAGTGATTTAGCAAATCTAAGTGACATTTTTAATTTTAATAAGTTTGTGCCCATTTGTTTATGATGCCTATATTTTTTTCAATGTAATGTATAAAAATGTATATGAAAGGAAAAACAAGAAGTTAAGATAAAGGGAGGAGAGAAATATGAATTAATTTTTATTTTTGAATTTTAATAAAAAATTTTAATAAGTTGTGTTTTATGATGGTTGTATTTATAATACATGGTTTTCTGATTTTTATATATAAAAGTTTAATGTAAAAAAATAATGTGTAATTTTTTATTGCTTAAATTGTATTTTGAATATTATAGAGATTACATAGTATATGTATTGAGTCATTTTGTCAGATATCTTCTTTTAATATTTATTTTTCTATATATAGATATATATATGAAGTTAATATCAGGTGTTTAAAATATTTTTGAAAATTATAAGGTTTAAATATCTACTCATTTTTTTTACTTCTAACTACTTTACATGAAATTTTATTAGGCCATATGGACAACCTAAATATGCATAGCATATTTTTTTTCTTTTTTATTATAGCCCACATTTTTTCCTTTTTATTATAGAACAATGTAGAGATTACATAACATGTGTATTGAGTCATTTTCATTACATTGGATATTTTATTTTATATAATATTAAAATATCTTCTTTTAACATTTTTTTTCTATATATAGATATATATGAAGTGATATCAGGTGTTAAAATATTTTTGAAAAGTATAAGGTTTAAACATCTACCCATTTTTTTCCTTTTTCTTATAGAACAATTTAGATATTACATAATATGTGTATTGAGTCATTTCATCAAGACACATTAAACTGGTTATAAGTTAATATTAATTCACATTAATGTATTTTATTCATAATTCATTACATTGGATATTTTATTCTATATAATATTAAAATATCTTCTTTTAACATTGTTTTTTCTATATATAGATATATATGAAGTCGATATTAGGTGTTAAAATATTTTTGAAAAGTATAAGTTTTAAACATCTATTCATTTCCTTTTTACTTCTAACTACTTTACATGAAATTTTATTAGGTTCATACCAATGTTACTTGGGAGCGGGAGCAAAAGCAGGGAGCGGGAGCGAATCCTAGAGCGATATATATATATATATTATTTTTTAATTTTTGATACATATATGTCAACAAAAACATGTAGAATGATGAATTAGATATAAAAAACATAAAAAAACGTAGATTGATCATTGAACCATATCACATTAATCATCTAGAAGTTATAATCTTCATCAACCATGTCCACAAGTTAGTAACATACATATTACAACTGCAACTTATTGAGTCTCGTGAATCATGATTTATCAAATTCAATCTTAAAATTTCAACTTCAAGCTTTCAAAATTGAAAATTCAATATATAACATTTATCATCATTGATCACCAAAGTTGTACTTGTAAGCTAAGTTTAACCATTACAAGAAATAATATCTTAAATATTTCTAAGTTCTAAGTTCTAACTGTTAACATGAAATGAAATGTTATAAAATGAAACATGAATAATGAAATGAAATGAAACAACTTTAGTCTTTCACGAAGCATCATATTCATAATTCACAATCATTACCAATGAGTTATAATTGCCAACTTCAAACTTCAAATTTTCATTGTCACAATCATATATTGTTTACAAAAAATATCATTATGATATGAAAGAGTTAAGAGTCAAGAGTCAAGGACTCAAGACTCAACAGTTATGAAAACTAATAGAAACTAAAAAAGACAAGTAAATTGTAAATCTACATGTGGCCCTTGCCACAAGAGTCTCCAGGAGTATAAGCAGGTCGTGGTGGTCTTTTAGGAGTCTCCCGCACATATCGACGACCAGAACTAGAAGGCACATGCCCTCCACGTGAGGGTGTAGATGGAGGTGGCGACAGCAAAGGAACAAGACCCAGAACTCGAGCATTGCTACTGGATGGTGGAGGTGGCATGGCTGCTACAGCTACTTCATCTTCATCCCTTATAAGTTCCTCTTCCAGTTCTTCAAGATGTATAGTTCCATCCTCCAAATTGTCTTCCTCTGGGTGGTTGTCCCAAATTTTATATGTGGGATCCTCATAAGCCCAATCACAATAATGGCTCAATAACCTCAAGTTGTAGTGCACATAAACCAAGCTTTCTGCCCGGTTTTCATTGAGTCTGTTTCTTTTCACATTATGTATGAAGTTGTAGGTGCTCCAACACCTCTCTGTAGAAGAAGTATTTACAACCTATGATAGAACTTTTTTTGCCAATTTTGGAAAAAGTCCCTAGCTGCCATATGTTTCCCACCATGTAAGAGAATCAAATCTGTCTCTGTCTTTCATTGCATGGTAGTTACCAAACAAACCAGTGCCACTGAAGTATTTGCCTATTTCAAGGCGCACAACTGCACATTCCTCTCTGTCAGGTATCAAATTTTCCAATGCTTGCAAATATCCTCTAGTTACCTCTGCATCTAAATGGGGTTTGGTCCTAATCCCACCCCCTGGTGCAGGTTGGCCCAACCAAGATGTAGAGTAGTATTTTGGCGTAAGGATATATGCCAAGCAATGTAGTGGAAGATTAAGTTTATTCTACTGTACACACACAAAATCGTGAATCAGTTTGTACAAGTCGGGATCTCTGTTATGAAAAGTATCTTTTATTTGCCCCAACATGGTATCCATCTGCTCATACACCTCGCCAATCACTGGTTTATCTATATCTGCAAATCGAATCATGTGATAAATGGGCTTGGTGAAATCCAATACTTGCCTCACACTTGACCAAAACTGACCATCAAGAGCGGCCTCCTCCACTAGTTCAAAACCTCGCCTATCAGCTGCATTTGTAGCCCTTTCCTTTAATACTTGCCAATGTGGACTTGATACCATGCTAGCCAATGAATCTCTTACCTTCAAAAGGCACCTGAAGGTGAGGTAATAGCTACCAAATCTGGTCTTCGCAATATTCAACAACTCCAATCCTGAGTGACTGCGGAAAAGGCAATGGGTATTGCTATGATTTGTAATAAATTTTATCATTTGTTTGCCTTTCTTGTACAAATCACCAATCCATTTGTATTGTGCATTTTTGTTCTTGACAAAATCATGCATCAGAAGGTTCAATGTGTGAACCAAACATACAGACCAAAATATGTTGGGGTATTTATCTTCAATAATTGCTCCCGCTGCCTTACAATTAGGAGCATTACCAGTGATGACTTGGATGACATTGTATGGCCCAACAGTTCTTGCCTTGTCATACCCATCGCTCTTGTATCCTTTAGGGGCATCATTTATGGCAGACACCATTTCGTGCTAATAAGGTGAGAGAAGAAAATTGAGTGGTATTCCACATGCATAGAGAAACCTGTAAACTTTTGAATCCACATCATTCCTACACCCCTCATCAAGGAAATCTAATATGGTTCTACGCCTTAAAGCTGGTGACCCTGTGCCTCCATATACACTGCCTTGGGAGGATGCTGAAAGAGTTCTTTGTGCTTGTGATTGTGAGCTTGGTTCAAAGAAACCCCTTGATTTCTTAGATTTGCATTGGGCTTCCTCCTCTTCCCTTATGTATTTGGCTCTATCTGCTGCTGACACAGCTACACAAGTTTTGATTCCTATTTGTTTATCTCCATCCCATGGCCTTTTTCCACAGAGGTGTTTTCTGGCATGGGTGTATGAACTTGTGTAATTATTGTTGCAATGGGGGCAATGAAATTTAGTGGTTCCACCCCCTTTCCTTGCTTCAGGCCTGTTAACATATTTCCACAATGGGGTTTGGTCTTGTTTAGTTTTTTGAGAGTCATGTTCACCCTCCTCCAGCTCCTCCTCACCGGGGTTTTCATTAAATCCACTTTCTCTAGCTTCTTCACCCCCCTCTTCATTTTGGCCCCTCCGTTTTCTACTCTCCAGCACCATAATAACCAGAAAATGGACTAAGAAGAAGAAAATGCCAAGAAATATAGCCAGGTCCATGATGTTTGATATTTGTAAGCTTTTGAATCTGCAAAATTTAATGGGAATGGGAATGGGAATATGAATGAGAAAATTAATTTAATTTATTTAGATTAATTAATTTAATTTATTAATTTAATTTAGATTCATGATTTTTTACTAAATAAATTAAACTAACTAAACTATACTAAATTACTACCTAACTAAAGTTTAAAATACTAAATTACTAAGTTATTAACATAACTAACCTCTTTGCAGTATTTCTCCTTGCTCCTCAGCGCTTGCTTCTCGCTTCTCCGCGTTCCTTTGCTCTTTCTCTCCAGCTTCTCCTCAACTCATTTAAGTGAGAATGATTTTTTTTTGCCCCCAAGTCGTTTTAAAACATAATTTTATTTATTTATTTATTTTATTTTATTTTTTTGCGTCCGCGATTTTTATTTATTTATTTTTTTTTTCGCGCGAATCGCTCCCGGCGTTGCTCGAATCACTCCTAGAGTGAAAATTAAACGCTCGGGAGCGATCGCTCCCTGATCTCTCCCACGCTGTAATTTTCGCTCCAGGAGCGATGCTCCCGAACTCCCTCCCGATTTTGGCAGGGAGCGTAATTTTTTTTTATCGGGAGCACACTCCCGAAATCACCCCTGTTCGGGAGCGATTTCAAGAGCGTGCTCCCGACCCACTCCCGAGCCGCTCCTGCCCAGAGCGCGGATTGGGAGCGGGTTCCAAAGGGGGGGGAGCGCTCCCCCGCAACTCTGGTTCATACTAAAATATTTTATTCATAACTCATTATATTGAATATTTTATTCTGTATAATATTAAAATATCTTTTTTTAACATTTTTTCCCTACATATAGATATATATGAAATTGAAATCAAGGGTTAAAATATTTTTTAAAAGTATAAAGTTTAAACATGTACTCTTTTTTTTTTTTTACTTCTAATTACATTACATGAAATTTTATTTATTTTAAGAGAGATGGACATACTTAAACATTGACATCCTTACATTGGGGTTTTTGAGGGAGTTGAATCCATATATGCAATTAAAAAATCAATCTAGACAAAACAAATTAAGAGTTCACCACATTATTTTTTCTCACCGGATTCCAGCAAGCCAAAAAATTAAAAATCTTTTGGAATTTATTTAAATCACAAGCCCCAAGGGTTTTTGAGAGAATTGAATCCATATATGCAATTAAGAAAGCAATTTTGACAACACAAATCAAGATTTCACCACATATTTTCTCACCAGATTCCAACCAGAAATCTTTTAAAAATTACGAAAAATCTCACATATAAACAACTCTGATTTATAATAAATTTATTAAAAAAATGAAAGAAAAAATATTTTAATTAATATTATTAATTATTTATAACATTTATTAAATATTATTTTTAAATTCGTTATATTACAAATGTAATAATAAAATAAAAACATATTGAATGAATGAATAAATAATTTAATATAAAACTGAAATGAAACGTCCTAATTGTACCATCTGTGTAACTCTAATAATGAAAGATTTTCTAAAAATTACCAATAAAATGCTTGAGTTTATCTCCAGTTATTTTTAAGAACTAAAATAACATTTACAAATTTCAAAGCTAACAGTGAGAGTAAAGTTTATGAATGAAAGACATTACCATTCCTTGGGTAGATAAAACATGCCAGAAAATGGATCGAATGAACATCCTTGTTTCAGAAAATGGATCGAGGAAGCCTTTCTCAAAAAAGAAATACCTTAATGCGTAAATATGGAAAAATATTGATTTAATTTTCAACAATTTTAAAGACATGTGAAAATATTGGTTCAATTCTCATATACTTATACTTTTGAGATATACATTTATATTAAACTATTCTCTTTATTTATTACGCGAAACTAGATCGTTTCTATTATACTTAAAATTGTTTTTCTAAAAAAAAATATATTTAAAACCCATTAACTACATCATAAAACTTTGTTTATAAATATATTAAAAACATGTGAATAGAATAAATGTATCTTCTTAAATGGAAATAATGCCTATAAAAATACATCGTAATCCTCTAACTTGTCAAGTTTTAAAACAACCCACTATAACAACACCTACCTTATCAAGTTTTCAGTTATTTAAATAGACTTTCTTCTAAAAATTTTAGTAAAATAGTCCCAAAAAAAAAATTTATTTTCTCACATATATTGGCCATTTCTTCCCTGCAAAATTATTTAGTTGATAGATAACTCTATACATACAATCAAGATGTTCAGGAATTCAACATAAAACTTAAAACAGGAACATCACTAACTTTGAACATGTTATTCTATGTGCATAGTTCATCAAAGTTGGGAAAATGGTGAAGTCCTGTGAGAAAAGGAAGGAACCATCTAAACTAAGATAAGTGAACACTAGGCTTTCTCAACTGTTGGGTATTTTTCATGGGAAAATACCAAAAACCAAACAAATTTAACACCACAGAGGGAATGCTCTATTTCCACTGTTCCAGGATCTTTTGCACAGGGAAGCTTTAAAAACAAATATACTCATAACAGTCCATTACACCGCCATAAAAACATTCCTATTGATTAAAATATAAAGCCTGATACAAACTTCATCCTCTTTCACTCAGAGGGATTTACCAAAAATTACATTCAGCCAACTTTGATACATATTCATCCTCTTTGCTGAGAGGGATTCACCAAAAATAATTACATTCAAAAACATTTACTCTGTCTTCACATGAGAATTTACTGTGCTGGGTAAAATTCTCATTTACATTCACTGACTGTGAAAACATATTACTTACTGGTGTAAAACTATTTTTACACATACTGCTGTAAAAATATTTTACACATACTGCTGTAAAAACATTTTACATATGCTGCTCCAAATAAACAAAACATTATGTGCCCCAAAAACTTACTGCGCATTACAAAATGGTCAACACATATAATCTATGCACTGCTGTGCATTTCCTCTTGCAAAAACAAACACCAAAGGTCAACACAAAGAAAATACATGCGCTCCACTACTTTTCACTCGCACTGCTGTGCATACATTTTCACTCTCACAGTGCTCGCATTTCATTACAATGAGGAACTAATTTTTATGCACTGCTGTGCAACACTTCAAATCTCTTCAGCTCCGGCGCACTCTCCTTTTACAATGGTCAACTACATAAAAAAAATTACACACGACCCCTGTTCTTTTTCTACACACTGCTGTGTGTTTCATTGCAAATTCAATGAACAAAAAACCACGAGCATATATTTCATGGCTCGTAATATAAAAAAAATATAACACACATCGTGCGCAGCCACCATGCCCATAAAACTATATCACGTAATCTTTACACTACAACATATATAAAACATATATAAAAAAATATATAATAATATATGCCCATAACCATATTAAACGTCTCCACCAAAAACTACGAACAACCACCAACTCCATTAAATTCTCTTCTACGGCGGTCAACGGGAGAAAGTCTTTCACTCCACGCAAAATTTAAATTGACGCAGGCCCGTGCACCTTCAGGAAAACAACGGCTGACAACACGCAATCAGATCGGACGGCTGGAGTGGATATCGGGAGGCCTCACTATGCTGAACATTAGCACCCGAGAAAATTACGTTTGCTTACGTATGGGGAGAGCCACGCGTCTGCCCCATATTCCATCGGGTTCAAAAATACGGAAACCACTCTCTGCAGGAAGGCGGTCCGAGAAATCTCAAGCTGGTTTGTGGTTTTGCTGCGCGGTTTGGGCGTTGGTACGGCTGCTCCACGGGTCAACTCAGCCCGCTGTTGAAATTACGATTTCAACACTCCCCTTTAATTTCAACTGCTGGGCATTCGGTCATACCCAGACACTTCCTCTCATAGAGGGATTCTCCAACTGCTGTTACAAAGATATCTTCCTCACATAGAGGGATTCACCAACTGCTTCTGATGCAGTTCATAAACAAACAAAGTTGTCTTCCTCTTAATAGAGGGATTAACCTGAAACTGTGCTTAAGAGCACCTTCCTCATGACAGAGGGATTCACCATAACAATGTGCTGAAGAGCACCTTCCTCTTGACAGAGGGATTCACCTGTGACTATGCTGAAAAGCATCATCCTCTTGATAGAGGGATTTACCATGTGTATGCTAAAAAGCATCTTCCTCTTGACAGAAGGATTTACCATGACACTGTGCTGAAAAGCACCTTCCTCTTTAATAGAGGGTTTCACCAAATGACTGTGCTGAAAAGCACCTTCCTCATTAATAGAGGGATTACAAACAGACACTGCTTTACATGCAGTTTCAAAAACAGACAATCATTGCACTGTTCTTTTATGCTGCTGCACTGTTGTGCCATCTTCTTTGCTGCGTCTACTCCACACTGCTGTGTCTACACTTGCTGTTGTGTTGCTGCACTTCACTTACATTTCTTTGCAAACTCTGCATTGTTGTACATTCTTCAAAGATAGAATACTCTGTCTTTTCTGGAACAATTACTCTATCCCACCTTACAAATTTACATTGTTGTGTGTAAACATTTCTTACATTCACTGCTGTTGCATATGTTGCATTTCAATTCAATGAACAACACATTCACTATACTTACATTTACTGCTGTAAAGAAAAAAATTTCTTTTACATGTGCTGCCGCCCATTACATTTCGTTTTCGTTTTTTTTAACAAAAAAAATCTTCATGCTGCTGCATTTTTCATATTCTCATTGCTGTGTGAAAAATTTCATTGCATTCTCAAACACTGGGCATTTACGCTTTGCTGCCTTTTTCCCTCTTCTCATTTTCCTCTCACTGCTTTGCGTTTTCATTGCCAATACAAAACATTTCATCTGCTGTGCATTACACTCACTCTGGTGTGAGTATATTCTCTTACATTGCATAAAAGGAAAACTACATTCCATTGCTATGCATTTCAATGCATGTGCTCCACAAAAAAATTTCCACGCTGCTGTTCTATGTTCTGCCTTCGCACTGTTGTGCGGGTCTCCTTGCTTTGCATTTTTTTTTATCGCGCTGCTGCACTTTACATTTCAACGCTGCCCCTTTTTCTTCTCTGCACTTTTGTGCATATTGCATTGCATATGTGACAAAAAACAAAGCAAAAACATTACAGTTTTCATCATCGCTGCATATTACATTTCAGAGAGATTAACAAAAAAGATTTCATTTGCGACTGCTGCGCTGCAATACATCCTCCACTCAATCTCCATGCCCTGCAAACTTTTCTTCTCTGCTTTTATGGCAGATTTAATTCCATATCTCTCCCCTTATAAAAAGATCTTCATCAAAGAATGACTGTTAAAACAGTTCAACAATTATGATAAAAAATAACAGGCTCCCCTTAACTATATGCATCATCTTCTTTCAGCAAAGTTTTCTCAAAAGAAACTTAGATCAACTAGGGAGCTCAAGGGGCTTTCAGACTGTATTTCTTTCTTTCTCCATACTTGTGTAACTTTCTTCTTTTGTGTGGGTCTAGCTTGCATAGGAGCCCATCTTAAGTTACAGTCACGTGCCATATGCCCAATGTTATGACACTTGAAACATTCTACATTTTTCATGAATAAGAATTCATGATTTCTTCTTGTAAACTTGTTTCTTGGAGGTTGTCGAAGACCATAACATCTATCTCTATGAAATGCTCTACAGTCTTTTGCCATATGACCAAAGTTTGAGCAAGCATAACAATAACCAAAAAATGAACTTTGGTACCTGGGAGATGGAGGTTTCCTTGATGTACTTCTGAAGCCTTGCTGCCTTGAGATCCTTTGATGATAACCATTGCATCTTGCCTCTTTGACATCAGCTACATTTCTTCTTGGAGCTGGTTTTCTAGTTGGAGTAGGATTTCTTCTATTGCAGCCTTCATTTTTCTCCTTGCCTTTGCTGGAACTAGGAGCATCACCATTTCTTTCTGGCTTCTTCACATCTCCTTTGCTTAAAGCATTTTCATTCTTGTTTGAGGGTTCACCTACATACCCAAGTCCTGATTTATCAGATGGAGATCTGTGATAGCTGAGCATGTCATCCAAGGCTTGAGAGCTCTTCATGATTTTGTTCATCCCTTCAACCTTTTTCTTGAGGAGAACAATCTCTTCTTCCAATCTTTCACACTCATTATTTTTCTTTGCAAGTTGTTCCTCAGTTTCTTCTTTGCTACGAGTAGCTTCAACTGCTACTATTTTGAGGGAGATAATATCTGACTTCATTTTGGAGATTTCTGCTTGACTGCTCTCCATTTTCTTTTCAGCTCCTTGTGCCTGCTTCCTGGCTTCTTGTAGTTCAGACTTAAGGGAGGAGACCTCTACCTTGTACTGTCCAATCTCTTCTACAAGCTTGTTCACTCTCTTGTGCCTTTGTTCAAGTTGACTTGTCAAGGCGTCTTCCTGCTTCTTTGCTTCATTCAGCTGATTTGTCATGGATATGACTTCTTCATGATGTTTCTTCTTGCATTGGTCAAGCTCCTTCTTTAGCTTGGTAAGCTCTTCATCCCTTTCTTTTACCTGAAGCTTGATGAGGTCAAGCTTCTCATCCTCAGCTTCTATAATGGGTTCAGAATTTTCTTCTTGACTCATTGTCATGGTCAGTGCTCCCTTTGCATGAAGGTCATGCAGTATGTCCCATATATCCTTTGCTGATGAATATTTTCCTAGATTCTTCTTTATAGAATCAGGCAGTCCATCCAAGATAGTCTTTGCTGCTTGTGCATCATACTCCATGGATTCTTTATCCATCTTGCTATCATCAATCACTGATTCCCAGATTTCACTCCCTTGAAACTGTAAGAAAGCCCTCATTTTTATTTCCCATATATCAAGGTTCCCATCGAACCTTGGAACCTCAAATACAATGCTTTCAAATAGATTGCCTTCTAGTTTAGTAGAGGAGGGAGACACATTTTTAGCAGGCTTGGAGTGACCTTGCCATTCTTAACTAGGCTTCAAATACTTGACTGTGTTTTTTTTTAAATCACTGACTGTTTCTATAACAGTAACACAAAGGAAAGCTTTGAGAAATACCTTAACCCTTTTGGCTGTGGCTTCACACTGCTGGAGAGCCTTCAGTGCTGCAACACGAGTCCTTCCTTCAGCTTCTTTGAGCCTGGACTAGCTCTGATACCACTGTTGGGTATTTTTCATGGGAAAATACCAAAAACCAAACAAATTTAACACCACAGAGGGAATGCTCTGTTTCCACTGTTCCAGGATCTTTTGCACAGGGAAGCTTTAAAAACAAATATACTCATAACAGTCCATTACACAGCCATAAAAACATTCCTATTGATTAAAATATAAAGCCTGATACAAACTTCATCCTCTTTCACTCAGAGGGATTTACCAAAAATTACATTCAGCCAACTTTGATACATATTCATCCTCTTTGCTGAGAGGGATTCACCAAAAATAATTACATTCAAAAACATTTACTCTGTCTTCACATGAGAATTTACTGTGCTGGGTAAAATTCTCATTTACATTCACTGACTGTGAAAACATATTACTTACTGGTGTAAAATTATTTTTACACATACTGCTGTAAAAATATTTTACACATACTGCTGTAAAAACATTTTACATATGCTGCTCCACATAAACAAAACATTATGTGCCCCAAAAACTTACTGCGCATTACAAAATGGTCAACACATATAATCTATGCACTGCTGTGCATTTCCTCTTGCAAAAACAACCACCAAAGGTCAACACAAAGAAAATACATGCGCTTCACTACTTTTCACTCGCACTGCTGTGCATACATTTTCACTCTCACACTGCTCGCATTTCATTACAATGAGGAACTAATTTTTATGCACTGCTGTGCAACACTTCAAATCTTTTCAGCTCCGGCGCACTCTCCTTTTACAATGGTCAACTACATAAAAAAAAATTACACACGGCCCCTGTTCTTTTTCTACACACTGATGTGTGTTTCATTGCAAATTCAATGAAAAAAAAACCACGAGCATATATTTCATGGCTCGTAATATAAAAAAAATATAACACACATCGTGCGTAGCCACCATGCCCATAAAACTATATCACGTAATCTTTACACTACAACATATATAAAACATATATAAAAAAATATATAATAATATATGCCCATAACCATATTAAACGTCTCCACCAAAAACTACGAACAACCACCAACTGCATTAAATTCTCTTCTACGGTGGTCAACGGGAGAAAGTCTTTCACTCCACGCAAAATTTAAATTGACGCAGGCCCGTGCACCTTCAGGAAAGCAACGGCTGACAACACGCAATCAGATCGGACGGCTGGAGTGGATATCGGGAGGCCTCACTATGCTGAACATTAGCACCCGAGAAAATTACGTTTGCTTACGTATGGGGAGAGCCACACATCTCCCCCATATTCCATCGGGTTCATAATTACGGAAACCACTCTCTGCAGGGAGGCGGTCCGAGAAATCTCAAGCTGGTTTGTGGTTTTGCTGCGCGGTTTGGGCGTTGGTACGGCTGCTCCACGGGTCAACTCAGCCCGCTGTTGAAATTACGATTTCAACATCAACGAATTCTTATTGGAAAATCCATGAAGTAGCTTAAGGAACCATCTAAACCAAGATAAGTGAACACTAGGCTTTCTCAACGAATTCTTATTGGAAAATCCGTGAAGTAGCTTAAGTTCTATGTTGTAGACAAATGTAGAACCTCCTTAAGAAGTAACCTCCAATATGAGCATATGGATACAATTTTGTAATAGGGTAATCGCCAGCTTTGTGAAATTTACAGTGATGGAGCTTTCATGGGATTTTTTTTCCTCAAAAATATAAATATTTGAGATCGATCACAGAAACATGAAACTTTATTTGGTTAAAAGGGGTAGGAGCATCGTGGTTGAAACAGAGCGGGAGCAGGGTTGGAATTTCAAAAAAGACCAGCCTGTTAAATTTGATGTTTTTTTTAGAGTTTCCAATTCTTTTTCATAGTTTTAAGGTAAATTTTTGACTTTTGTATTTGAAGAGTTAATCAGCCCATAACCAACAATTTACCCTTCAAATTCCAACCCCTGAACCCCTCAGAGGGAGTGACCCTGACGTACTAAGATCCAGTTGAAACATGAAACAGCTGCCAGATCCATTTGCCAGACCTGAGGAGAGAGGATGTCGGAGAAAGGAAAAATAGTCACCGTTTAGCTTACGCCTATGGATGACCATGTGTTATGGATGTATATCATTTACATTGAAGGACTCTACAGCCGCGTGGATAGCGCTGTTACCTTCTCCTCGTTCTCCCACCACCGCCAAAGTTTCCGGCTGGGAAAGTTTCCTGACCACAAACAGTGCAGTATTCCATCCCAACGTCCGTCGCTTTAAACAGAGACGGAGAGGTTGGCCCGAGCGGGCCAAGGACGCGGTTTCCAAGAAACTGCAATAGGGATAAGGATTGCCAAAGTTATCTGGAGCACATAGGCCTAGCACTGTATCCAACCTTAGCCGCGAGGGACAGCTGAAAAGATGCTAGGCCTATGTGTTCCAGATAACTTTAATGCCATATCCTGTATCTATACATGGTAAGTTATTGTATACCTATCATTTAGATTAATTGAACTTATCAGCAAGAGCAATATTCAAAGTATAGCTATCATTTAGATTGATTGAACTTATCAGTAAGAGCAATATTCAAAGAGTATATTATTCTTTGAAAAAGAAACAAAAAATTACATTATTGCCCGTAATGTTTAAAAGAAATCAGAACTCGATCGCCTTACAATACATTTCTTTGAAAATGTACAAGCAGGACTGACGGAAGGAAAAGCCCTCTTAAAAAGAATGCGTAGGAAGCTACCGATCTACCCTGTAATCTATAGGACTAATTAAATTCATTTCTGGATAAAATTATAGAAAGATACTTTAAACCTTAAACCTGAGCAGTAAAATTCCTTATGGCCTCCCTACAGGCAGGTGATGATTGAGTGCCGAAGCTATTCTCGTCTGCGGCAACCAATAAGTCATCATTTAACGACTCCGAACACGCCGTGCACGACAACATGATGCGGATCACGAGAAAAAGCAGTCCTTCTAAATGATCAGCCACCGCTTTAAATGAATTTTCCTTCAACGTTTACTATAAAAGGCACTCAGAACAAATCTTTTCGCCCAATATCTCTGCGAAACACCAAATAAAAGCAAAAACAGCAAGACTAATTCACTGAGAGCATCAAAACGCCAAGAGAATACAATACCCTTCCCTAAAACCTCACCAAAAATCACTATACCGTGCATATGGACGAAGCCATTGCTGTAAAAGATTTAAAATCTTGGGTCTTTGCAAACGAAAATGTTCAAAAAGATGCACTCATCGTACAAAAATTTTCACTTAATATTCATTCACACAACATTCAACCAACAAAATTTGATGATCTTAACCAGTAAGAAATTCATCTTAAATTATATAAAGAGACATGAATTTACCTAAGAATGACATTAAATTTGGGCCGCAAAATCCAAACCCGACTCATTTGTCGCGACGCTGAAGATCCTTCTCCTCTCCTCAGAAACCTTTAAGCTCCTAATCATGATCTGACCCCTCTATATCAACGGTCCCGCTCATGTGCTTCTGACAACAGAAAATGATAAAATTTGTTCCTTGAAATTAATATTAAATATAAATTGTTCATTTGCCGCGACGCTGAAGATCCTTCTCCTCTCCTCAGAAACCTTGAAGCTCCTAATCATGATCTGACCCCTCTATATCAACGGTCCCGCTGATGTGCTTCCCACAACAGAAAAAGATAAAATTTGTTCCTTGAAATTAATATTAAATATAAATTGCTCCCGGGCACCGGATTGGCGGGATCTGTCCAATAGCTGGCAAGTTCGATTATTAAAATGTTAGTTGGAATGAGAACTTTTTGTTGTGTTTCTTACGAAAAATGTTTACAGGGGAGACACAATAATTAGCTGCCGATCAAATTATTTAGAAGTTGATTAAATAGCAGCACCACTTTTCCACCATTATTGCATTTGAGAATGAGGATTCGGGCGATGTCGCCATGATCTCTATTGCGTGTATGGAGATATTTTTTTAGCGTGGGGTAAGTTGCGTATCTGGAGATATGGTTAATTAGTATGTTGTCATTGATGTCAAAGGATGTTTGGAAGTTTGAAGATATTTTGAGTTTATTGAGCATTTGTTGGAGTTATGTCGATCACACAAGCCTGCAAAGCTTTCAACTAGATAGTCTTCTGTGAGGGCTTTCCAACGATATATGGCACTTGGCCAAACTCTCAAAGAATTAGGTGAAAACTTGATGTAAATTCTGTATTGCAAAAAGTAGGTCAAATCTCAAATTTTTTAAACAATGTGCATCTCTGTTGGTAGATCTGGTGGATAGTGTTGATGCATGTGCGATTAATGGTAATAGAGGATTGAACTTGCATGAAGTTTAACGATAAATGGTGCACATGTTGTCGATTGTTTATCCATATGTGCTCGGATGCAATGATCCTTGTAGGTAGTGGGGCCCTTTCATGATACCAAAGGTTAACGCGAGGGTAGGCCAAAACCAATGCCATGGTGGTTTAATGTAGGGCCGATTGACAACCACGATTGGTGTGGACGCCCTCCACCCAAGTCCACTAATGCCAATGGTCTCATGACGTGCTCAGTAGGTAGACATGTATTGTCTCGACATGTGGCAGGATGATGTAGAATTGTCGGTAGTCTCATGACATGGCTAGTACGCAAAGTATGATATGGATATGTCACCTCAACATGTGGCAAGCTATGATAGATATAGCATGACAAAGACAAGTGGCAAGACTCAAATGATGTGGTGGATAGCATGACCAGTAAGACAAGGACACATGGACACAACAACATGTCGTGGCAATCCCATGTGGCAAGTCATGTGGACAACACAACGAGGATGACATGGAAAACAACATGACCAGCTAGATGAGGACATGTGGACACGACGATGTGACATGGTGAGTCCTCGTAGAAAGTCAGATGGATAGCACGATGATGATGTGGCATGGAAAACAAGATGATGATGTCAACATTTATGATGATGTGACAGAGTACGAAAGGTGACATGTGTCACAAAAAACTGGCATTTTTGGGTGCCTAACTAGGCCATTTTTGAGTGACACATGATACCACTCACAAGGTGATATGTGCCATAATTATGTCTACAATTCATCATGTTGATGTCAGCATAAATCCAACTAAATGGTTTAGAGCACGATGATGAGGTTAGGTCACATGTAAAACATGTTAAGACCCCGAGGGCTAAAAGGCTAGAGCCAGACTAGTGGTAAGCACATAATTTTGAAGGTAGTCCTTTGGGTTAAAACAATAAATCATTGAGGCTATCAATGTTGACCTTGGGCAAACAAAGTTTTATCTTGGTAAGCAAATGGTTTTGAAGGTGGTCCTATGGGCTAACACAATGGCCCTGGAAGGGCATCCACATTAGTGTCGATCAAAGCACAACATTGATATGTTACTATTGATCATAGTTATGTGTGATAGTTTCAGGTTAGCCCTGATTCAAATTTAACTATGTGAAATTATATATATGAGCTCTAGTTTTATCAAAATGATGTATGTGTTCTTGCTGAGCGTCATGATTACATTTGAAGCGAGGTTGATCAAGTGATTAAGAGCTTGGAGATAGTGTGACGGTGTGAAGAAGTCGAGGGTCGAATTTCTATGTTTGTTTGTGTGGGTAGGCTCTAACTCATCACTGTGGAGTATGAGCTATCTCGGTTGGAACCCAGGCTATCATCATGGGAGGACAAGATATCTTTGTGGAAGCCTAAACTATCATTTCGAGAGGACAAGCTACTCCAGTGGGGGCATGAGCTATCGTCGAGGAAAATCTATATTTGTGAAAACTAGAGCTAGTGCTATGGGAGGACAAGCTATCTTTGTTGGAAGCTTGAGCTATCTTTGTGGAGGCCCGAGCCATTGATGTGGGAGGATGATTTATCTCTGTTGGATACTCAAGCTATCTTTGTTGGAGGCTCGAGCTATCTTTGTTGGAGACTTGAGTTATCATTGTGGGTGGATAAGCTATATCTATGGAGGCTTGGGCTATTGTTGCACAAGCTATTTTTGTTGGATTCTTGAGTTATCGTTGCCACTAGATGAGCTATCTCGATGTAGGTTGAGCTATAACTGCACAAGCTATCTCTGTGGATGCCAAGTAGAAAAGGAGGAAGGGAAAACCATTGAAAACTTGCATTGTTTATGTGGATCCAAAAGGCTTGAACTATTGCTACAGAGGATGAGCCATCTATGTTGTAGATTGAGCACAAAAGGACGAAGGTCAAATCATTAGAAAAACTTGCATGGTTCTATGTGGAGCCAAAAGGCATGAGTAACCATTGCAGAGGACCAATTATCTTTGTTGAAGATCGAGCACGAAAAGGGTCAAGGGCCAAATCGTTGAGTTTGTATTAACTTACATGAGTATGATCTAAGTCTAAAACAACTTAACGCTATAGTAACCCAAGCACATGAAACCAAAGATTTGTTTGCACAAGAAGTTTCTCATTTGTTCAAATTGAAACTAGGAGTATAACTATTGTATGTAGGGACAAGTTTAAGTAAATCAAAATGATGAGCTTATATTGGATCTCTTGTATTCGTTAATTCAATGGCTAGGTATGGGATTGCTTGCTACATAGTAAAAGTATATTCATGATTAATTTTTGTTGAGTATAAAGAAGAAATCAGAGTTGTTAATGGAAAACTAGTATTAGAGTACATGGTGTTACGGGGATGTTTTATGTTGCAAAGGTAAAATCAGTATGGTGAATGTTTTCTCTTGAATATTGATTAGAAGACTTGTGGATCCAAGTCTAAAAATTTTATGAAAAGGGAAGGTCCACTATGATTTCATAAGTTGGTATTTCAATCAGGTTGTAGCCTAAAGCAAGCTGGTGCTTTCACATCTCTGAGGTTGGTGCCTCAATTAGGTTAAGTCTTAAAGCAAGTCAGTGCTTGCATATCAGTGAGGTTGGTGTGTTAAACTAGTTGTAGCCAAAAGAAAGTTGGTGCTTGCATACTTCAAGAGATTGGTGTCTCCTTCTAATCAATACCAATAAATCATTGTAATCAAAGATTGAAGAATATAAGAAGATTTGTGCTTTTCTCTTGCAAGGGTTTCAATGTACATTTGGAATTCTTGTGCATTTATGTGATGATTGGTTCTGTTGATGCATTGTCACGTTTTCAGTTATGATGTATTATGATATTGTTTAAATTTGCCACTACACTGACTCACCCACCTCCTAGTGTTATCATAAATTCCAATATATGTGATATTGATAAATTATGTTTTTTTTTTCTTCTATATATTTATGTAGAAATTTTTTGTATGATTAGATGACTCTTTCTCAACTATGTCATAATAAAGGTGAATTATTTTTAGGAATTTGAGTCATTCACTAATGCTAGAGTTGCATTATCAGGTTTATAAATGTAATTTCATGTAATGACATAATTTTAAGCACATTAATAAACTCTATTGGAAAGGAATGGGGGGAAAATGGTGTACGTTTTTGTTTCTATGGTTTGCCTACTTCACATCTCTTGCTTGGATGTTGTCATAGCTTGCCAGGGTCTGGATTACATTGTTGGGGAAGGTATGAACAATGGATACTAGGCCCTCTACTATCTCAATGAAATCAACAGTGGGCGACTTTGAGTTATGGCTGAGGAGGATCGACCCCTCTCATATTGCAGCGGGAACAAAGTCTCGCTCAGAATTGAAGGAACGACAAGTCGAAATTGGGATCTAGATGTCCGGAGAGCATCACATCAGATTGGCCAAAAAAGGTTTGCTCCATCCTTGCTCATATTTCTTGCCACAACTACAGAGATATCACCATGCATTGGTAAATATTTGCATGGCTCCTCTGTGTGTGGTGGGTTTTTTCATCAATCGCTAGAATATGTTGCTTCTAGCTTTTTCGTTGTCCACACCTATTGTTCAAAGCTTATGCTTGGGAGTCATGGATGTGAGGGTTACCGAGACCAAATCCTTCTGCTTCAGATGCATATTGAATGCTACATAGACCAAGACGCATATCCGCCAAAGGTTTCTATGGATCTGGAAGCCCTCCTCTGTATAAGATCTGATCTATGCTTTCTATCTCGTCTCTTCATAGAAGCCAATGAAAACGACAAGGATGGTCTCCCAAGGTCATTGAAATCTGAGCGAGAGGCATTTTTTATCCTCAACGAGTGCCCATTAGAGAAAAGCGAGGAAAAATGACCCATCATGGGAAAAGGTGCAGCGTTTCAAATTTTTGTCCAAGCTCCATCTGGAAATTCGATCCTTATGAGGATAAAAAGGGATCTCTTCGTATGGAATTTGAAAAAGGGAATTCATCACAGATCTGACATTCCAATGGAGCCACAAAGCCTGATCTATGTTGGTAGATCTGTGAAGGATGATCAGAAGCTACATGACTATGGTGTATATTGGAACTCCATAATCATCATAAAATTCGAGGTTGCAGGGAGGCTTTCCTAGACCAATTCATGCATCTACTTCCTTCAAAGATGCTCTTAAAGGGAAATCTGTTGCACAAGGTAAGTCTGAATAGACTCTAAACATTATTGGGCCCTATATTGTGGAGGAGGAAAAATAAATCCTGACAATGGAAATAAACATAGTAGAAACAACTAATTGTCTTTCAACCTATCAAGCCAATGCAAAAGTAAAATTAAACCTGGAAATGATTGGCCAGGTAATCATCTACCGAATTGTGAGGTTCACTTCTGTTCCAAGGGCTTCTTCATAGTAAAAATTGAAGCATAAGAGATCAGAGAATCTGTTATACAAGAGGGTCCATGGTTCTAGGGTAATGCAAGACCATTCATCACTCCATGGTTCCCATATTTTGATGCCAATTCAATGGTTGTCTCCAAAATGCTAGTATGGGTAAGATTGCATAATTTACCTCTTCATTTCTAGAATCCAAAATTTCTAGAAGGAATTGGTTACCTATTGAGAAGATACATCAAGATGGATACACAAAGAACAAAAGAAGAAATATATACTTTTGCTAGAATTTGCATAGAGGTAGACCTCAATAAAGGTCTTCTTAATCACATTCTTTTGACACACAACAATAAATGTTGGACTCAGTTCTTAGATTATGAGAATATGACATTCAGGTGTAGGCCTTGCTTACAAACTAGAAATTTACAAATCACATGTCCTCTGGCAAATAAAGATCCTAGGAAGAAAAAGAAAACAACAAAAAATCCTAAGGGATGGAAATTTCCAGCAAAACAACCTGATGAAGAAGAGGAAGAGGATCCCATAATTGAAGAAAACTAAAATCCACAAGCTCCTCCAACAAACGAAGGAACTAATCAGGAAGGAATGGTGACAACGAGTTCAAAAAATCCAAGTGCAGAAAGGAACCTTGGTCAAGGCTTGCAGAAGGAGAATGAAATTGGAGGATTCAAATGTCCTTATTCCTTTGAGAGCTCAAAATCAGATAAGGATCATCTTAGGGAAATAACTGAGAACCAACTAATCATTGTAACATTCACTCTTGATCAAGGAGGATGGAGAAAAATTGAGAAGAAGAAGGGTACAAAAGGGTGGCTAAGCATTTTGTCTTAGTCCAAGTTTATCCTCTTTCTTTTGGTTGGTTTTCATTTGGGTGTCATCTTTTAACTAGATATTTTTTGAAAGATTCATGTAAATTTTATTTTTTAATTCTTTTCCTTTCTGTTTTTGGGCTTTGGTCGAAAGGTTGACGTAAAGGAATGCTTTCAGGCATATACACAATGCAATTTTGTTCCTTGATTTTTAGGATGAATAAAATTACAATTTTTCTTTGGAAAAAAATAATTTTAAGCACTTCTATATGAATGCAAACTTCTGTGGGTGTTTAGCACCCACTCTATGTTATGAGGTGTCTCAATGTCAATTATTCAAGTTAATACTATGCCTTATGTTATTGGTGGATTAGTTCATCAAATAACCACTGCAAGTGTCAATGAAATCTTAATTTCTCATAAGAATAAGATCGATGAGAACAAATAAAGTTCTTAAGAAATCTGTGTCTAAAGTTTACCATTAGATACTAATAGAAAACCTATAGAAATTCTAATAGATATCAATTTTATTAAATATGATAATATTTACTATTTGGGTGATGGTTGTACAAGGGTTTGATTATGGTTTGCATTAAGGAAGTCTAGGAACCTTTTAGTTGTCATTGTATTAGTACCTAAAACCCAAAAAATAAGACAAACAAAGCTTCTCTAGGTTTCCTCATTAAGTGCAGTGCTTTTCTTATTACTAGATTGTTTGGTTATCATGTTTGAGTGATTTACCTATCATGATCCTTCTTTAATTTCAACCATAAAACTCGAAAAAAGAAATTCCTAAACCTATCCATGGATTTTAAGGGGATTATCATTATTTGAGTAGGGGATGGAATGATGAATCAACCCATGAGATATATTTTCTAAAAATTAATTTGACCATGACATTTGTCACTATAAATTGATAGTGCTAGCTATATCTCTCTATTTATCTACCATAAAAGACACTTACACTACTATAGTGCACTACTCCAACATCATCTTTTGTGTTACCTTGCATTGTGTATTTTTCCAAAAAAAAAAAACTTATGGATGACACTACTCGTAATTCCTTAGGGAACATTTTTTTTGCATCTTATTTATGTTATTACATCTATTTCTATTGTCATATTTTTCAAAATATTCCTTTGAAAAAATAATAATAGTGATAAAATACGAGTTGTTGAGATTATTTCCACATCACAAATTCTCAAAAAATATACTTCTAGAGTCAACTTTGCATTGTTCTTGCATTGAAGATGTATTTTTTGTATCCCATTAGCATTGTTCGACATAGTTTCTACAATGATATTTGCATCATAATGGAGTTGTACTAGTGTTAAAATTCACAATTTTTGTGTCATATTACATCAGCATAGCATCTTGTTACCTTAAGCACCTCAAGATGAGTAAAAACTCCTAGGAGAGTTTAACGCTCGCTGTATGTCATGAGGTTTTTCAATTTCATATATAAAACTAAATACTATGCCTAAACGTAGATTATCGATGAATTACCTAATCAAATAACCATTGCAAGTCTTCAGGAAATATCATTGTTTTATAACAATAAGATCAAATAGACCAACTAATATTCTTAAGAATTTCATGTCAAATGTATACCACTATATAATAACCGAAAAGCTAAGGAATTTTTCATAGACATCAATTTGATTAAATATGATAATCTCTATTATTTGGGTGATGGTCTTGTAAGGCTTTAATTAAGGTTTGGATTAATGAAGTCTACAAACCTTTTCCTATCTTTCTTTCTTAAGAAGCACATGTTTTTCCATCATTATTCTTGAAACTTTGTTTGTAAAAAACCCACTTTAGATTTTACACATTTAGTTGAGGGTTTTTCTTATTACTACATTGCTTAGTAATTTTTCCTTATGTTGGCTATGTTCCTTGGACTGCTTACATAGTTCTTATATCCTTTTTGAGTATGGATTGAGATCTTATGCATGCGAGTGATTTATTTATCATGATTCTTCTTTACTTTTCAACTCGAAAACCCCAAAAATGTTTTCCTAACATTTAACCTATTCGTGGATTTTAAGAGGATTATCCTCATTTTATTAAGGGGATTTTAAGCGGAGTATCCTCATTTGATTAGGGGAATAGAATCATGAATCAACCCATGAAATATATTAAGTTTCCGAAAATTTAATTTGACCATGATATTTGTTATTATACATTGATAATGCTAACTAAACATATCTAGTTGTCTACCACAAAGGCCACAAACATAACTATAGTGCAGTACTATAGTGTAGTACACCAACATTGTCTTTAACATCACCATACAATGCTTTCTTTGTAGAAAAATAAAAGGTAAAAATAAAAATATTATGGATGACACTACACACAATGCACCAAGGGGCATTTATTTCCATCATGTTTATGTTGCTACATCTTTTTCAATTGTCATGTTTTTCAAAATATGCCCTAGACAACATCATCATTGTGGCAAAATAGGAGTTACTAAGAGTCTTTCCACATCACAAATTCTTAAAAAAATCTACTTCTAGAGTTAACTTTGCATTGTTCTTGCATTGAAGATGTGTTTTTCTTGTGTTTCATTAGGATTGTTTGACATAGTTTCAATATTGATATTATATACATGGGCATCATATTTATATCATAGTGGTGGTGTTGTACTAGTGTTAAAATACACAATTTTTGTGTCATATTGCATCACCATTTCATCATGCTAGCATCATGTTTACATTGTATTGATGTTAAAATTCTTAACTTTGTCTTGTGAGTAGAATATTTGCATCATATTGCATTAAAGATGCATCATACCCAACTAAATTATGCCATATTAGCATCAAATTTGCCTCTTATTAGTGTAAAAGGTGCGTAATGTTAGTGCCAAAATTGCAATGAAATATTCAATTAAATTAATAAATTTTGTATTTTCAATCATTTAATTATAATTGTTATTTTTTCATTATTACTATTATTTAAGCATTATTATAATTAAATCATCTAATATTTTATTTTTAATTACTTTTCTATTATTATTATTATTTTGATAATACTGAAACATTATGAGATTGAATTCATCTATTTTACTAAGTAGTAATCATGAGAAAAATACCATGTCTGTTAAATGCAATGATGAAAGTTTAAATCAAGTCATACAATAGCCATGCAGTATTTTCTCCATATAAACAAGTGACATGCTACCATGTTAAGGAACATGTACATGGTCTCAACTTTGTAAACCTATGATATAGCACCCACATCTCTGGGATATTAAGAAATACCATTAATTGTACTAGATATTGATAAATTCCTACCACAATCCTTTTGTTGAAGCCCCCTTCTAATATTTAATTCCAATAATAAAAAAACCCTTCTTCTTACCATACATCCTCTCTGAGTAAATGTCAACTTTGTGTACAAATTTTCATAAAATATATGTACACATATAAGAAAAGGAATTGAATTTGACATATTGATTGAATTGTTGTTATTTTCTTCCTCTTCATTTGAACCCTTCTCCTCTCTACCAAAAAAACATAACAAAACAACATGAGAGTCACTAAAAGAAATATTTTATAGCTAACAATTAATTATTTAAGGCATGGGCTATTGAGAAATTATTGTCATTGATGTCAAGCCTAAGTAGATTATTGAGCATGTTGGTAGTTGTAGTTGGTTGTGTCAAGTTCAGGGGACTCTGGTAAGTGTGCTAATGTGTGTTTTTTACTGAACAAGGTGAATGATACAACCTATCTTTGAAGGCCTTTTATCTATTTGTAAATTTTTCCAAAGCACATATAAATTGTTTAGTTGGATAATCATCTCAAAGAATTTTCCAATGGTACATGGAACTTATTCAAACTCCTAAGTATTGATGAGAAAAAATGTATTGAAGTGAATGTGTGTTTGGAAGAAAGAGAAGGATTCAAAGAATCCAAGCATCTAGACATCTCAAGGGTTGTATTATCCTTCTACAACTAGATTCATCTAGACAATCTGAGGGTTGTATTATTTTTCTAGAATCAAATTCATCCAATCATATTCAGGAGGTTTTGTATCTAGACAATCTAGGGGTTTCATTATTTTTCTAAAACTAGATTTTATCTTTCACAGGCGGTGGACCCCATTTGACATGAAAGCATAGGTATGATGATAGATGGCGCTATGTGGCAGTGACTTAATTACGATGATGAAATGACACTCTATGAGCATGACACATGGAAGGAATATTTGAACATTTTGGGTGACATGTGGCAATGATGTGGCATGGAACATGGCATAAATGTGATGTTGCAGTGGCATGGAGAAGATGATGTGGAAAATATTACATGTGGAAAGTTTTGATTGATTCTTGAAGTTTTGACATGGAAACCTTTGGACTTGTGCTGAGGATTGGTTTGGAATTTTCTTTTAGTTAATTTAACCTTGGACAAAAAATAAAAAGACAAGAAAATTGTTCCAAATTAGCAGAAGGCTTATTTGGCTTATGTGATATCTGGGGTCTCCAAGAAATATGGGCATACCATCTTTCTCCATAAAGTCTCTGATTCGAATACAATGAAGAATTTCCAAGACATATGGAATATTTGGCAATTTGGATATAATTATAAAATGATCGCTTGGTGAAAGTTCCAGTGGTCATGATTCCAGGTGCAAATACATCAGGCTATTTGGTGATCTGGGATTTAATGGGCACAAGCATTTGCCAAAAAAAATAAAAAAATTATGGATACTAGATTGAGGTCAAAGGTCAAATATCAAGGTTCTGACACCGATAACAGTTCCATTTAAAAAGATGCCTGGCTTATTCGAATTTTCCTTATGGACCTGAATCCTAGATATGTTATCTAGTTTTTTTATCTTATGGTCCCGACCCCTAGAACTATGGGGTAAATATTCATCTTTTGTGCTGAGGCTTGCAATCTGAGTCAAAAAGAATTTAGGTGTACCGTAACTTTTCATAAGGTCCCAGATTCATATTTTTAGGACTTCAGTCATATCTTATGGTCATGTGAGTTAATCGTTGAATCCCTAAACAACCATTGACTTAAGTTATATCTAGGTCATCTAGACTAGATAGCCAACAAGGAAAAATAAAAATAATATCGTTTTGTTAGATGATAATCGACCCTACCATGGTTGGTCAATCCTATAGAGTATAAATAAGCTAAGGACATTAGGAGTCTCAAGAAAAAATTTGATCATTTGTGAATTGTGGAAAAGTTATGTTTTTGTCTTGAGAGTCTCATGGAGTTGCAAGATAACATCTTAAGCAAGGAGAGAAGTTATATATAGTAGATGACTCACAAGGTTGAGAGGGCATTTTGTTTATATTTCTCTTATATGTTTTGGATGAAAGAATCAATAAGAAAAACCAAGAATCACAGAGCTCAAAATCAAAGTGAAAGAAGGAAAATTGACAAAGTGTATTTTATCATGGTTTTCTTATAGTACAACATGTAATTGATTGTGAAGAAAAAACATAGGTGAGTTTATATTCGTCAAGTTTATTGGATTGCAAAGCTAGATTTGTGGGACAAGGATAACTTTTTTCTTTTTCTTTTCATATCTATAACTAACATATTGAAATGAAGAGTGAAGAGGATAAATGATCTATCCTATGAGCCAATTTATAATTGTCAATGAAGTTTATTGTTTTGTTGAAGTTTGAGTAATGATGTTTTCCTAATAAAGTGTTGAGTTTGAATTGGATGTTGCTAAACAAAAAATAAATTATGATATAAAGACTGAATTGAAGCTTATGAATCTAGTGTGAATATTTTATGAAAAGGAGATCCACTATTATTAAGGAAGTGGGTGCTTGCAATTTACAGAGGTTGGTGCCTCATTTAGGTTAGAGTCTACAACTAGTTGGGGCATGTTAATTGATTGTAGAGGTCGGTGCCTCAATTATGTTGGAACCTTACAACAAGTTGGTGCATGTGAATTGATTACATAAGTTGTTTCCTTAATAAGGTTTGAGCCTATAGAAGGTTGGTGCATGTGAATCAATTGTAGAGGTTTGCGTCTCAATTAGTTTGGAGCCTACAACAAGTTGGTACTAGCATATTTCAAATGTGGGTGCCTCCACCATGTTGGAGCCTACATTAGGTTGGTTCCTAAATCATGTTGAATTTTACAAGAAGTTGGTGCTTGAATATTTTGTGGGTTTAATGCCTAAAAATTGATAAAGGGGGATTGGTATCTACTTCTAGGTGGTCCTAGTAAACAATTGTAATCTTGAAGAAAAGACTAAAAGAATTATGAATTTAACCCACAAGAATTTCCATCTATATCTGGTGTTCTCAAGTGTTGAAGTGATGATTGTTATTATTGATACATTGTTATGTTTTTAGTTATGATGAATTTTGAAATTGTTTAATTTGGTTAAATTTGCCATTATACTAATTTACCCCCCTCTCAGTGCAATCATAATTCCAATAATTTGTTTTAGAGTAGGTCCCTTTAGGTTTAGTCTATCATCTAGAGGATAGATCCAAGGAATTATATCCAATAGAGGGGATAATAAGAAGAAGTCATCTCAAAAGAAGAAAAATCATATCAAGGGACGTGATTATACAAGAAATGTATCAAATGTAGCATAATTACTATGAAATGTCAAAGAAGATAATTTCTTCCTAATCATGGATGTAAAATAGCAATCAAATGTATCACAATATACCCCAAAAGGTAGATCACAAGGAATCATGGATAACTAGGTTGGATATACATCAAGTGGAGCACCATTATTGAATGGATCAAAGTATGCATTTTGGAAGGAAAGAACATAATGTTGTCTAATGAATTAAGGCTTTGATGTATGGAAATATGTAGAGGATGGAGGAAAGAATAATGACTATAATACATAAGCCATGAATATAATTTTGAGTACATTATCAAAATTAGAGTCAGATAAGGTAATTCATTGTGAGATTAAAAAAGAGATGATAAATAAGCTCCAATATATCTATGAGGAAGATTACAAAGAACCAAAGAAGATTGAAGACAATGAACTGGATGATGAAGGAATTTCCTTTATTGTTGATCATCAAAAGAATAATCCCCATTAAAAAGCTGAAATTGAAGAAAATATAGAGGAGTTGAAACCTACTGGTAAGTTACTTCATCCTTCTTCTAGTTGTTTGTATACACCTTCAGGTAGTAGTCTTTATGAAGTGGAACATGAGGATGAAAGGAGATCCCATGAGAATATTATATCTATTAATCTCACTCTAAGAATAAAATGGTGAAAAGAAAGTATTAGAATCTAAATGTGAACTTATCAGTTTCTTATACGAGATAGAAGACAAATTTAAAGAAGATGATGTGATTATTCTAAAGGCTTATTGAAGAAAAATTGAAGATGCATTAATGGATCTTCTACAAGACAAACACAGATATATATATATATATATATATATATATATATATATATATATATATCTATATATATATATATATATATATATATATATATATATATATATATATATATATATATATATATATATATTTGTGTGTGTGTGTAATGGATTTGAAGCTGTCGTAGAAGTATGTTCAATATGAGATTATTACCACTCTGGAAGAAATCGAAAAACTTTCAGAAGAAAACAAAAGGAAAAAAGAGTTATTGAAGAAATATGAAAATCAAGACAAAAAAAAAGTGATTTTGAAGACCCAACTAGAAGAAGAAGGAAGGATGGAAGAAGTGAGGAAAAACAAGCTAAAAGAAAGAGAAGGTTAGTGTAAGGATCTAGAAGCTAATATTATTTCTTTAAAAGATTATCTAGAAAAATATAATAATCAACTGATGAGGTATGAAAGGAAAGAGTAGAAGGAACTCTTTGGAAATAGGGATCATGATATTCTAAAAATCCATCAAGAAGAATCTAATAGGATTGAGGAATCCTGGTTTTTAAATTTCCATGGATGTTCCACCAAACAATTCGTCACAATGGATTTGGTAAAATTATACTTAAAAATCCAAAATCTACACTATTATAATTTTATTTCTCTTTAAATTTATAGATTTATAGATTATTGTTAATAATGTATGCATGTTATGTAGAAAATAGAGAACAACGAAATAAAATATCACGCACACACACACACACACACACACTTGAAATAAGATATGACCTGAGAAACCATTTTGGGACAAAAACCCAACTAGAAGGTGAGGTTTCTCTACTCTCTTTCTCTGAATAGAAAATGGTTGCGAGTTCAAAGAAGTAAGGCCTATGGTTTGTGGGCTACTATAGTGAAAAAATAATATCCATGTGCTCCATATCCTATCACTCTCTGCTATTTTTTCTTAGCTATGGAATAAATGCACTCGAAAGAATGGAACCCCTTTTCCTCCTAGTGGCTCGGTTATAACACAACCCGATAGCTTACTAGTGGTTATGTTTGACTACCTCAGCCCTTAATGAGAGTTATAATATAGAATATTCTAGAGTATTCTTCATCATAATCACATGTATAACCCATTTTCCATGAATTATGGGAGTTGACGTGACATCCTCTCCAATTATCATGGTGACATTAGGAAGGAAAAATTATGAGTGGCATAACTTTCACATATAGACTTTGATTGACACAATTCTTGTGCCATAGGAAAGGTATCTATGTGTAGAATAGAAAAAAGGGTGCTACACTAAAGTAGAAAAATTCACCCCCAAAAAACTACCTTTGATGCCTCAAAATTCTCTCGGAAGGCTTCAAACCTCAATTTTCCAAACCAGGTCTCGTCGGTAAAAAGGGTATTGTGAGTTGATTCCTCCACTTTTTCCACTATGAAAGAATCAAGATGGATGAAAAACAATATAATTATCTAGTATGGATCACACCTCCCTATTTTGGGAGGATTTTTGTTATCTAGATCTCTTTAGCTATCGGAATTAACTAAGATTTTTTACTTCTGTGATGTTAGCAGAATTGCGTATGAAAGAGTATGAGAATCCACATGTGTATACTATAAAGAAGATGAAACATAATGAAAACCATCACACCAAAGAACAAAAATGCATTGATAGTGAAGTTCGCCCAGTGTGGGTTACGTCTCTAGGCCTAATGTCAAGAGTAGTGAGGCCACTTCATTAAATGATGCAAGATGGTGATGAGTACATAGCACATTCTTTGTCATTACAAGGATAAATTCCCTCAACGAGAGTGGCATTTCTCTCCAAGAGATGTTCTCCCTGTAGGAAATCTCACTCATATGGTCCCTCCTTCAACATGCCAAGATAATAAATTCTCACATGACGTGGCATACAAGTATCCTTAAACATGATGGAATCAAGCATCTTGAAAAAAAATTCATCATCTCACCAAATAACAAGAAAGACATGGCATCACTGCATCGTTTACCTCCACCTTCGGGGATGGCTAGAAAATTCAAAGCTCATCTGATGAAATGGACAGTGCCTTTGTATTTGTGGTAAGAAATCGTGTCAAATGACTATAAACTTTACCCCTTTCTGACATCGTCAAATTCAAGACCCTCGAAATTCTCGAAGATTCCCCCAAAGATTTCTTCATGGAGATTGGAGAAAAATATGCTACCCAGATGAAAATTCTAAGCACACCATTGTGATCCATGTGAAATTCTGCAAAAAATGACTATAAAATCAACATCTTTCTGTCTCTGCCAAAAATCAGCTTCCAAGGGAATCTAAAGATTCCATAATATTCAACAAAGATTCATTGTTGCTGGCTGCTTGAATTTTTGTTGCTCAAATGGGGAAATTGACCACACCATCACGTTCCCTATGAAATTTTGGTTTGTTTGAGTATAAAGTTGAAATGATTCTGTCACTCTGAAAAATCACCCTCCGGGGAATCTTTTAGATTCCTCACTAGTGCATGGAATATTCCCCTAGAATATGCCTGTCTCAAAAAACGTGCCCATCCTAGGCACAGTTATGCCTCGGCTCTTGGTTCAAATTTTTTTTCCTTGGCTCAGCGCTCCTCCTCCTTTGTCCAGCGAATGAATAACTGTGGTTCTTATATTAATTTTCTGGCAGATATTTCAAAGAACTGCCCATTAGACAGTTGGTTGGCGCACTTGGGTTAGTCCATTGACCTTGGTGGAGGTCATGGATTCAAA
Source organism: Pinus tabuliformis (assembly GCA_031772625.1). Classification (NCBI taxonomy): domain Eukaryota; kingdom Viridiplantae; phylum Streptophyta; class Pinopsida; order Pinales; family Pinaceae; genus Pinus; species Pinus tabuliformis. Next base: position 471,963,152 of record CM062805.1, read on the forward strand.
ACTCAAGATTTTTTTATTGGCGTTGTTATAGACATTTTTGTGCCCTACAACCCCAAGCATGAAGTGTCCATAAACCAAGGGCTCCTAAGTCCCTAAAAGTGTTGTTCTAACCCCTAAAGGAACAAGGTCAATAGATTATAGCTTCTCCCAGAAGTTCTCCATGAAAAACTACTCAGAATTGGTCAAAACAGGATCATTGTAGCTGCTCCACTGGCTAAGTGCGTTGCATCTCACCTAAATACACTATGAGGGTGCGTTGCATTTCAAAAGTCCCTTCTGTGGGGTGCGATGGGCGAGAAATGACAAATGGCAGTGTCATTCCGCGAGGTGGAGAGGCAATGGAAGCTTCCAAAATCTTCTCTTGTGACACTTGCCTCACTGAATTTGACCAAGGATGAGTAAGAGGCCCTCAGTCTCCAAGTGGAAGCAAGAACTATCAGAGAGAAGACACTAATCAAACCACAAGTTGACTCATCCCCCTTACAGATATCTATCTATGGATCCCTCATCCCAGAGATCCGGAGGCTGGAATTTTTCATATTGTAAGGAATTGTTGTTGGTTTCTAGAGACAAACATCAGATTGTTGGGTGATCTAAGCTTTGTTTGAGGTGAAGAGGGGCTTCTTTGCTGGGAGGTTGATGCTGGGTCGGAACAACTGGTGGTAATTCCTCCTAGATCTTTTCTTGTTTATCAATAAAAGCTATTTGAGTTTTCCTCCATGCTTTTGTATCATTGATGCTTGTTACATTTGTATGGTCAATTTACATCTGATCCTAGATTGTTTATGATTATAGATCCATGTCTTTGTATAGTGCTATGCTTCTGTGATCTTACAGGTACTTTGTGAAGCTGGGCGTGCAAGGGAGCAGGTAGCTGAGGACTATCAAAGAAGAGAGGAATCGAATCAAGGGATTAGCGCAAGACAGAGGTTGGTATTTCTGTTCCTCTCTATCTATAATTCATAAAGGAAAAACATAAGTAGCTTTTCTCTGTTTGTTTCTAAGGCAGTTGTCACACCTTAGTGGGATAGAGCAGTTCTATGTAGACACTTTTCCCTGTAACAAAATGGCGACTCCACTGGGGAACTAATTAGTTTGTTTGTTTATCATTCTTTGTTGTCTATTTCATAAACTTACAAGTAGCATTCGAACTGCATTTGCCATAGCAAATGCAAAGTAGATAGCTGCTACTTCAATCCATCTACTGGATCTGTTTATGATTTGAACAACTGATTTACAAACTATCTGATTGCCCTTGTGATAGCTCTTAGATCCTCCTTAGATCTACCCTTGATTGTTGCATTACTGATTGCTTTTTACTCGGCCAAAAACCAAGAACTGAACTGCAAACTGTGACCCGGAGACCGAACAGAGTCTCGTTTCTGGCCCAGCGCAGGTACTGTTCAGAGATTCTGAATTTCAGCGCACTTCCCGAGTGGACAACCTGCGTTGCATTTCAGATTCTCTGTGTTACAGGTGCGCTGATCAGACTAGCTCTGTGCAGTTGTGGTTTCTGTGGATCATTCTTTCCAGTTCTATTCCTGAATTTTGCTGCCTGTGATCAGTGTATGTCTATTTGAAACCCCTTTTCCTTGTTGTTATTCCGCCTCCTTTGTACAAAAGAACTGTAGATGTTTTTGTGTGTTTGTTGAGTCGTTTACAGTTCTACTTTGCAAAAGTAGCATAATCGTACTGTCGCCCTTTGATTTGAAACTGTCGCAAGTGTTGATTTCAATCATAGAAAAGAGTTTGATTTCTGTTGATGGTCGATTATCCTGTTACTGTTGCTTTTGGTCTGAATTTGTAATTTTCTAGTGTCAAGAACGAGTATTCATTTCAAAATCGTAAGGTGTTGTGATCATCTCCATTTTTGATTTCGAAAAGAAACTTGTTTATATTTGTCACTTAAAAAGAAATTCAGATTTGTGCATCAACTTTCTTTTTAGCATCCATATACTAAGAAAGTCGAAAAACAAATACATGCATGTGCATTTGCATATAGACATTCTGATTGGCTTGATTTAGGAAAAGTGCATTTAGAGTGTCCTCTTTTCTCTTTGTGAAAAGATTCTGTCTTTCTTTTCCCTAGTAGCTAGGATTTTTATTGCATAAAAGAGATAAAAAGTTTGTTTATCATCTTAGACTGCATTTTAGGAATTACATCTACATCTCGTGGTGAACCCGAAAGGAAAACTTCATAAACAAGATCAACTTAAAATAAATTCAATGAATCTAACAACGCTTTGGAACTTAATGCACAACATTTAGAAGTCTAGGCTAGAGACGTATTCCGACGTCGTAAAACCTGGTAACTGTTGTTCTCACTGATGGTTGGGTGATTCCTCCACTTTGAGACGATAAGTGCCAGTAAGGACTTGTGCTCCCACGTACCGTCGAGTATATTTTGGGAGACCCCAATAGGCCCAAATCCTTTATCCATAGGAAGCCGTGTCTGCCGCCCTATTGATCGCAATGCACTGAACACAGCATTCAGGAAGATTGACTGCCGTACCGTAAAAAGTATTCTGCAGTTTTGTGATTGGTTTGGTACTCCCTCTACCTAGATTTCCAGAGCAGTCCCTTTCGTTCCTTTTCAGACTCAATGGAAAAGGTCCATCTGAGCACTTGTCACTTCAGGCTCATGAAAAATCGAAGGCGACTAGAGTCATCTTTTGTTTTTTCTCGACTCTTAAAAACTGAAAAAACAAATTGTGTCAAAGCATCTAAAATTTATTTTAAACGGAATATTCATTACCCCTTTCCTACGTTGATCTTGGGTTGAGAAAATGGAATCCACCAACCAAGGAATTCCCCTTGGAGGAAATCCTAGTCCCTTCTCCTCTTGGGGAGATGTTGGTGCACCCCATATGGCCACATTGTCGCTTCCAGGACTGACAATTGGTTTACCTGTATGGCTCTTCTCAACCTCTGTCGTTCAGAACACCACAATTCCTGAACAGTCGAATCAGCAATTAGACGAATCCAGAGTTACCCACCAACCTTCTACTTCCTCTAATTCTTCTTCTCCTCCTTCCTCTTCGCTTGATGGGGCTAGTAAAGCCAAAACTCAAGTACCTAAGGAGAAGAAGGAAAAGAAGAAGAAAGAGAAGAAGAAGAAGGAGCCAAAAGCGAATGGGGGCAAACAAGTGTCATCTAGCGAAAATCCACACAATGCACCGACCAGGCCTAAATCGCCATGTGTCATTTGCAAAGGAGACCACTATCACAGAGATTTCCCTTGCATCCCTCGGATCTTAAGGGACTGGTCTCCTCGTTTGCACAACCCGGTGTCGTCAACCTCTGATGATCATGTTGAAAACACACCGTCAACTAGTGAAAGTGAAGCCCCATGACAAAAAGGAAAATATAGATTTCCTTGTAAACTGTGCGAAGGCGATCATGCCGTCCACCATTGTCCCTTCTTAGACGAAGCTAAAAGAGTTTTGGACGATCGTCCGGTTTCACCGTTATGACTTCCTCCTGGATATAAAAAACTCTTGCCGAGTCCGTCACTAGTTGAAAATCCGGCTGGCCGGCTCAGGTGGTCGTCCAAAGCACCTACCATTGAAGATAAACCATCTGAATCCATACCAAACGAAAGTCAAAAGGTCGAGACGACAGTTGACCTGGTCTTGCCGTCAGAGGTCCCATCTTCAGATGATATAATCACTGAAGAGAACAAGGATGAAACCGTCCAAATTCTTTTCATAAGCACAGACTCCAACGAACATGGGGGCAATTTACCCGTTCCTTTACCGCAGGAAGGAAGTTCGTCAGAGTCGTACCCGGCCATCTATTCGGTCCCACCTCCAAGCAACCTAGTTGTCTCCTTCGACTGGAATCAACTAGGCAGACCCCGTTTACCAGCTAGTGTACCATTCCGAATTATTGTTCAAATATATAGAATGGTTATGGCTGGTACCATCATAGATGAAGGGGCTTCTGTGAGTATCCTTTCCTCAACTGCTTGGAAAGCGCTTGGTTCGCCATCGCTTTTGCCTGAGATGAGAAATCTGACAGGGTTTGATAAAGGAACCAGTCGACCGTTAGGGATCCTTCCCAATGTGCCCATAACATTGAGAGGGAAAACCGTTCACATGAATGTAATGGTAGTTCAAGGACCCCTGGACTACAATCTACTCCTTGGACGAGACTATATTTATTGCATGAGAGCCATTGTCTCATCAATCTTTAGAGTGATGTGTTTTCTGCACAAAGGAAGAGTGGTCAAGCTCGTAGACCAGCTTTCATTTCCCGGATCACGCATAGCAAATAGTCATATACCATCCCTAAATGGTCTTTTCACGCAAGAAATGTCTCAATCTCTAGTCTGTCCTCCCGATGAGCACGAGTGATTCGGGGGGACATGACTGAAACCCAGGGGGGCATGCACCCTGGTCTGCTTCGGCAGGAAAACTTCGGGTATAGGGTAGGTTTCCGCGGGAGAATATGACTAGTCTGTACCCCCATCCATGATTGGAAGAGGGGGTTATTCTAGAACAAGATTCTCCTGTCAAAGTTATGTGAGTTGGCGGGCATCGCCGCTTGCCCTTGTTTATCTCGGTAGACATCGCCGAAGAAGTGTTTTATTTGTGCCGTGAATAGGACAATCTTTGGGTAACCTGTAAGAGGTAGGCCTCTCTCGCTAAAACAAATGTTTTATCAGAAAGAAGTAGGGGTAATCTTGAAACTCTGTTTTATACCTTGGGGCATGCAAACCTTTTGGAGTGCAAGCAAAGAGCGACTATTTATTTTTTTAAATTTTTAGGACCTCTAAACCCTTAAACTCGTAGGATTGGTTGTTTCCTAACTTGCATAAAGAAAGGATGTGGGGCAAATCTCTAAAAGTTGTCGTTTTTATATGAGACATTCTTATCACACGACTGGATTAATCGAGCAGTTTTAGCACATAGTTGAAGCTCGTTTAAAAATAAACATAAGACATGAGCAAATGTTTCCACCCGCATTTAAGCTCGTTAAAAAATGAACTATTCCCCAGTAAATAACCATTGTGAATGTAGTACTTCAGCCATTAAAGCCTTGGTCGTGTTTGCACCGTCACCTCCACTTTTTCATTGGCCGATCATTCACCTCCATTTGATTGTTTACCCATTTTGAGGAACAACTGCGAAGAGTGATTTCACTAGCCATCCTTGTGACACTGCCGTGGTTGGAAAATTCTAAACCTTACTTGGAATCAGCCGCTACCCATTTTATCACTCGTTCCTCAAAAGACGAGTCTCCTTTAAGCTCTTTTCAACTGACTCGTAAAATATGAAAAGATTGCCGAGCCATTGGCCTATCCAGCTCGTTAAAGGGACAGGAAGTGCTATCCCTCCTCTAGATTTTAATCTTTTTGGACCTGAGGGATTATTACACAGAAAGATCGAGTGCTTGTTTTGTTCGGCTCGTTAAAAGTATTGAAAATCCATCCCTTCTGTATTGTTTTATACTTTTTCGGACTTAAGGGATTAGATGACGAAAAAGGGATTTTGGAGTTACCTTTATGTTCCTTTTAAGACTCTCTAAAATTGAAAAGGATTGAGTTATCTTTGTCGTTAAACTCGTTAAAAAGATTAATAGTGACAAACTTGTCTATAGACGAGAACGAGTTTCACTATCGCTAGGCTCGTTAAAACATAGCGATGGGTTTGCCTGAAGGGCAAATTATAGAACAAGCATATGTTATCCTCCTCAAGCTTGAAAAAAATAAAGAGGTACTGGTCAGCAATAACTGGGAAAAAATTGGGAAGAAAACTCAAAGAAACTTTGTTGGTAGCAAGTCACTCTTGAACATGACACTTCCGCTCCGTGTCCGAGTCGGGTTGGGTTGCTTCATTCACCGATCACATCACCATGGTCACGCCATACCATCCACATTTGGGGTTAATGCTACCAATCCATCACATCAGTGTTGCCGGTATGTTCAAGAGAAGTCATTCAGAGAATTCACCTGTGTCTCACCCACTACCATACATTATACTCCATTCTTTCATGACCGCCACCCTGAACCTTATATCACCAGATCGTTTTCACCTCCATTAAAATCATTTACTCCGTTCCATGTCATTGATGTGGTATTCATTAAGGCCCTCCTGTGATGGATCACTTCTTGTCGACATCAGCTCATTATCCAAGAAGTTGATCTAGGAACACCCCATTCAGTACTTTGAGGCTTGCATGCCTCAATGGCAGGTTTCTCACTTCCGGCGACAGGTTTACATCAATGGCCTTCAACCGAAAGATTTTGCATGGTGTTCGACGCCAAGTCCTTTATTCACACCACGTGAATTGTACTGCAGTACCTTGAGGGTCATTATCATTATCGGTGATTCCTCTCGCGCTTGTTAACAGTTTACATCATTGACTGGTAATCAAGCGATGTCTTTCCATGTTCGACTTCAGAACATTTCTCGCATGGATCGACTTGTACTTCGAGTGAAGATCGGACGAGATTGAAGACCCCGGATCTAGTTTCATCCATCCGGGCTGTGATATATATTCAGGGAAATAAAGACATTAAATGTACATCATTGCCGCACAGATAATCATCCACTCAAAAGGATGATGGCTCTATCAGAATCATCAGTCTACACTCAGACGATTGTCTGTCCTATGTACATGAAAATGAATTTATAAAGCTGAGCATGGGAATACCCACCTCAGCTAGATCATGAAAATATTATGAAGATAATGTGTTGTATTGTATCTTATTATAGGTCTCCTCCCAGCATTGAAAGAACTTCGAATCCTCATAATAAAGCATTTCACTCGACACCAAAAGGTTAACGGCCTCATACTTTAGGGGGCAACTGTTATAGACATTTTTGTGCCCTACAACCCCAAGCATGAAATGTCCATAAACCAAGGGCTATTAAGTCCCTAAAAGTGTTGTTCTAACCCCTAAAGGAACAAGGTCAACAGATTACAGCTTCTCCCAGAAGTTCTCCATGAAAAACTACTCAGAATTGGTCAAAACAGGATCATTGCAGCTGCTCCACTGGCTAAGTGCGTTTCATCTCACCTAAATACACTATGAGGGTGTGTTGCACTTCAAAAGTCCCTTCTGTGGGGTGCGATGGGCGAGAAATGACAAATGGCAGTGTCATTCCGTGAGGTGGAGAGGCAATGAAAGCTTCGAGAATCTTCTCCTGTGACACTTGCCTCACTGAATTCGACCAAGGATGAGTAAGAGGCCCTCAGTCTCTAAGTGGAAGCAAGAACTATCATAGAGAAGACACTAATCAAACCATAAGCTGACTCATCCCCCTTACAGATATGTATATATGGATCCCTCATCCCAGAGATCCGGAGGCTGGAATTTTGCATATTGTAAGGAATTACTGTTGGTTTCTAGAGACAAACATCAGATTGTTGGGTGATCTAAGCTTTGTTTGAGGTGAAGAGGGGCTTCTTTGCTGGGAGGTTGATGCTGGGTCGGAACAACTGGTTGTAACTCCTCCTAGATCTTTTCTTGTTTATCAATAAAAGCTATTTGAGTTTTCCTCCATGCTTTTGTATCATTGATGCTTGTTACATTTGTATGGTCAATTTACATCTGATCCTAGATTGTTTATGATTATAGATCCATGTCTTTGTATAGTGCTATGCTTCTGTGATCTTACAGGTACTTTGTGAAGCTGGGCGTGCAAGGGAGCAGGTAGCTGAGGACTATCAAAGAAGAGAGGAATCGAATCAAGGGATTAGCGCAAGACAGAGGTTGGTCTTTCTGTTCCTCTCTATCTATAATTCATAAAGGAAAAACATAAGTAGCTTTTCTCTGTTTGTTTCTAAGGCAGCTGTCACACCTTAATGGGATAGAGCAGTTCTATATAGACACTTTTCCTTGTAACAGGCGTGTTACAATTCTGAATTTCTAGCGGCATTCATTAACATGAAACGGTTTGGCAGCAGTTATGGTAACTGTTTGAATGGTGGCATTTAACATTTTAATGTTGGAGGTGTGGTTTAAGCGTTTCAATATTGGCACATTTTGTTGTGTTATAGAGGGGATGTTGCGTGGGGTGGGCCGACCACTGGCTGACGTGGGTCTAAGACCCATCGACGTCGTTTATTATATATGGTAGTTACAATTGGGTCGTGGACAAGGTGTTGGGTCAGAGCCACGGGCCCCAGCCTCATGTTAATATATGACTATTCATTGGTGGTGTCAGGGGTGGCAGCTCACCACTCCCCTTATTTTATTTTATTTTATTTTTTAATAGCAAACTGTTTAAAATTAATCTACTAATTTTTAAGGTCATTGGAAAAATTAACAAGGTGATAAATTCACCCATTTCGATGGTTGGGATCCTATTGACAGTAAATGCAAAATTGTTGCCTTGTCAGTGGCTACCACTTGGCCTAGTTTGACCAAAAATTGACCAGCTGTATCTTGAGCATGCGAACTCATATTTTAGTGTCATTCACGTCATTGGAATTAGGACAATGAGAACTACAACATGGTCCTAGTTTTAGTGAAATCTGAGAACTTTTGATTTTTCAGCTTTTCCATAGCCATTGTTGAATTCTGAGCATGTCAGGAGCCACTTGGATAATTTGGTCCTCAAAAGCTTCTACTGAATGAGTTGAGGAAATTTTTCCTCCACCTTCTCTCGGGTGTACCATTTAGCTTTTCTTGGAAGTTATCCTTTCAACCCAATCTGCCAAAGGTCATGTTGCCCTTGTCTTGTAGTTCTATACCTATTATGCAAAAATGTATCTTTTTTCAACTCTGCCTAAGCATCTCGTTCCAAATCCTAAATAGAAGATAGAACTTATTCCTCTTCTTGATCTAGCATGGAAGGCTCATAGATTTTTAGATTCTCTAGATTCAGAACTAATTAAATCTACATATATGGTGGTAAATTGAGTCAATAGGAATTATCACCCACCTTTTCTAGTATCTCAAAGGGACCACACCACATAGCATTGATTATCTTACGGGGACTCTGTTATCGGGAAAACTAGTGTCTATGCAGAGCTACTAGTCCCACTAAGGCTTGTAGCTACCTTAGAAACAAACAAAGTAAAACTACTTTCATTTTCCTTTATGAGAAATAGATAAGAGGGGAATAAAGGAGACCAACCTCTGTCTTGCGCTTGGTTCCTTACTTGATTCCTCTCCCTTCTGATAGATCTTTGCCACTTGCTTCCTTGTATGCCCAGCTTCAAAGAGCACTTGTAGAATCAAAGCAGCATAACACTATCCAAGAACATAGATCTATTATCATAAACAATATAGGACTAGATATATATTAACCACACAAATGCATATATCATCAATCATACAAGAATGTGGAGGAAAACTTGAATAGCTTTATTAATAATCAAGAATAGCAAATAGGATTACAACCAATTATTCTGACCCAGCATCATCCTCTCAGCAAGAAAGCCCTTCTTCGCCTCATGAAAAGCTTAGATCACCCAGCACTATGATGTTGCACCAAGAAACCAGCAGCACTTCCCTACAAGATACAAAATTCCAGCCTCTGGATCTCTGGGATGAGGGATCCATATATAGATGTTTGCAAGGGTGGTGAGTCAGCTTTTGAGATTTGATTAGTGTCCTCTCTCTTATAGTTCTTGATTCCACTTGGAGATTGATGATCTCTTACTCATCCCTGGGCGAATGCAGAGAGGCAAGTGTCACAGGAGAAGTTTCTAGAAGATTCCATGATCCTCCACCTTGCAGATTGACCCTGCCATTTGTCCACATTCTCCCATCGCACCCCATAGAAGGGATTTTCAAGATGCATCGCACCTCCCGTGTGTATTTAGGTGGGATGCAACACACTTTGACCATGGAGGAGGTGAGATGGTCCAGTTTTGACCAGTTCTGAGTAGTTTTTCATGGAGAACTTCTGGGAGAAGATGTAATCAGTTGACCTTGTCATTTTAGAGGTTGGAACAACACTTTTAGGGACTTAAGAGCCCTTGGTTTATGGACATTTATGATTGGGGTTGCAGTTCCCAAAAATGCCTATAACAGTTGCCCCCTAAAGCATGAGGTCGTTAATCTGTTGATGTCGGGTGAAATGCTTTATCATCAGGATCTGAAGTTCTTTTAAGCTGGAAGGCAACCTGTAATAAGATCCAATACAATACATTATCTTCATAATATTTTCATGATCTAGCTAAGGCAGGCATTCCCATGCTCAACTTTATAAATTCATTTTCATGTACATAAGACAGACAATCGTCTGAGTGTAGACTGATGATTCTGGTAGAGCCATCATCCCTTAGGTTGGATTATTATCTGTGCAGTAATGATGTACATTCGATGTATTTATTTTCCTGAATATATATCCCAGCCCGGATGGATGAAACTATATCCAGGGTCTTCAATCTCATTCAATCTTCACTCAAAGTACAAGTCGATCCATGTGAGAGATGTTCTGGAGTCGAACATGGAAAGACATCGCCTGATTACCAGCCAATGATGTAAGCTGTTAACAGGCGCGAGAGGAATCACCGATAATGATGATGACCCTCAAGGTACTACAGTACAATTCACGTGGTGTGAATAAGGGACTTGGCGTCGAACACCATGCAAAATCTTTCGGTCGAAGGCCATTGATGTAAACCTGTCGCCGGAAGTGAGAAACTTGCCATTGAGGCATGCAAGCTTCAAAGTACTGAAAGGGTTGTTCCTAGATTGACTTCTTGGATAATGAGTTGATGTCGACAAGAAGCGATCCATCATAGGAGGGCCTTAGTGAATCCCACATCAATGACACGGAACGAAGCAAATGATTTTAATGGAGGTGAAAACGATCTGGTGATATAAGGTTCAGGGTGGCGGTCATGAAATAATGGAGCGTGAATGTATTGCAGTGGGTGAGACACAGGTGAATTCTCTGAGCGGATTCTCTTGAACATATCGGCGACACTGACATGATGGATCAGTAGCATTAACCCCAAATATGGATGGTGTGACGGAACCATGGTGATGTGACTAGTGAATGGAACAACCCAACCCGACTCGGATGCAGAGTGAAAGTGTCATGTTCAAGAGCGACTTGCTACCAATAAAGTTTCTTCAAGTTTTCTTCCCAATTTTCCCCAGTCATTGCAGACCAGAACCTCTTTATTTTTGTCAAGCTTGAGGAGGATAACATATGCTTGTTCTATAATTTTCCCTTCGGGCAAACCCATCGCTATGTTTTAACGAGCCTAGTGATAGTGAAACTCGTTCTTGTCTGTATGGACAAGCTTGTCGCTATTCGGTTTTAACGAGATTAATGACAAGGATAACTCGATCCTTTTCAATTTTAGAGAGTCTGAAAAAGGGACGTAAAGAAAACTCCAATAATCCTTTTTTGTCATATAATCCCTTGAGTCCGAAAAAGTATAAAACAATACAAAAGGGATGAATTTTTCGGTACTTTTAACAATCCGAACAAAACAAGTGCTCGATCTTTTTGTGTAATGATCCCTCAAGTCCAAAAGGATTAAAATCTAAAGGAGGGATAGCACTTCCGGTCCCTTTAACGAGCTGGAGAGGCCAATTGCTTAGCAATCTTTTCATATTTTACGAGTCAGTTGAAAAGAGCTTAAAGGAGACTCGTTTTTTGAGAAACGAGTGATAGATTCGGGTAGCAGATAATTCCAGGTAAGGTTTGGAATTTTCCAATCATGGCAGTGTCACAAGGATGGCTAACAAGATCACTCTTCGCAGCTGTTCCTCAAAAGAGGTAAACAATCAAATGGAGGTGAATGATCGGCCAAAACAAAGTGGAGGTGATGACGAGAACACGACCAAGGCTTCAAAGGCTGATGATAATACATTCACGATGGTTATTTACCGGAAAATGGTTCATTTTTTAATGAGCTTAAACTCTGGGGGAACATTTTCTCATTGCTTATGTTTATTTTTTAACGAGCTTGAATTCCGCGTTAAAACTGCTCGATATAATGGTCATTGATTGTCTTGATTTTACCATTGACAACTTTGTTCTTTCAAAGGTTGTACTGCCTGCTCAATTGCTTCATCAAACTAGTTAGAAATGAGCAATACATGTTTGAAAAATGAGTTAAAACACTAATATTTTACTTGAATTACGTGAAAAATAATTTAAAAGTGCCTTTTACCTCTCATTTTACCATTTCATTTGAACTTTGGTTTGTTGGAGCTTTGGAGGTGCTTTCCCCCTTGATTTTCACCAGCTAATTCTGGGAGATTCTATGGACGATTCTCCGCACCTTCTGGACCAGGTAGGAGCTAAACCTGAGCTCTTTAATTTCATCCTTTCCTTTTTACATTCTGAGCATGTTTTCTAGTTTTTCTGAGCCTTTGGGGTTTGAAAAGCTCGCCCTGGCTCCATCGCACCTCTTCTACATCGAAAGGTGTGATGCATGCTGGCTTGGCCATTGGCCAGTCAGCATGCATCCCACCTAGAACACTGCTGGGGGTGCGATGGGCGCAAAGAGGGCAATTTATGCATAGTTTTTCATGGAAATTTTTGCCTGTTTTTCACCAAATCAGGATCTTGACTCTTCTCTTGTTTGTTTTAGAGATTCATTGGAGCAAAATGCCTGTTACATGGCGAGAACGTGAGCATGAAGAAGAGGACATGCTTGCTTTACATGATCTGATTACGGTAAATGCACTGCGGAACTGTGGCCTGTTCAAGTTTTTCTGCATCTCTTGCATGAGGCAAAAAATCAAGCTGTTGCAATATTTTCTCGATGCATGGGATTCTACCACCCAGGAGTTCTAGATTGGGGGGAATTCCATCCCCTTGACTGTCGTGGACATTTATTTTTTGACCGGCTTATCGTGGCGGGGTGCCCCTATCTCATTATCAGGTTCGGCCCATGGGGTTGAATCTGTGAGAGATTACATTCGCAGGTATTGCAGAGAGGGATCTCAGCCAAGTAAGGACGGCAAGATCATTATCTGAGATGTCACTGACAGGTCCCTGAGGACCATTTTGTTCACTTTTGCTAGACTGGCTAGTAGTGCGGCACTTCACGTGGCCAACAGGTCTTATATGTAGTACGCCTTGGAATGCCTTGAACCAAAGGTGTTCAACTGATGTGATGCAGTACTCTCTGTGATGAAAGAACAACTAACCAAGGTGAAAAATGGAAGATTGAAGAACTTTGGATATGGTTATATCTTTACAGCTTTCGCCTTGGAAAAGATCCCGCTGATGCAGCCGCAGTATGTTTCACTTGGTTTACCTCCACCGACTGAGCCACGGATGCCGAGATGGGTCAACCCCATGGCTAGACATGCTGGTCAGTCCCAGGTTTCCTTTTCTGATACCTTTTTTGAGTGATTCAACCGTCAGGAGATGGTTTTTTCTGAGTATCCATATGCTGGTATGGATTTCCAGGGTGATTCGGATTTGGTACTGCCTGCTGGCGAGCAGTGGGGTGTCATCGATAAATTCTCTGACCATATCTCTGTTTATCGTTTCTCTTTATAATGTTCTTGTGCTTTCTTCTATCAGGACTAATCAAAACTCATGTGCTCATGCAAATGTTGGACCACTTCGACCAGTAGTACGCCTGAGAGTGCCAGCTGCCGCTCCAGCAGGAGAGGGTGCAGGAAGGGCTATCCTTCGCGACCTTGATGTGGTCGAGACTCTTTCAGCATTGCAGGATCAATTCAAGGGCCTTACTCTTGGTATTCCAGACGTGAGGACCGATGAGCTGCCCCTGAGCTTGCAGTGACATACTACTGGTGTGCCGAGTCGGTGGACTAGGCTTTTACGCATGATTGCACAGGCGGTGACTTGTTATCACCAACATCATTAGACTAGGGTGCCCCTTAGAATTTTAAGTTTTGGGTCATTTGACCAATTTTGTCTTGGTTACAGAACATTATGTGTAAACCATAAACAATTATATATATATTTTTGATTTTCGGAGTTTTATTTTGGTTAAGTTATATGATCTTGATGCAAATACTGATGAAATGCTTCTTTTTATAAATGTTGCAAATGTCTATCTAACACATAATTTGCCAATGAGTCTGTTAATGTGTTTAAGTTTCTGGAAATATGCTGATATTGAATAAAATCAAATTGTATTTCCAAAATCTTGACCCTTAGGAACATGCGATAGATAGCTGGAATTCGGATGGAGTAGATACCAGCGAGTTGTAGTATGACGAGCTGTGAGTCTAGCTTGACGACAAGTTGGCTTATGCCATGTGTGATGGCATCAGAGAGAAGTTCTATCAATGTGCTATATTCAGCGATGTTATTTGTTGACCAACTAATACATACCCCTCTGAAACTTACTAACTCGCCGCTTGGATAAAAAATGGCCCAGGCTACAGAAGATAGATTCCACGAACTACGACTCACTCCGTCGGCATATACAACAAAAGATTCCAATAGATTCAACATCTGTGACAAATGTGAAAAGTGGATTACTTGACCAAAACAATTACTCTTAGCGAAAACAAAAATGTAACAAAAGCATATGGGTTACCACATTGAATCATGCGTAGTAACGCTTAAGGTACAACCCGTTACGGGGTTGCGCCAGTGGAATCCCGTCATAATCAATTAACTCATAGGCTCCTTTTGCTAACACTCGCTTAACAATATAGGGGCCCATCCATAAAGACTTGAACTTACCCGCTCCCAATTTATTGGATTCCTGGTCATAAAGTAAGACCAAGACACCTTCTGAGAAGACATGGGGTTTGACATTCTTGTCAAACTGTGCCTTGACCCGTTTCTTATGGGCTTCATTAGCCAAAGCGGCATCACGACGGGTTTCATCCAATTGGATTAGTTCCAAGAAACGAGCCTCCTCTTCTGAAGTTCCGGGGAGAAGGTCTATTGCGAGTTTGAGGGACGAGATTTCACACTGAACTGGTAAGATTGCTTCTAGGCCATACACCAGTTGAAAAGGTGTAAACCCGATTGCATTTCTTACCGATGTTCGGTACGCCCACAAGGCTGAGTACAGGATCAGGTGCCAACTCCTTTTGTGGACTCCAATCATCCTTTGCATCATCCGCTTCATGACTTTGTTGATTGCTTCAACTTGTCCATTGGCCTGCGCGTAATATGGAGTAGAGCTATCGTGGGACAACCCTAATTTGGTAGCCAATTCGACCATCATGTGATTGGGAAAATTTGATACATGATCTGTGACTATAGCCTGTGGAACGCCGAATCTGGCGACTACATGATTGAAAAAGAAAAGGGCAGCTGTTTCACAAGTGTTATCTAATGTAGGCATCGCCTCGGCCCATTTGGTAAAATAGTCTACAGCGACTATGATATACCCATGCCCCCCAGTCGAGGTGGGGTTACATGTCATGAAATCAATGCCCCATTTGGCGAATGGCCCAACAACAACTATCGGTTGCAGAGGTGCGGGTGGTTTTCTGGTTTTGCTATCGAAAATTTGACATGCATGGCAACTTCTGACAGCGGTTATGCAATCTTTAAACATTGTTGGCCAGAAGTATCCTGCTCATAAATTTTTTTGCGCTGTAGTGTAACCTGATTGACGCCCCCCACATGCGCCTGAATGGCAATCATTCAGGACTTTTTCGGCCTCCTCATGGGTGAGGCACCTCCTCAGAACTGTATCGACACCATGACGGTAAAGTGTATCACCGATGATCATGTAGTCTTTTGATCGGTATCTAATACGTTTTTGTTTCGAGCGAGAGGTATTAGACCTATATTTTTGGGTTTGGAGATAGATGATTATATCTCCATACGACAGGTTGCTTGAAGATATCAGAAACAAAGATTCATCCACGATAGTTTCTTTGGATGTTTCATCGTTGGACGATGATGGGAGATCGCATAGTAATTCTGCGAAAACCAGGGATTTCTTTGATTTGGATTTTACGAATTCCAGATCAAACTCTTGGAGAATTGCTATACATTTTGAATATTTGCCCCCCAGCAACTGTCGCGACAATATATAAGTCATGGGGTGGCAATCTGACAAAATGGTAGTTTTTCAAAAGAGGACAGCGTCGAAATCTCTGTATCGCTTGAACAACTGCGAGAGCCAGCTTTTCAACATAGGAATACTTGCTTTCCATATCATTTAAGTTCCTACTTGAATAATATATAGGATGTTCAATTCCGTTGTCTTCTTGAACTAAAACCTTTGCATTGGTTGTATCCGCTGCAGCTAGATACAGGTTAAAGTCTTTTTGATAATCAGGAGCGTACATTAATGATGCTTTCATTAGGGATTCTTTTAAAGCATCAAAGTAAGCTTACGCGACCTGATCCCAGACGAAGGGTACTTCCTTTTTCAATAGACGTGTATAACCTTTAGCAAGTTCGACATAATTTGGAATGAATCTCCTCAGAAAGTTTGCTTTCCCTTGGAGTTTCTGAATCTGAAGCAAATTTGAAGGTGGAGGCAAATTTATGATTGCATGAACCTTACATGGGTCGAGACAAATCCCGTCCTTTGAGACTACAAAGCCAAGCAAATGACCAGAACTGACACAGAACACACATTTGTGTGGATTGAGTCGTATCTTGTAGTGTCGGCAACGTAGAAATATCGCTCTCAAATGCTGCGGATGATCGGTCCGCTTTTGCGAATGAGTCGGAAGGTCATCGAGATATGGTTGAACGATGTTTTTGATGTCATGGAAGGCATAATTCATTTCCCTCTGAAATGTTGCCCCTGCGTTCTTTAAACCAAAGGGTAATTTGCGATATGAAAATGTGCCCCACGGACAAATAAATGTAGTCTTTGACTGGTCCTGTGGGCGGATATTTATTTGATTATACCAGGAGAATCCATCCATAAATGAAAAGATTTCACATCTGGCGCATTCATCAATTATCTGGTCAATAAAGGGTGCAGGGTAGTTGTCTTTCGGACAAGCTTGATTTACATCCCTATAATCGATGCACACTCTAATTGTTCCTTGTTTTTCATTACAGGAACAATGTTCGATACCCAATCAGTTAGAGGAACTGGGTAAATAAAACCAGCATGGAGAAGTTTCTCAACTTCTTCCTTGATAGCAGTGGCTTTCTTGGGGTGTACCTGCCGTAGCCGTTGTTGTACCGGTTTGACATCTGGATACATCTTGATTTCGTGTTCAACTATACTCGAGTCAATGCCTGGCATTTCATCGTATGACCAAGCAAAGACATCTCTGAATTCGCGAAAAAGAGCGTTATATATTTCTAGTTCTGAAGGAGAACAACATTTGCCAACATAAATATTCTCTACAACACCCGTTTTGGTCGAGATATTTATGGCAATAGTCTCTTCAATATTGGACAAGTTTCGCTCGGAATCCACCGTGTTTACAATATTTGATAGGAAATCAAAAACTAAAGGATGATGAAGGTCATCAGGAGTATCTTCTTGACAATCCCGAATATGGGAACGATGGTGGTAATCTTCCCATGGCGCCCCTTCAATTATCATTGACTGAACAATTCCTTCGTCGGTGTAATGCAATTGTGACCAAGGATCTGAAGGGGTGCCATATTCCTTAGACCTATCTATCCAAACGCTTGATGAGCGTTGATTTGGGTCTGCCTCCCATGCCGAAAACATTGATTGCTACAATATTTCTATTGTGCTTGGAGGCAATACCTGCAGATGATCCATGTTTATATCGTTTTCTGAGATCTTTTGAATCAAAGATATCATATTGCAGGTTCCTACCGTCGCCACTTCCGCTAGATTGATTGGAAGTGGGAGGGCAAAAGTCCCCAATAATATAGGGTCTTTTAGTAGGCCTACTCTGATATTTTGAAGTGAATGGGGGCTTCCATGGATCATCGGAATGCTTCTCGTAACTTGGGAACTATTGGGGAGAAATGTTTGTTGGTCGACGATTGTAATTCCTCCTTGAAAAGGAAATGCAATCTTCCTAAAGTAGGTTGACACAACCGCAGCCATAGCATAAATCCATGGTCTTCCCAGTAGGATGTTGTAATCGAGGTTTTCGTCGATTACTTCGACATCTATTTCTACTGTTTTCCCCCCATGTTCAACTTGCAAGTTACTTAGAATACCATATGGGGTATATGTTCGTCCGTCAAATGCTTTTAATGTCATTGAAGACCATGACAAGGTTGGAGATCCTAAAGTTTTCCAGCAACCCATCAACATAATACATGTAGATGCCCCCTCATCAATAATTGTTCTATGAACAATTTTGTTGAGGGCTTTCACCTAAATGAGGAAAGCTAGTTGAGCTGGTAACTGAGGATCATATCCTTTGTGATTAAAGGACACAAGATTAGAATCCTTTGGGTCTATCCCACCTATAGCTGATAATAAAGCCTGCTTTTGGGATGGGAAATTTTGTAGTACTTCAAGTGTCGACATAGCAGATGGCGATTGGGCCAGATCTTCCACTATGTTATAATGCTGTGCTGCTCTGGCACGAGGAATAAATGTCGACTTGTGTACTACTCCCTTTGGCAGTTTTATTGTTAGCTTTGGAGTGATGGGCAGTGCAACTTCTGTCGAAGTTGTTGTCGAACTACTAGGTTGATCTTTATCCTTGTTGTTCGACAGCTGTGGATTCCCGTAATCTTTATTCCTTGTCGATATCAAAGCATCATTTTGCTGTTTCGAAACCGACAACATCAGCACTTGGGATGGGGAAGCATTTTCACTAGCAACCAGATTTGTCCCTGGATTTGGAAACGGATCAATCAATACCGCCGAGGTTTTTGAATTCTTGAAGAATCTTTTAAGCTCAGCTTTATATGGACAATCTCTTGTCCAATGATCCTCATCACATATTAAGCATGGACTTTTTGGTTTCCTATCTCCAGGAGGGCTTGCAGAAGAATTTCGAGGTGATGGATTCCTCCTGTTTCTTCTTCTTCCCTTTGTTTTTCTTCTTGCCTCCTGGTTGCCTAGTTTCTTTGCCTTTATCAGTTGAGATGGCATTTACTTTCGAGGCGAGAAGTTCTTCTTTTGCATTTTTACTGGAAATATTACGGGCCTTTTTAGATGTAGCCTTTTTCGATTTCGTGTCTGTCGTACCAATCACGCCATCACCGGCATGAGAGTCATTGTTCGATTTAGGAGGAGGAGGGATGGAAAATTCTGGTCTGGGAGTGTCAGGGATTTTATCGTAGAGCATGCCAGACTGAGTATAAATCAAGTCTAAATATTGCACACGAGTAATAACTTGCTCTTCAATGACGACTCCTCCTTTTGCCACATCTTCGGTAATGGAAGGTAATAATGACTTAATAAACCATTCAGCTAAAAGCTGATCAGGAACATACGTTTTTACCATTCTATGACGATGTCGCCACTCATGAATATGATCCGATATGTGAGTGGCCGTTGTTTGCTTGAAATTGGTAAGAAGTTCTGTTCCCATTTTGTACCTTATTGGTAACTGAAAATGGGTTACAAAGGTTGTGGCTAGGGCACTGAAGTTGTCAAACGAAGCTCTAGGTAATTCGATATACCACTTTGCTGCCAGGCCAGTTAACGTCCTCTGAAAAAGGCAAAACCTAATCGAATCATCGTTTAGGGTGTTTGATGAACACCACAAATGAAATTTCATCACATGATTCGACGGGTCTTCATCTGGATTTCCATTAAATTTAGGAATATCTGACGAAAGTTTATGCGGAATTGTTGGCCACCAAGGGGCGTAAGCAATTGGATCGTTCGTTAGCTGATTTAGATCTGGTAACTCTAAAGTTGCCACGAAGGGTAACTGTTGATTCAGGTTTGGCGAAGCATACCCAGGATAGGATGGAATGGCCTGAGCAGTTGGTCTTTGCATACTAGCATAATGCATTTGATGCTGGTAACTTTGGTAAGGTTGATGGGCATAACCATTGTAGAATGGTTGATTTTGATTGTTTTGAATATACGACTGCCCATTATTTGCAAATATTTGTTGCTCAGATCCTTGGTATACTAGTTGGAATTGCGGTTGTTGGTATTGCACCAGCCATGGTTGTGAAGCCATGTGCTGTTGTCCAATACTGGCCGTTTGAACAAGATGAGGGGTAACTGTACCCGTTTGGGCCTGTGTCATTCAACTAGTTGGCGATTGTGGTTAAGTCGCAGGGATAAGAGGCTGTTGCATTACAACCTGAGAAACCTGAGGCTGGCATGCAACAGGCAACACTTGTACTTGCGACACTGTCACAATAGCTGGTGTAGTTGGTATATTTGACATAGGTAAACATTGTTGCATCGAATATACAACTCTTGGTTGTTGAGGCAGTATTGGCACCCAACCGCTAGATGTAATTCTAGCATAACCTGAATTTTGTTGTGAAATCTCATATGGTTGTCCTCCTGGAGGAGATAATGAAAGGGTATACTACCCCCCATACGGTGATAATCCGGTACTCAAAGGAATTGTTTGTCCTTGAGAACTGGACTGCCCAAATTGACACCCTGAAGGATCAATTTGTTGAGACTCAACGTAAGAATTCCCGGATACTATTCCGGATGAACACACAAGAACAGACCATACTATCAAAATAGCCCCTAAGTGGGCCCCTTCTAGCAATTGAGAGGTAGTTGGGACAGATGGTATGCCGCTGAACATTGTTGGAGTGACAGCAGGAAGTTCTGCCGTCGTTGTGTCGGATGACACAGTCCTAGATGTCGACGGTTGTTCAGACATTTCTAGTCTATCCAAAAGATTTCCTAGATTTCTACAGGAGCTTCCGATGACGGTAGACTAATTTCTAATGAAGAAGGATATAGAGTGATCCCGACTCCAAATCGCGATGGAGTACTAGATGGAGGATCCTCCACAATCTCTTCTATAGCAATTAGACCAGGTGGAAGAGGTAGACCGTCAGGTCCGTAAAATATTTCTGGTGCCGAAGAAGGTATAGAATCTGCAGCGACAGATGTTTTGGGAATAACACCTTTCGAATCAGCTGTAGATGGAGCTGGTTCAGTAATACAAGTGTTTACCTTCACATTAGGATCAGTTCTACTGTCCTTTGGTGGCTGCTGAACTTCTTCTATAAAGGCAGGGATACCAGAAGTGTTTGGAGTAACCGGAGTCTCCGATGGTGTTGGAATAATTATTCTAACTTTACCAGGGGATTTGGAACCGGTTAAATGAGTTCACTTTGTTCATAACAGTTTCGATTCTGGAGACAAAGACGGTTGACTCGTAAGCCTCTGCGAATGATGGGGTTTCAATTGACTTTCTTCCACGATTGCGGATTACTTGATCAACTAAAAATAAAGGGGAAATATGTTTCCAGATTAAATGAATTTTAGACGCTTTGACACAAATTGTTTTTTCAATTTTTAAGAGTCGAGAAAAAACAAAAGATGACTCTAGTCGCCTTCGATTTTTAATGAGCCTGAAGTGACAAGTGCTCAGATGGACCTTTTCCTTTAAGGAGTCTGAAAAGGAACGAAAGAGACTGCTCTGGAAATCTAGACAGAGGGATTACCAAACCAATCGCAAAACTGCAGAATACTTTTTACGGTACGGCAGTCAATCTTCCCGAATGCTATGTTCAGTGCATTGTGATCAATAGGGCGGCAGACACGGCTTCCTATGGATAAAGGATAAAGCCTATTGTGGTCTCCCAATATATACTCAACGATACGTGGGAGCACAAGTCCGTACTGGCACTTATCATCTCAAAGTGGAGGAATCACCCAACCATCAGTGAGAACAACAGTTACCAGGCTTTACGACGCCGGAATACGTCTCTAGCCTAGACTTCTAAATGTTGTGCGTTAGGTTCCAAAGCATTTTTAGATTCATTAAATTTATTTTACAGTTGATCTTGCTTAAGAAATTTTCCTTTCAGGTTCACCACGTGATGTAGATGTACAATTCCTAAAATGAAATCTAAGATGATAAACAATCGTTTAATCTTCTTTTTGCAATGAAAATCCTAGCTACTAAGGAAAGAAAGATGATGTTCTTTCAACATAGAGCATAGAACACACACTATATGCACTGTCCTAAATCAAACCAACAAATAGTCTAAATGCAAATGCACATGCATGTATTTTTTTCATCCTTCTTAATGTGTGAATGATAAAAATAAAGCTAAGCAGAAATCTGAATTATTTTTCAAAGCAACATTACTAACAAGTTTCTTTTCAAGACAAAATGAAGACAATGATGACACTTTGTGATTTGGAATTGAAAACTTGCTTTCGACACTTGAAAAACTACCAATTCAAATCAAATACAAGAGTAACAATGTAATCGGCTATCAAGAGCAATTGGATTCTCTTCTATGACTGAAAATGACACTTGCGACACTTTCAAATCAAGAAACGACAGTACAATTACGCTACTTCTTTGTAAAAGAGAACTGAAAATGGCTCAAAATACATAAAAACATTTACAGTCATTTGCACAATGGAGGCGGAATAATGGCAAGGAAGGGGGTTTCAACAGAGGTGTATTGACTACAGGCAGCAAAACTCCTAAATAGTGTTGAAGAGAGTGAACACAGAAACCAAAATCTATGAGCAGAAGAGGCCTTGTCTGATCAGCACACCTGTAACACAGGGAAAAAGAGATGCAGTGCACCTACTACACTTGGGAAGTGCGATGCATCCAGAATCCAAAGAAGAGACAGTAAGCTGGACCAGGGACAAGACTTTAACTGGGTTCCGGGTCACAGTTTGCAGCTCAGTTCAGGAATTTAGGTCGAGCAAGTGGTAATCAGTAAATCAATCACAGGGGTAGATCTAAAGAGGTTACTAGAGCCACCACAAGGGCAATTAGAGAGCTTGTAAATCGATTGTTCAGTTCATAAACAAAACCTAGAGATAGACTGAAGCAGCGTTGATCTACTTTGCACTTGCATAGAAAATGCAGTTCGAAGGCTAGCTGGCTTGACTTCAGGCTCCGTCGGTAAGTTTATAAAGTAAACAAATGTAGATAAAAAAACAATCTATTCGCTCCCTAGTGGAGTCGCCGTTTTGTTATCAGGAAAACTAGTGTCTATGCAGAGCTGCTAGTCCCACTACGGCTGGTAGCTACCTTAGAAACAAACAAACTAAAACTAGTCAACAAGATCGCCAAAGGTTGATGACACCGGGTGGTGCGAATGGGGAGACCATTCTCTCAAGATCCAAGGAAGGCAGGGACAATCTCGATGAAAATGGTCTCCTCTACAAATTATGCAAGGAAATCCGGGTTTAGGATTTTCACCAGATGATTCATGGT
This sequence comes from Pinus tabuliformis, assembly GCA_031772625.1. Taxonomy (NCBI): domain Eukaryota; kingdom Viridiplantae; phylum Streptophyta; class Pinopsida; order Pinales; family Pinaceae; genus Pinus; species Pinus tabuliformis. The sequence goes on from CM062805.1 coordinate 471,986,283, forward strand.
TGCGCCCTTGCTGAACTGACTTCTTCTTCTTCTTCTCCTTCCCTTTCTTCTTCTTCTCAGTCACCTGGTTACTAGCATCACTACTTTCACCAAGCGAAGAGGAAGGAGGGGAGGGAGAAACAAACGAAGAAGAAGGTGAAGGGTCAACTTTAGTACTAACTGAATGCTGATTTGATTGCGGAGGAATCACGATATTTTGAACTACAGAGGTTGAGAATAGCCATACTGGCAGGCCAATTGTAATTCCCGGAAGGGATAATGTAGCCATATATGGAGCACCAATATTTCCCCAAGAAGAAAAAGGACTAAGATTCCCCTCAAAAGGGATTCCTTGATTGGTGGATCCCGGATTTGTCTCCATATATCTCAAACTAAGATCAACAAAGGAACATGGATGTTATTCCGAATTTAATAAATTTTAATGATGCTTTCACACAACTTCGCTTTTTCAATTTTTAAGAGTCGAGAAAAAGCTAAAAATGACTCTAGTCCCCTTTGATTTTTAATGAGCCTAAGGTTACAAGTGCTTAGATCGACCTTTTCTTTTAAAGAGTCAAAAAGGAATGAAAGTAACTACTCTGAAAAATCTAGACAGAGGGATTACCAAACTAATTGCAAAACTGCAATATACACCTTGGTGATAAATTAAAGAGAAATTACCAAGGACTTATGTACGGCAGTCAATCTTCCCGAATGCTGTGTTCAATGCATTGCGATCAATAGAGCGACAGATATGGCTTCCTATGGATAAAGGATATAAGTCTATTATGGTCTCCCAATATATACACGACGGTACGGGGAGCACAAGTTCGTGCTAGCACTTGTCGTATCAAGGAGGAGGAATCACCCAACCTTCGATGAAAACGATAGTTACTAGTTTTTACGATGCCGGAACACATTTCTAGCCTAGACCTCTAGATGCGTTACGTTAAATTCCAAAGCCTTGTTAAGTTCATTGAAATTTATTTTAGAGTTGATCTTGTTTAAAATTTTTCCTTTCAATAGTTCACCGCGTGATGTTGATTTGAAGTTCCTAAAAATGCAATCTACAATGATAAACAATCGTTGTGTATTTTGAGCAATGAAAATCCTAGCTACTAGGGAAAGAAGATTCAATTCTTTCAATCAAAGAGCAAAGAGCACACACTAGTGCATTTTCTTAAATAATATTTTACACACAAACTAAATGCTTATGCAAATGAATGTATTTGTTTGTCATTCCCCTTAATGTGAAAAATGCCAAAAAGGAAAACTAAGTACATCAAAGATCTTCGACAATTTATTTTTTCAAAATAGAAAGGAAGACTAAATGACACTTTTCAATTTCAAATAGAAAATTCTTTTGACACTTCAAATATCAACAAATCAAATCAAATACTTGAAGAAAAGTTCAATCGATTATTCAGGGAAGGAAGACTCAACAACACTTCTCCTTTTGACACAAAGCGACGGTTACGACACTTTTTGTACCAAAGTGACAAATTTATTTAAGCAACTTTTCGACAAAGGATTGTAAATGATGGACAAATACATAAAAACATTTACTAATACCAATTAAAGGAGGCTGATCTATGTGATGCAAGTAGGCTTCAGTAAGGAGGCACTGTTCATAAGTAGCAAATCAACTAAACAGAACTAAAAACAAGGACAAAAACCCCAAATTTCAAGAATGGAAATAGGTTTAGTCAGTCATCACACCCGGGCTTCACAGAAACAGGGATGAATCACACCTACTACACTTGGGAAGTGTGATGCATACTGGTTGACAGTGACAGACAGTGCGATGGGCCAGGGAGCGCAACTGAAGTGGGTTTTGGCTCAAAAATTCAGTTGATGTCAGTGCGTTAATCTCAGCTATGATGGATAGTAAAGAGCAAAGTACAGAGGAATGATCTTGAGAGGTTACTAAGCTACCAAAATGGCATCTAGAATGTTTGTAAGTCAAATGTTCACTTCATAAACTAAACCGGAGATTGACTAAAGCAGCATTCATCTACTATGCAATTGCATAGCAAGAGCAGTTCGAAGGCTACCTGGCTAACTTCAAGCTCCATCTATAGTTTATAAAACAAACAAAAACAACAAACAAAGATCTATTCATTCCCCAGTGGAGTCACCATTTTGTTTCTAGGAAAACTAGTGTCTTTTCCATCGACTAGCCCTCTAGGTTTGGCAGCTACCCTAGAAACAACAGTTTAAAGCAATTCAACGATTTATTCTATGTGTAACAGATAAGAGAAAGAGAAAGGAACCAACCTAGAACTTCCTTTTAATCCCTTGCTTGATCTCTCTCTCCCTTGACAAAGCTTGCAGCTCCTCCCCATACTCATCTTGCTTGGAGAGTACCTGTAGAAACACAGTAACAAAGAACCGTCAAAGCATATTGATCTATTACAACATACACATTACAGAATCAGATATATAATTAACATACAATAGCATTCACAAATGATAACATTCATAATTGCACAATCATATGGAAGAAAACTTGAAGAAATTTATTAAATAGAAGCGGGAATTACAACCCAGTTGTCTGATCTAGCATCATCCTCCCAGCATCAAGCCCTCTTCACCTCATGAAATAGCAATATCACACCAACAATACAATGCTCTTCCCTCAAATACAAACTATCGGCACTTCCTTGCAATTCACAATATTCCCGCCTCCAGATCTCTCAGATGAGGGATCCATTTATAGATGTGTGCAAGGGTGTGAGTCATCTTTGGGTTTTTGATTAGTGTCATTCCACTTGTTGTACTTGGTTCCACTTGGAGATTTCTTGGATCTCTTACTTATCCCTGGGCGAATTCAGAGAGGCAAGTGTCATAGGAGAAGTTTCTAGAAGATTCCATGAGCATCTACTTAGCAAACTGTCTCAGACATTTGTCCATCCTCGCTCATCGCACCCTACAGAAGGCCTCATCAGTATGCATCACACCTGGCTAGTGTAGAAGTTAGTATGCATCGCACCCTGACGGTGGAGTAGTCAGTATGGTCCAGTTTTGGCCAGTTCTGGATGGTTTTTTAGGTGGAACTTTTGGGGAATGATGTAATCAATTGTCCATGATCTTTTAGGGTATGAAACAACACTTTTAGTGGTTAAAGAGCCCTAGTTTATCAACATATAATATTGGGGTTGAAATGCCCAAATATGTCTATAATAGTGCCTGGGAGAAAAGTGCAGAAAGGAGGAAGGACTTGACTTCTGCTTGGAGGACATTCTAGTCAAGGGTCTAGGGTTTGGCATTGATCAATAATAAGCTTCAACAAGACAAACTTACTAAAGGGTTTTCCTCTCAAGAGAAAAGAGGTTTTGGCCCTGGCAGAGAGCCAACATCTTATGTTTTTGGTAACAATTTGATGAAGTACACACACATGCATTAATAAGAAGAAGAATATTAAGCTAACAAGAAAAGTAAAAGGACTCCAAATATTGTTATCAAGTAAAGAAGAATCACACTACACCTAATTTCCCTTGATTCTTCAACATGGTATTAGAGCTAAGGTGACACATCAAGGAAAGGGCATCTCAAGAACATTAATCGAAGAAAGGACATCTACAAAAGTTGAAGCATCAAGCCAAGAAGTCGCAATCACTTCAAGGACAAGAAGGTCTATCATCAATAATTCATCAAGGAAGACTACAAAGAAAGAAGAAGAGCCTTACACAAAGGCGCCTACAAGAAGAGAAAATCAAAGAAGGATCTACATCAATCTACAATCCATCAAGCAAATCTCATCATCAAGCAAGTCCACTTGGAGAAAGCAACTTGAAGAACATCAAGATATAAGGAAGGAAAGCCATTAAGTCTTCAAGAAGAAAGAAATTCTATTGCATCTCAAAATCTATCAAGTAAGTATATGTCCTCTTCTGAATATATACACCAATGTATTTTTTCAAGGAAAGCAATAAATTGGTAGGTACCAATAACTTTCTTGCATGGAAGAAGAGGACTAATTTACTTCTCAAGGAAAGAGAACTCCTAGAACACATCAAAGAGATTGTTACTATTCCTACTAAGGAAAAAACTCAAGCCTTAGCCAAGTATAATAAGGATGAGACAAGAGCTCAAAGGATTCTAATATAAGCCATCAAAGACTCTCTCATTCCTTATGTCTCCAAGTTGGAGTCATCCAAAGAAATCTATGACAAAATAGTAGAGCTATTCTCGGTAACCACAATTGGAGAAGTGATATCTCTATGAAATGAATAGTACAAGATGAAGATATCAAAGGAAATAATAACTCCCTACTTCATAAAGATCTCTGAGATGAGGGATCAACTTCAAGAGCTATGGGAAGTCATGTCTAATAGAGAAATGACAATCGTAGTAGTCAATGCTCTACCTGAGGATTGGGGCAACTTCACATAAAGCATATATGCAAAGAAGGAAGCCACCACACTAATTGAAATGTCGTCTCTATGCAAGACAAAGGAAATAAGGCTCAAATAAAAAGAAGATGTGGGGTCAAAGGAGAAATAATTTGCTACCATGTCCAATAGAAAGGGAAAATTTGGCAAATTTGGTCCATGAAGAACAAACAATGAAGATATGTCCAAAATCCAATGCTATGGATTCCAAGAATATGGACACTACAAAAGGAATTGTCCTAAACTAATGAAGGACAACAACAACAAAATAAAAAGGGAAGAAGAAAAGAAGAAAAAGAAGGAAGATCTTCTGGATCTCTACTATGACTAAGTCAAACTCTTTACTTAAAGTCTTATTTCAAAGGTTTGAATAGGATAGGAGCATGTAGGAATAGAATAAAATTGCATGGCTAGAAACATATTCTAGAACCTACAAGCATAGAGTACATACAGTTCTAAATACTCATGTAGAAAGAGCATTTATAAATGAGAAGAAAATGCATGGTTAGAAATATCTTCTGGAATATAGTAGCATGGTAGATATAGCTCAACATATTCATGTAGAAGGATCATACCTAGAATAGGACCTCATCCATAATGAAAGAAAATTGATCATGATTAAGAACCTTAGAAGACCTCCATCATCAAAAGGAAAGACACATTTGCAGGGTAAGGGTCTTCAAGGTCCTATGAAGGAATCTTCAAAAGAAGATTCATAAACAAAAGAAGATGTCGGATTGGGAATCCCATTCATGGGATTCAAGAAAAGGATGATATGAAGGCAAGCTAAGATGAAGCAAGAATGGCCACACCAAGGACAACCAAATGAAACTAAGATGATCAATGGAGAATCAAGATGAGGTATGTGTGCATCAAAGTATAGTCATGTTATCATTTGTATATTATTGAGTCATGGGAATAATTCTATAACATGATGAAGTAGGAGATAATCTCTTTCACCAATGACATGCTCGAAGACATGTACTACAATCCAATTAAGGTCAACAAAAGAAAATACTCACATAAGGAGTATACGGTTGTTGACTGAGAAGAAAGTAAATAAGAAATGATGACTAGTCCTAGAAGCAAGGAATGAAGAAGTGCTCTCACAAGGAGCAAAAAGTGGCTGACCAATCTATCCAAGAAGAAGAAAATGAAGAAAGAGATAAAGCATGTGAAGAACACCATGATCACAAAGAATCACTATCTCGGAAGATACTTTGAAGACATCTCTCGAAAGATGGCATGAAAAATCTGACAAAGGAAGGAAAAATATCAAAGGAACCTTGACACCTATGAAGGCCTTGGAGATAGGAAAGGTGAAAATATCTGATTCTACTCTATGAATATGTCATGATGAAGAAGCCATCCAGCAAAAGCACCATTTAATGTTGAAGCAATCTCAGGATGAAGTCATGAAGGGCTACTAGATTGAAGCATGTAGACAAACAAGTACAACGAAGCATCCATGTGAAGAATAGTCTGAAGCATAGACAAGATGACAAGTAGTAACTAGATGACAAGAGAATTTGATATATGACAAGAAGGCCACTTTCCATGGAGGAAGCAATGACATGACAAACTAGGAAGGAAGGTGATATATGGATGGTGCCTTACCAAGAAGAAGTTCAAACAAAGAATTCATGACATCAAAGGAAAGAAAGAGATCAAGCAGCTGGAGGACCCACGAAGAATAATGTGTTGATGAATGGACAAGTCCCTAGCTAAGAGGGATTTATAATAAGTTTTCACTTACAAAGGAACTTGGACAAGTACCTTGTCAGAGGATACTTAGGCATGTCTTCCTCAATTGAGAGGGAGTGATAGGCAAAAGATTCTTGTCTTCACTTGGGAAGAAAGAATGGGAGGATTGGGTAATCATGTGGAATCTGATACTCTTTGAGGATGTGTAGGGCATCCAAGAAAAGAGTAGGCAAGAAGACCAATATTCTTTGAGGGCTGGGAACCCAAGATAACAATAGTCCTAGAAGGTCATGTTAGGTTCCTATATCAATAGGAGTCATAATTTTGAATGACTAAGGTTAAGCCTTGTAATATTGCACATACCTTTTCTTTCTGCAAATCTTTTCGATATTGAAAACTTAAAAAATGTAAAGAGGGTATGTCCTAAAGGAATAATCAAAGGATAAAAAGAATAAGAAAAGGTCAAAAAATGAAAATATATGAACCCCGAAAACAAAAAGAGACCATGAAAGTGTGCAAGCCAAAATGCCACTGCTATTTAAGTTTATACATAATAATGATTGTGTGCAACTTGTTATTCATGCCACAATCCATGGTAATCAAATTATTTAATCTTGGTTATACCATGCTTTGAATTTTATGTTTATAGTTAGAGAATAAAATCTGACCAAACAGTTTAATCTTGGCAGATCATTAGATAGGTAGAGGAAATAAAAGGAGCTCATCAGTTTAATCTGAGCCCTTGGATGATATAAGGTTAGAATTAGATAGTCTATGTTGGGCAGCGGGTCTCCCGCGTAACGATTTTAGGGCTTAAAGCCCACAATTTTGGGATATTGGTATTGTAAAGGCTCCGCAAAGTGCACAGACTGTGAGTTGTAATGAGTCAAGTCAAAGGGTAGTCCGCCCGAAAATAAGGTAAAATAATAGAAAGTGAGTCTGTCTGCCCATGGTCCGTGGACCATGAGAATGTATAAATAGAGCAAGGCTCTAGGTGTAGAAAGTAGTTTTTTGAAAGTTTTGGGAAAAGATATAAAGTGTATGGTTTGTTAACAGTGATAGTCGCTCTAAGTCTATAAGTCTGAGTTGAGGGTTGTAGTAGGAGATAGAGGCTCCGCAGCTGTGTGTGCGGAGGCCTGGTAGAGTCTGCATCTATGTGCGCAGGGTAGGAATTGGATTGTAACTGGAAAATGGCATTAATAAAGATAAGTTGGTTTTGGAATATTGCGTATTTGTTTCTATATTCCAGTTTATGCATCTATTTATGGTTTATGATAGCGCACATGTCTATTTATGTTAAATGGTAACTGAAAGTATTATGCCTTCTTAATTCAATTCAAGATCTATAATAATATTAAGCATAGAAAAGGTAGTTTGCACTCGCACTCGTCCTTCAAGCCGAGAAGAGGGAAGTACTCTGGACAAGCGACTGCGCGGAAGTAGCGCAGCGCGCAGGATCAACTCACAACTTCTAGACCTCATCAAGACATCCCTAGGGTGCGGAAACCTGGTTCCAGCACCCTCCCATACTACCTCAGGTGACACCTGAGTCCGCGCTCCACGAATTGTTGCCGAAAGGGCTAGTAGTTTCGGGATTTGTTTGGCTAAACATTTCTGAACCTAGGTCAAGCCCCAATAAGCCAACAAATGGTTCCGTTGTCGAGACCGGGATCTGCCTAAGGGATATCTGACATCGGAACACTGGAACCCTACGAAGAAAGAAATTGAAGATTGGTTGGATCAAAAGCTGCACGAGTTCGTAATACAGGAAAACAAAACACCGCAGATATCTGAGAAGAGGTGGTTGGATCACTTCATATATATAGAAATCCACGAGATCTTCTTCACAACCTTCTCTTTGGAACTATACGATCGGATCGTGAGGCTAGTAGACAGCTAGGGAAGGTGCAAGATCGATCAACCAATAGTTTCGACTCCAAAGATGGTGCGCAGGCTAGAGGCATCTGAAGATAAGATCACGTGGGCCGTAGACCATTGGCTAGATCAGATAATAGGATGGTTTATCACTAAAGTTGCGATAGACACAATTGTCAGCTACAGCGAAGTAGAAAGACATTTTCTCAAGGGACCGTGAGGTAAGTACATCAAGTCTCTAAATACCTGGATTAAGATGTTGTTATGTGAAAAAATAGGTGATGTGAATACATTAATGAGTGGAACGACACGGAGCGGAAAGGTCTACAAAGGGATCGAAGGGTTAGGAAATAGTCCTTTAATTTCACCTCTGCGAGCAAGCAAGGAAGAGCGTGCTTGGGTTTCTCCAAGGAGTGTGTTTAGTTTGATCAGGCAGTGCATTCCGCAGTTATCATCCCCACTAACACCTCCACTCCCGTCACCGCCTCCACCAAACCAACAGTTTAGCATGGTGAGCATGATCAAGTTGTCTGTATTTAGAGGAGTAGGGAACGAAGATCCAGATTAGTTTTGGTTCGTAGTAAAAGCAGTGTGGGAAGCACATGGGGTTACAGATGATAACATTAAGAAGGCCAGATTGGTAAGTGCATTGCATGATCGCGTGCTGACATTGTATATCAAGCACTCGAATGGTCACCCGAATGCTGGAATAGTAGAGATCCAGATTTCATTGAATAAAGAATTTAGCTGGCCGAAATTGGAGACGCAGTCGATCATTGGATTCAAGGAGATTGCAATCCTTCCAGGCGAAACCCCCTGGAATCTAGATCAGAGGCTGAAAAGTACGATTCACGAGGCGAATATGACACTGACAGATGTGCAGCACCACGCATGGTTTGTGGCGTCTTTGACACTACACCTGAGGACGACACTGTCACAACAGAAGCTCTCAACCCAGGCAAAGGCATTGGAAATGGAAATGAGGTTGCACGAAACACCGATACAGGATCTGGGGTTGGGAGTCCAACAAATCCACATGCAACTACAAAACCTATGCTTGGAGATGCAAAGTTTAAAGCAGGATAGGGCGCCCCGGCCAGAGGCGCACGAGGAAGTGTGGTGTATAAAATGTAAAGGCCAGGGTCACAACAAGGATCACTATCCTGTATTCATGAAATATTTGGTAGGAGGGGGACCGATGCTGTTGAGACCTGAGGCACAAGTAGGGCCAAGTGTGACACCCTCCCTTTGGTGCGTGATTTGTCAGGTGGGAGGAAAGAACAACATGGACAACTATCACCTGTTGCAGAAGTTTACCCAAACTCCGCAGCAACTGTACTATAATTTCTGTAGGTTAGTGGGTCACGATGAGCAGACATGTCGGAGCTATGAACTAATGATGGATAGGACCCCAGCTTATCAAATGTAGATAAAAACGCGAGGCCTCGATCTAGCTGCAGCAATCACACAGGGGGATTTCAAGGGCAAGATTGAGGACGAGGAGGAATGGGACCTGAACGAGGGTGCAGACAGTTAATTTGCTACAATTGCGGAGGACCCAGGCATTACGTGCGTGATTATATGAATCTGACTAGAATATGTTGTCCATATTGTTATCAGTTTGATCATGAAGCAGTAGATTGTTCGACGTTGATCGCACAAATGCGCGAGAAAGGGGTACTACAGCCTACTCCAACTCAAAATATCCAAATGATGAGGTCTGAACCATGCGAAGAAGACCCCAACGTGAATATGGTGCTTAGAAGTGGCGTGACTATAGGGGAAGATAAGGGAAAGCAACCCAAGGATGATACATGGGTTCGTAAGGCCCCTACGAAGGAATCTGAGCTTGACTTAGAACACGCAAAGGAAATGGTTATGGAAGCTAAGAAGTGCTTCAAGGAGGCCTCTACTTCAGGTAGTAGGGATCAACCCGAACCAGGAACGGATCCATTTATGCTCACTACCTTTTTAGAGACATGCATGAAGCTACTACAAGACAATAAGGCAGTTAAAGGACTCCAAGAGTTGATCACTAGGTGCGCAGGATCAGGGGAACCATGCATAGTTCAAAAGATGGGGAAGCATGATTTGTGCACTGGGAGGGAAATGCGGTTGACGGCGCAAATTGGAAAATATGAGATGGATCAGGTAGTCCTTGACCTGGGCTCAGACGCGAACGTGTTACCAAAATAGACTTGGGAACGAATGGGTTGGCTCGTGTTATAGTGGTCTCCTATTCAATTACGGATGGCGAACCAACAAAAGATCATGCCCATGGGAAGACTACAAGGGGTAACAGTGGATATTGAAGGTGCGAGAACGTAGATGGAATTTGAGGTAATAGAGGTTGTGGATGACAGTAACCCTTACCCCACGTTATTAGGGATAGATTGGGCTATGGATATGAATGGAGTCATCAACCTGAAGAAGCAAAAATGACTTTCGAGAAAAAGTCTCTATGCATAGTAGTTCCGTTGGATCCAGCTGAAGGAGTGCGCTGTACTGAACCTGTGCGCGAAGATGACAGCGACGATGAGCTAGACTACATTTACCAGATTACAACGCAAGACCCAGATAGGGTAAACCGACTGAAGATGGGAAAATCTCATGGCAGCGCGGTAGTTCTTGTACTTCAGATTCAGATGAAGAAATAGAACACTGGCAGAACTGATTGCAAGAAGTCTCAATGCTAAATTGCAACATGATGATTAGATCACTGCGGTACATGACGATCGAAGCTAGGGAACTGCCAACATATGATGGGGACATAGGTGGGGATGAACTCTTAGACAAAGTCGGAAGGTCAGTACCAAAACAGTAGCGGTACGATGCGATGGACTGGGCGTTGCGTGCGACACCCGCACAATGGTGGCAGACACACCAGAAGAATATTGGGAGCTGGCACGAATGCAGAAGAAGGATGCACTTATGGTTTGGAAGTCCCCAGTGTCCAAAACAAGCCTGGAAACTAGGGCAAAGCAGTTTGCACGCCCACCTATGTCGATGGGTGCAGTCGCGTGCTGGGCAGGCACAACCCAGGCTAAGGATAAAAAATCAGGACTTGACGCAGCAGTAGAAAGAATGACACACACTACAAATACCCCACGGTGGAGCATTAACAAGGCTATGTGAGATCATGAAGAAAGTTTACCAGGTGGGATGAATGGATTGGGACTTGTGCATGCCCGTGGTTCAATGGGCCCATAGGACCATAAACAAAAAACGGAGCACGGAAATGATCCCAATAGTGAAAAGAAGAGAAGAGACCAGGAGGACAGAGAAGAACCCCCAGACCACAGCTCCCGTAGTAGGAACAGGACAGAAGGACCTAGGTAAACGAATTAGATAGTTGCAAGAAGACATTCGGTGAGGAAACATGAAACTTTGTGAAATCGATGATGAGTGGGCATGGCTGAAGAAGAGAAGTATGACATTAGATGAAGAAATCGACAAACTGGAAACTAAAGTCACGCAAGCAGGCTGCGAGAAACTAAGTATGATGAAACTGAGTCTGGCCAGCCCTACTACTACATTACAAAGAGTTGCAACCCTACTATCATGGTTGCAACCACACCTTACTAAACAAGGGAAGGTACTATATATAGAGGAACAGGACGCAAAGGCATGTGAAAGGTGCCTGCAGCCTAGGCTAGCGGGAAAAGCGCAGTCTCGCACCAGGGGTGCAACCACCTGACTATCTGTAGAAGGCACAGTCTCAGTGCTCTAGGCAGTTGAAAGAAGGCGTGGGACTATAAACAAGGCTATAGGAAATCTGCGTGGAAAGGAGGTTCCGCGTAGGGCCTGTCTATCACAAGGCTCACGGTCACGCTTAAGGGGATGCACTGCTGCGTGGATAGGCTGGGGGGTGACTGTTGATGACACTGTTCATGACAAGAAGGCTAATTTAATGTAGAAAGGAGCAGGCAGTGGGCCATTAAGACATGAATTATGAGCTAGATTCGGGGAGATCTGCCACCAAGTAGGTACTAATGACTCAGAAATGGAGGGAATGGCCGAATTCAAATCTGAATGTTACTATAAAATTCCATGGGATAGTTTTGAAGCAACTCTAGGGTGTTTGAGAATTGAGTTAGTACAGAGCAGCGAGCCCCAAGCTACCCTGCCACCTGTGAGTATGCGACCAACCGAATCTAGTATAAACACAATGTCGAGAACTAGAGTGCAAGTTATGGGAGTTAGCCTAGAACCCCGGGTGACCTAGGAGGAGCCTAAAGAGGCAACAGGTGCACCAGAGGTACCAAAGTACCCACGCACGCTGTGACCATAGAAAAACAAACAGCCAATGGGGCTAGTCCGGGTATCACCACAGCACCCAAGAGTTAGTAAAGTATCGATGATAGAGAAGGGAAAAGTTGTCACCATTGAAATAGAGGAGGAGGAGGAAGATCTGCAAGCCCTGATAGCCCAAATTGAGGCACAAGATGATGAGGTGGAAAATGTCTCCCAAGCACCTTCAGCAATAGAGTTACCCCCCTACATTCCCCCATGGAAAGGGATAGCCAAGATACCAAAGGACATGGAGGCCACAAAGAGTGCGATCCAAACCCCGCTTCTTCTGGATGATATAAAGTTTGACGGTCTGTTGCTGGGACAGGTACCGAATATAAAATTTGAAGACTGGGACCTCGTGGATAGTGAGAAGTTCCCACAGTTGGCCATGGAAAAACTACTATAGCAGAAATGGTTGCGAGGTGTGGAGAAGGCAGGGTTATTGCATCTGCGGTGGATAGCCCAATACCACCGCGCGCCTATCACAATCTTTGTCATCCGACATCTACTGTGTCTAGTACATGATGGGTATATGTGGCTGGAAGAGCTGATTCCTATCACGGCTAACTTAATTCACCAAATTTTGCAGCTACCGATAAAAAGAAGCAATCCTGCAGACATCGCCAAAAAAAGTAGTGACTTGGGCCTCACGGAAGCTATGAAGGCCAAATATAAGCTAGAGAGAAGGAAGTAAGAGTATGTAATAGCAAGTATCAAGGACCAAGGGGTGCACATTACCACCCAGCTGCTGGCCAGCAAGCTCATGAGGAAATGTCATGCAGACGAAGTGCCAGCATCTGTAATTGCGTTGGCGGAGCAATGTGCAGAAGGGGTCCAGTTCAATTATGCACAGTTTCTCTGTGATGAATTTTTTACGAATTTTAGGGAAGCTCAGGACCAGGGTAAGACCTTCCACTATGTGTGGGTGCTCTTATCCATCATGTTGATTGTCAGGGAGCTACCAGCAGACAACCAGTTTCCCGCCGTCGAGCGGAACATACCCAAGGCCGTGAGGTATACCTCGCTCTGGGCCACAAAAGACACGTTGAGGATCCAGGAGATAAAGGTATTTTCGACATTTGTAGAGGCGAGTTTACGAACGTGGATCGACCGTAGGCCACACTTGTCCCCAACGATATATAACACTTTACAGAGTGTGGTGAAATTCAAGGCAGATATGCATAACTTGTATATCTGGGCACTCAAGGATCCAACCCGAGCATGGGAAAAGATGTCATTCATTGCCACATATGATGCAATCTTTGAAGTAATGATGTCATGATCTCTAGAGTGGTGCGCCCCAAAATTGGTGGAATTGGAAAAGATCGCAGCACAGCAGAAGAAGAAGGAGACCAAGATGTGCATCGTAAAGCTAGCGGAGAGAAAGCGTCAGGAATAGGAAGTGGCCATGCAGCAGATAGCAGTTGAGGCAACAACACTATAGAAAATGACATAAACCATAACTGCACCCACTAAGGAGGCCAAGGAAGGCTAGGAAATGTCCATGGAGCAGGATATATAGGGGGAGGTGGAGACATAGGAATGCACGGACCTTACAACAAACGTGACCCACCTCAAGAGGCCGTGCGTCCAGGAGCAGCCTCCCGCATGCAAAAGGACAAAGACAACAAAGACCATGGGAGGAACCCTTATTGACAAGGATTCTCTGGCAGAGTTGATGACGGAGCAGACAACTGTGTTGGGGGCGCTCAGAGCACAGTTGCAGGCATTACAAGTGTGACCCCCAGGAATGATGACAGCGCACCTTGCGGAAGGTATAACCGAGGCTGAATAGATGTTGTGCGCACACACAATGAACACTTTGGTGTTACTAGAAAGAGTTGTCTTAGCAGCAGTCGAAGGTGACATGAGGGGTTGGGGGTTGAATTTGGCCACCCTTCACAGAGAAACCTTATGCTAGTTGTAGGATGGGGTAACTGCTGAGCTTCATGCCAGGGAGGGCCATGCTTTCCAAGTCTTGAGTGAGCAGAAGGTAAATTTAGAATAGCTCAACCTATAGTGTGATAGCATGGTTGCCCAAAACCAGGGATTAGAACAAGTAGTGGAGGAAGCCTGTAGCAGCATTGTGGAGTTGGTCATACCAGCAGCACTCCCCACCGCAGAAAAGTTTCGAAAACTAGAAGTTGGAGTCCGCAGGACCCAGGAGGAGGCTACGAAGTTTCATTTGGAGTTGAACTTGTAGATAGCAGAGCTACAACTAAAGGCACAATCCTCTACACCCTCAGAAGTTAGAAAGAAGCTCCACCATGCCATTCAATTGGGGTTGAAAGAGACAGAGCAGGCTGTACAAGACTGCAGTGGCTTGTTGGATCAGTCCCCCTTAACACTCACCTCACTCCAGGAGGACCCAACACTATAGCAGTTAGAGACAAAAGCACAGGAATTGCAACAAGCTTATGACGATGTTTGGGGAACCATGTAGATGGTCGCCCTCACCCAGAGATTGGCCAAGATAAGGGAGGTCCAGGATCTGAAAGAATATGTGGACACCACACGACCGAAAGAAGCAGAGCTTAAAGCACGCATCCAGCCTTGGCTTGAGGAAGCGTTCACGGTCACTACCACGATCGAAAGCAAGCTTGCCTAGATGCAGAACACATATGCAAAATGGCAAGAGGACGCTTCTGACAACGATGCATCAGAGCGTTGCACACAATTGATACAGTAGACAATGGAGGAATGTGTGGCCAACATCTGCAAAGTACAGAGGTTGTTAGATGGACTCTGTTAGAGCCTAGATTGACCTCAGGCTGAAGGAAGGCAATCCTAGGATAACCACAAACCAAGCTTAACCTGGTAGCTAGCCCTACCAAGTCGGGAGAGGGCTCTCTCCTTGTGAATCTTAGTCAAGATGGCTGGATCAGATATGGCTTTTAGGCTAGGTATAGTAGCTCTAGGGTTTTTTGATTGATTTTATTGGGTTTTTCCTGGATCAAATGGAGTAGGCAGTTTTGGGTCTGGGAAATCAAGTCAGGATGCAAGGTGTTCTATGGGGCGAGATAGGTAGGTACTTTAGCACTTGAAATTGAGTGAGATGAGAGATCTAAGACTAGTGAGGAGCTGAGGAGGGCATGCAAAGATCATGTATCCTTCTCAAACAGTAGAAAACATCAAAAGCTAAATGGTTTCCCAAGGCAAAGCACTGTTAAACAATGAATTCTACCTATCTATCTTGATATCATTTAGCTAGAAGAAATGAATTAGATTGTGGCATACATAAAACATGAGAAAAAGTGCTAACAGTAGAAGGAACTATGCAAAAACACCATACCACAAGTATCCCCTAAAAATAGCTGTAAATCCTGGTTTATTTCCTTGCCAAACTGCTAATAAAGGTGTACAATGTAGCTTAGAGCATCCAAGAGAGTCCAACCTCACCAAATGACCAAGAAAACACATAATATAGACCTCTAACCTACTCATCCTAACCTTCAGGGGTCAAAACCAAGAGAAAAGGAGTTGTTAAAACCATTCCAAATAGGGACTAGGAATATAGGCAGTGGAACATCTTGCCTCTATAAGCATGGAAACTGATTCATTAATCCTTAAACCACCTCAAACTGATGAATCTACCCCCTAAGATCATTTCACTATTACATTTACATACCAAGGCATTAATTACAATCATAAATTAATCCATGAAGAGAGAGAAAGCCAACTTGCAGTGAAAGTCGGCAAAAATTTGATTTTCTGGCAAACTAGCCCAATGCGCAACGCCACTAGCTAGATGCACAACGCCGCTTTCCACCCACTTTTGGAGGCCTTCTCCTTGGCCAAATCGAGCCCAATATAGCGCATTTGAAAGGTCTTCTTGTCTAGCTTCTAGAAGATCTTGAATTTTTTCATTTGGAGGTCATTTGCCCCCTCAAAAGTGAAATCTCCCAAAGCTACTTCTGTGTGTCCAAAAAGAGGCAGAGAGGCCATTTTTTGGTAGTTTTTTGACCTTTTGGTGACCTAGTTTTGCTCCAAAATTGCTGAAATTTTCTAGGTTTGATGCTCTCATCATGCTAAATCCAAATATGTAAGCCTTTCCTCCAACAAGTACTCCAGGGAAAAGCGCAGTGCCAGTGGCGTTGCGCATCTAGGCCAATTTTCTGTGTTTGAAAATTAAAATTTGAAAAATGAAAAATTTGCCCAAATTTGGCACAAGGCACCATCATCAACTACTTTGATGGTCTAGGGAGACTTCAGCCAAGATTTTAAATTTGTCTTGCTCTTTTTTTCTTTCTAAGGCCTTTCTCAACCTAGCCTTAAGCTTCCCGATTCTCGTATTGCAAATTTTGTTTCAAGTCATATAATGATATGACATGTGCCAGATCATTCTATTGTCCCTGTTGGCCTTGTTGATCAGTCCTTCAAGATGCAAGTTGACCCTCTCAAGCCAAGTTTCCCGGTCATGTTCAATCTCTTGCTCAATGGGAGTCAAAGTGACAGGATGCTTTTTGTCACTTTGCCTTTTCAGTTTCAACATTTCAAGTTCCATTAGGCCCTGCTTATCCTCAAACTATTTTTTCTCTTGCTCTAGATATGTAACAATAGTATATCATCCTCGTGCATCTTCTCTTTGCCTTTGTTTTTTTGTGGTTGTGAACACTTGTGGTTATATATGGACAATAGTGAATAATATAGTGAAAACAGTGTGGAGGAATGGAGTGGTCAGATTGCAGGGAGGAGTATGAAGAGATTTTCAAGGGATGAGTAGGGTTTAGGGATAATGGGTAGGGTTTTAGGGAGAATGGGTAGGGTTTGGTGATGTGAATAGGGCTTGTAGGGTTTGGGGAGAGTGTAAGTGGGAATGGGTTCAGGAGATATGTATGAGGGAATGGGGTTTAGTTTAGGAAATAATGGAAAGGATAGGGTAAATAAAACAATGGAGAGATGATGAAAACTAGGGTTTCACCCTAGAAGCTAGGGTTTTAATTTTAGGAATACAAAACACCAATCTTAGCAAACTAAACCCTAACCAATAAGATAGAAGTAATGTACTTACTTGTTGGAGAGATATACTGAAGATTTCGAGGTAAATTGACAACTTAGGAACGTTTTGGGCTTGGCTGGGAAGATGCACAGTGCCTCACTAGATGCGTAGCGCCTGTGCAAATTTACAAAGGAAAACACTGCTAGGTGCACAACACCAACTCAGATGCGCATCGCCTTTTTGTAGACCACTTTTGAAGGCCTTCCCAATGTTCAAATTGGGCACAGGATAGCTCGTTGGAAATATTTTCAAGTCTAATTTCCAGAACATCTTGAAGTTTTCAATTTTGAGTTCATTTTCCCTATCAAAAGTCCAATCTCCCAAGACTGGTCAAAATGTGTAGAATGAGGCTGCCAAAATGCATAGTGCTATTGCAGTCAACTTTTTGAAGGTCTTCATCAACTCCAAATTGAGCTCATGATAGCTCATTGGAAATCTACTTGTGTCTACTTATCACTTGACTCATCAAGAAAGTCATTTCTTCATTCCATCTAGGAGAAAAAATGATTTTACGAAGGTCACTCCAGAGGTGCAGCAAGCCTCCTGAGGCAAATGATGTTTTCAACATTTCTCCAAAACCATGAAACCTGTGTAAAAAATGGAAGAGGTTTTTCTTCTTGGGTCAATGATGGACAAAAAAATCTCTCACATTTTTCAAATTCATCTTCTGTTTCTCAGAAACATCATTTAAATAAAACCTATCCCGATATGTGGAACAGGGGATTTCTAGAAATGAAGGGAAATGAAGGGGATAAGGGGCTTCTAAATTCTTGAGAAAATTTTGGAAAATAGGGAGGGATGTTAGGAAGCAAGGGAAAGTGGAATTTCAAGGATTGAGTGAGGGGAAGGGGTCCAAAAGCGCAAAACACAGGCCTAACCTAGAAAATTGTCAGATTGTAGTAATAAGCTAGGGTTTGTAGGAAAATGATGAATTTGAGGGATATCATGATGGGAAGTGTTTAAGAAGGCATATTAAGTATAGGGGAAGGTGTAAAAGCATCAAGATACAAGATTTGTTTATGATTTGACCATCCAAGAAAAATTACCTTCAAAACCCTAGGAGAGGGAAATGAGCCTTACCCAAGTACAACTGAAGCACGAACAAGGTGTAAAATGACCCATTGGAACCTAAAATGATGATGACAACTTTTTTGAATGATGGTACACTCAGCCGAATGGTGACATGAACCGTCACTTGGAAAACTTTTGAAGGAGTGAAAACAAATCCTAGACCTAATACCTAGTGACCAAATTTTACTTGAAGACTCACTGAAATGACAAAATTTGACTTTAACATCCTAAGACCACTTTGTAAGAGCATGTTTGGTCACTGGTGGAAGGCTTCAAAGACTGACACTAACAAAATCTGAGCAAAGATCGTCACACCGGCCAACTGACTCGGGACGAGTCACGATGTTTGTGTTGGGGGCCTGTTGGGCAGCAGGTCCCCCGTGTAACTGTTTTAGGGCTTAAAGCCCACAATTTTGGGATATTGGTATTGTGAAGGCTCTACGAAGTGCATGGAGCATGAGTTGAAATGAGTCAAGTCAAAGAGTAGTCAACCCGAAAATAAGGTAAAATAATAGAAAGTGAGTCAGCCTGCCCATGGTCCGCGGACCATGAGAATGTATAAATAGAGAAAGGCTCTAGGTGTAGAAAGTAGTTTTTTGGAAGTTTTGAGAAAAGATCTAAAATGTATGGGTTGTTAACAGGGACAGTCACTCTAATTCTGTAAGTCTGAGTCAAGGGTTGTAGTAGGAGATAGAGGCTCCACAGCTGTGTGCGTGGAGGCCTGGTAGAGTCCGCAGTTGTGTGCGTAGGGTAGGAATTGGACTGTAACTGGAAAAAGTCATTAATAAAGATACATTGGTTTTGGAATATTGCGTATCTATTTCTATATTCTAGTTTATGCATCTTTTTATGGTTTGTGATAGCGCGTCTATCTATTTATGTTAAATGGTAACTGAAAGTATTATGGCTTCTTAATTCAATTCAAGATCTATAATAATATTAAGCACAGAAAAGGTATTTTCCACTCGCGTTCATCCTCCAAGCCGAGTGGAGGGAAGTACCCTAGACAGGCGACTACGTAGAAGTAGCACAGCGCACAGGATTAGCTCATAACTTCCAGACCTCATCAAGACATCGCTAGGGTGCAGAAACGTGGTTCCAGCACCATCCCATACTACCTCGGGTGAGACCTCAGTTCCCGCTCTGCGGACTGTTGCCGAAAGGTCTAGTAGTTTCAGGATTTGTTTGGCTAAAAATTTTTGAATCTGGGTCAGGCCCCAATAAGCCGACAATCTACTTTGTAAAAGTAAAAGAATTGATAAGGGTTTGCTAGCCTAAATGCACCCAAATAAAATGAAGAAAAAATGATAGGGTGAGTAAATGGGTAAGTAGAAGAAATGTTGCAGAAGTATCAAGTGATTACAAAAAAGCACTTATGTCATGTTTAAATGCATCTTTCAAATGTGCATAAGCAATAAACAAAGCAAGGACAATGGTTTACAAATTGGTCTATTTAACATCCCCTCAGCCATTTCACCCTTCTACTTACTAATTTCCCATAAATAAGTTCTAAGTACTTAAATCCTTTAAGTCAAAGAGGCTCATAGCATTTCTCTGACTTTTGGGGGGACTAGACCCTTGGCTTAATGACTTATGGACACAAATGCTAGAATCCACTTCATAAAAATTCATCTCCCTTCATCTCCCTTCATTAGTTTAATAAAATCTCTTTTCCTAAGGTTAAATTTCATTTGCTTGGGGAAAATAAACCCCCCCTCCCCCCCACAATTAAACATATTTAATCCAAAAATTGACAAAAGAACTTTATCCTAAGTATTGAATGTATGTAAAGTGCACAAATATTACATGCTACATTATGCTTAAGGAATAGTCACTCCACTAATCTCATATGAATTTCTAATTTTATTGTATAAATGCCCTATAAATTCCATTATCCCGTATTAATTAATTCCTTTATATAACTAACCCAAGCCCTAGTTTAGTTATAAACTATACACTTTACCCCATATCCCAAAATAAGTAATTAATCCCGGCATTTAACCCTGCCCCATCGCCTAATCCTGTCATTAAGCAGCACCCGATCACTTAACCCAGGATTAATTCCTAAACTAATCCCATACCGCCGAATATTAAAGCTATGGGCCCCCCCCGAAAGCCTTTCCTTTATCCCCAGTGCAATTCCCTCACCCAACTCTCGTTTGATCATCGCCCCCCTCATCTGACAGCCTATATCCATACCGACCGAACCCAGTCGCTGACCTTTACCTACCCGATAAGGCGGTTTTTCTTGACCCCCTAAATCCTACGTGTCGCAATCTAAGATAGATTAGGTGACCCCTTCTAAAAACCACCCTCGTCACAAAAGCAGTGCGATAGCGAAGAAAAACAACTTCCCCGCTTAACCGAAAAAACTATCAACTGTTCATTCATAAATGAACCCGCCAAAAAATAATCCTTTTTCTATAAAAGGCCATGAAGCCCTCTTTTCGCCCTTTTCACTCATTTTTCCCTTAAAACTTTGAAAACCATTGCGACTCTTGCTAATGCCAAACTTGTGATAGACCTCCAAATTCGCTCCAGAAGATGTTGCAGACAACCCAACTAACCTCTTAGTCTGTACCAGAACTATACAAACCTCTGCAATGGCCACGAACCATCAATTTGAAGCCAATTCACCCAATTCTAGGTATTTCACCATAGAATACCACTCCCCTTTCAAATTTGGAAACGTTCAGCCTATCAAAGTATTTTCATTAAGTAAAATTAATTGAAAAATACTTTAAATTTAAGAAACTTGTAGCCAAACCCTCTGATAAGTCTCCTATTTCCATTGAAAACCTTTGAATAAACCCCCAATGCCTAATTCAAATCCACAAGAATTGAATAATGGCTACCCTTATTGCCATGGATGTCCGACCTGTGACAACTCCACATTCAGACCTGGACCACCTTCCCCTCGCTGACAGGGACTTCCAAATTAAAGATACAAGTGCCTCAAAGCTCCTAGTCAAAATTCATTGCTTGAGCAAAGACAGATACCTGAACCATTCAAATGATATTAGCCTTTGGGAGTCCAATTTACCTAGGGATCAGTTTCCCCAAGTACATATCTTCCCAGAAATTGTCCACATGTGCCATGCATGCTACGTCCCTAGCCATAGAGCCATCATGTCTCATGACCAAAAGGTTTTGTTTACTATCACAGCTGAATCCATCAATGAAATGCTACATTTCCAACTAGCACCAAACCTAACCCCTCTCTCAATTGGAGATCTGATAGACCAGTACACCAAGTTATGTCCATCAAGATTGGCCCAATTACTCCAAACTTTCATTGTAGAAGAAAAACATGTTCCTAAAGATCCCCCTCCATATATGCCAACTATTTTCTCTAAAAGGGCAAGAATATTGTGACCATGATATCATGTATTTTGGGCTACACTACAAATGAATACATTGATGAGATTATACTTGCCTTCATGTCCATTTACACCCTAGGACAACCTACTACAACCATGTATGATTATGCCCAATTTATAGCTGATAGAATGCATGAGCAGTTTACTAGAATGAGCAATGAGAGAGTATTAAAATACTCATCTGTATTATATCACCTATTTTTGTATTATCAGCCGGATAGGTTTCCTTTCACTATCCAGAAACTTGATACTGAAGGCCAACCCAGGTCTGTCATTTTTTGGACCCCACTATTCCACAAATTTGGATCACCATACACCTATTTAGATTTCATAGATTCTTTTGTCCATCCAGTCATTTATATGCTGAAAGGAAGCCCTCCACCCAGGATAAGTCTAGAAATAAAAAGAGTCCTCTAGCTATCCAAGCAAACCAAAGTGGGAGATTGGTATCTTTACCAAAACCACACAGAGATAAGGATTTATGGTTGCCATCTTGCACCATATAAACTACCAAAGTACCTCCCCACGAGGTTATTTTCTCTGGAGTAATATAGACAAATAATGAACTCTAATGAGATAAATTTTGTCTCGGCTAGGAAGAGATCTCAATTCAAAGTAAAAAATGAGTTAGACCCCTTCATCTGCAATTCTAGAGAGGTAGGGAAGGAAGCAGACCAAATTTTGCAGCAAACGAAGTTCCAACAGAGTTTCATGTAGAGGTATTACCCATAAGAATTCATGACCAGATTGAGAAAAAAGGCCAAGTTGGGACCTTATATCCACCACCCTATACCAGAGATAGAAGCATATGCCAATCAATCTGAGTGGTTGGAGAACACCCTTATAGATAGAGATAGTACAAAGGTATACATTGAAAATACCTTGATTCATTTATAGAAGTAGCTTGATGATAGCTCATTTCTACAGGTACCTGAACAGTAGGAACACATCATGAGTACCCCTCTTATCATGCAGACTCCCCAAAATGAAGACAGAAATCCTAAGAGAAATAGGGAGGGAGGTTCCACATCAGGTATGGATACATCTAATGTACAATGTGAAACCAGTCATAGCAATAGTCAAAGGCTCAATCCTGTTTCTAAACAGGAAGATACAAAATGATCAACACAGGTGACCAACATTGATTTGGATAGAAGCAAGGGCACAACCCCATCTGGGGAGACACAGGAACCATCCACATCACAAACTCATATGTTGGAAAGGCAGCTAAGTGTGGAAGTGTCTTCATTCAGTAGGCCTGCTGACTAAGACCAACACATAAAGGACAGATATAAAGAAATCAAAATGAGGAATGAGGAGCTCAAAGCTCAGACATATGCTCAATATCTAAAAATCACTCCCACAAATCAAACAAGGTTGATATCATCTTTTGACATCAAGGAGGGAAAGCTTCAAATGTCCCTTATCAAACCTACAACATAGCACCCCAAGACATCCTCAGACTTCAAGAGGGTTGACTTTGAAGTATTAGCAAGGGATATTCATCCCATATACCAAATAGAACTGCATAAATAGGCTAGAGAGATTATATTCTCCACCCTTACAGGTAAATCCATAGCTGCCCATCAGCTACAAAACTCATTGAATAATATCTCGGCACAGTTTCATTTGGAGAAGGCCTCCTCGAAGGACAAGGATACCAGGATTAAGTGTTTGGAAGACTTAGTTATTAAGTTGGGACATGATCCCAAAGATATTAAAGCTACATTGCAGCTCGTAAAGAAGAAAAACGATGGTATTGTTGCACTTAAGAAGCAATTAAAAATACCCTAGCTGCAACATCCTCAAACACTTGAAGTTTTGGAGACCCAGCACAAGCATGAGGAGTTGATGGACTTGGTCATAAAACTCAATGATCAACTAAGGGAGACAGAGAAATAATTAGACAGCTTGATCCAATTAAAGCAAATTGACATAGCCACAAGTTCCACAAATGTCTTCCCTACAGTATCTACAACAGTCCCTTCCACACTAGCAGCTTCACTAGCACCTACAACTCCACCTACCACATCATTGCTAGTCACAATAGAGTCTACATTAGTAGCAGGTACATCAGGGCAAAAAGCAGCAGAATTGGTCAGAGCCATGGAGGAAATGTCTATTCAGGCTACAGAAATGAACAGACTGAAAGAAAAGGTGGCAAGTTTAGAAACTGACTACAAACTTGCCCAAATTATGCAAAAGGAAGAGGCACAAAAGGCCACTAGAATGAGTGAAAGATTCAAAGCTATGGAGAAAGACCTAATAGTGGAGAAACCCCTTGGACAAGCCAAGGAACTATTATGGGCCAATATCATTGATTCCATCAAGGATATTTGGTCATCTATTCAAGCTATTTTTGGGCAGACAAAATTGATAAAGATAGCTACAGGAGCTATCCAGAAGGTGAAGGAGGAATTAGGTGACATGCCTAAGGATGCTAATAGACTCATCCATTTCCTTAACAGAAAAAATAGATATGTGCTTCATGAGCTGGATGTAGAAGACAGAACTGAAACCATTTTGGAAACAAGGTCCTTTCCAAGAGGAACCTAATGCTAAAATTGGAAAAAAAGTGCTAGAACACGCAGGTAGTCATTGATAGATTCATGGCTAAATTCCAAATTTCGAGGGAGAAAGGATTGCCTAGTCCATTGGTCATTAATGAAAAACTTATGACACAACTGGACTATGATAATAGACTCAGGCAGTTGACTAAAGAACAAGCTAGCACTTAAGCAATAAAAGCACTGTCAATAGGAAAAGTTTTGTATAATACATTTGAGAACTTGTTTTTTCTCCAAAATGAGATAAAACACTTGTTCATCATCAAGACCAATTTTTCCAAGTATACCGAGGCTGATGAGATATATAGGCGAATGATGAATGTCAAGTTACCTGATGCAGAATGGTGGGAAAAGATGACTGATTTACTGTGAGAAATTTATAGTAAAAAATATACTACATAGTAAAAGTAGAACAAGCAGGTAAACAGATGAAAACAGGTCAGCATGATTAAAGAGTATCAGTGCCAAAGATTATCAGGTGAAAAGTAAAAGTTAAAGAGGATTCCAGTGTAAAAGACCACAACAGGAAGCTAACATAAAGGGCTTAAATCCAACCATAAAAGCCAACAATACCACAATAAAAGGGACAACATGAAATAGTTCAATAACTGTCTCTATCTTCCTGCAAGAAGATATTTTGTATTTCCTAGATTAGATCTCAAGTTTGTTTTGAGATATTTTGTAAATAATTTATGTATAAATACTTCACAATTCGAAGTATGTAGGGTGAATTCTTAGACATTTCTATAGAGATTTTTGATCAAGAGATTGTAAAGGTATCATATCACTAACTGGACCAACAAACTAGATTAATGAATAAAGACAAGAGATTTCACAACATTCATGTGTGGAGTAAAGTGCAGACACGTATTTTCTCGTGTTTTTATTTTTCTTAAAGTTTTTCCACAATCTTTAATGTATATCTGAAATCTGAATGCTATAATATGGAATGATATCTCAGAATTTGCTTCATTGCACTCTATTTTTACTATTAGGCATTTAAATGTTTTCTGCTAATTATCTGAGTTAAGGAATTCTTGATTTCTCCTTAGTTTAGGTGGTCTCCTTATAATCTATAGCAAAGGATTCTTACTTGCCATTTGTTTCCGATTATCCCCTATTCCTCGATTTAATCTTGGTCTGAGAATTCTTAATTTCTCTCTCACCTTGGTTAAGACCATTTCACCCATCTGGCCCAAATACCTGCACTTTACTCTGCTAGCTTGCCCTATGAACACTCCCTTTAGTGAGTTAATTCCAGTTCTGCTACCCTTCTTTTGACTCCATAGCCTAATGGCCCAAAGACATCATTCTATCCATCTGTTTTAAAGATTCCATTATCCAATCTTCAATACAAATCAAAAACCCCCCAAACCTTTAGAACTAGCATGAAACCCCGACAAGCAAAGCTAAATCATATAGAGAGAGCCCTCTCTCAGCCATAGGTTGGATAGAGCCTATGCTTAAATGTTGGTTTGTGGTTACCTCGATCCTTTACTTCTTCTGAAAAATTCTAGGGAAAAGTTCTAAGTGATAAGAGAGTGGCGACCATACTGGGGACATCAAATACTCAGTTCTAATAAAGCTTTAAGAAAATCATAAATCTCCATTCTAAGCCTCCTAAAGTCATTTGTTAGAAGTTTACTGAAAAAATCTCATAAAAACAAGTAAAAATTTTAAAATTCTGGCTTCCAGGAAAACTCATTTTACTAGGGCTAATCCAGACACAAACCCTACCCCAGTAGTTGATAATCCCAACCTAATTTCAAGAAAATCCAAAAAGGAAGAAAGTTTAGTTAGCCATATACAATTAGTTAAAGCTAATTCATGTCCTGATGAATGGTTATTTTTAGAAGAACTTCCCTTTGATGTGCCATTTGAACAATCATTATTTAGAACAAAATCCGAAAGTGCACTCAGTGAAACTGTTCTAGATCCTAACTTTATTGCAGACCTTGAAGTGCAACGGGCCAATAAATCCATTCATGAATACATTTTGAAATCTCCACAATCATCCATTAATACTTCCACACCCCCTAAGCTTTCTGAACAATCATCCATTACCTTGAGTTCACCATTATTCCCTTCAAATTCATCAATAATACCTTTTGAAGTCCATTCTTCACCACCATTTGTACCTACTCTTCCTCATCAACCTATCATCTCCGATTCATCACTTACTAGTCCTGGTTCTTCATCCATTCTTCATTCACATCTTAACCCCTCCCAACCTACAACCATGGAAAATAGATATTCTCCTCTTGTTTTACCTGCCGAACTTGGTGCTATGCCAGCAGAATACCCAAGTAAAATTGTTCAATTTGATGGCACAAGACATTACACTGCACATCAACATGTCAACAAGATAACAGATTATTTTGAGTTGCACGAAATTGACACACATAATGTTCAAATGAGAATCTTTGCCCAGAGTTTAGCTGGTGATGTTAGGAAATGGTTTAGAGCATTACCTGTTAATAGTATTGATAGTTTAGAAGAATTTCATTAGCAATTTTTGAACATATGGGAAAAGAAACAGAATCCTCTACAAATCCTTTTAGAATATGAGAATATTAGAAGAGGACCTAATGAAACTATTCAAGATTACTGCACTTGATTCAGTAGTATATATAACGCCATCCCAGTTAATCTTAGACCCCCACTTGAATTAGAATTAATAAAGTTCCTTGATGGTTTTGACATAGATATGGCATACCAACTTAGGGAAAGAAACTTCCCAAAATTAGAAGAAATGCAAAGTGTCGTTGTTAGTGTTGAACCTAATTTGTTAGCTAAAAGGGCTAGGGTTAGAAATGAAAAAAAAGGAACTGTTAAGGATGAAAATTCACCATCAGGCATTAAAATAGATAGTTTAGCAAAAAGTATGGAAAGACTAATGGATAGAATAGATAACATAGAAAGGAAACCCCAATGGATAACCAACAAGCACCTCCAGTTAGAAACCTGAATTTTAGAAAAAACCAAAACCAAAACATTGGGAAAAATTGATTGGATCAAAACATTAGGCCTCCTTTTCAAGAAAATTATGTAGAAACCTCCAATCCTAAAGATCCAGAACAAGACACACAAATTAACCTAATGGGAATAAATGATGAGGACACTGTTTTTCTAACCCAACATGAGTAGGAACTGCATATGCTGTAGCAATTACAGATCTAGTCTAGAGAGTCATTTGATTACAAACAGGGATACAATTCTACCATTTTTGAAGTACATAAACAGTACAATCTAAGAATTAGAAAGAATGTTGATGTCCCTGACCAAACCAAGAAAATAGTACAAAGTCAACCCAAGAAAATAAAAGAAGCCCCTATTTCAAAGATCCTCCAAATTCTCCCAAGGTAGAACCCAAATCCTTCTGGCCCCACCATTGTAGATATAACCTTTGATCAACCTTCTTTTGATCCACCATCCTCTTCAATTCCATCTAAGGGACCATTGGACAAAACTCAAAACACCAAATATGAAAATCCACATAAGGAGATCCCCAATAAAGGAAAAGAAGACAAGTCTACTCAAATCCCTGCTTCAAAAATCCAAAACCCTCAAACATAAAAAGTTTCTTTGCCATTCAATTTGGGAGCAGAGATAGCAAAGCTTATGATTTCAGTTCCTTTAACAGAATTAATCAAGAATGAAACCTACAAGTCACAGATAAACTAGACCCTAAATATTGTTGAAAATGAGGATGTTGTCTACTTGTTTGATGACCAACCAGAACTCATATTTGTTCCGGATGTTAATGGAAAACCTTTGGAAGGAGGAGTTCCACCATTTTACATTAGCCTTAGTATCCATGATAAAAGTCTACACAATGCAATGTTGGATTCTAGGGCCTCTCACAACTTAATGCCCAAATCAGTAATGGAGAAATTAAACCTAGACATTACAAGGCCTTATAAAGATTTATTCTCATTTGACTCCAGTCAAGTAAAGTGCTTAGGATTGATTAAAGACTTGTGTGTTACTTTAGTCCAATATCCTTCCAAAAGCATCGTTATGGATATTGTAGTTGCTGACATCCCACCAAAGTATGGCATGTTTTTATCCAGATCATGGGGAGCCAAGCTTCAGGGATTCTTACAACTAGATATGTCATATGCAACAATTTCTGTTTTTGGACAACCTAAGAAACTATACCGAGAGACCTTAATGAAATATAAGGTAAGTAGTGAGGATCAACCTCAAAAATTTCCCATCTACTCCATACACTCAGATATTGATTCTTTTATCCTGTATAATCCTTATCAAACATAAGAAGAAATTTCAGACAGTACTAATACATAACCAAAAGAAATTGTAGTTTCTACACAAAATGAAACTAACCAAACTACAGAATTTTTCAATGAACAAGATGGTCAAATTGTTGTAAATGATGAAAAGTTTGTTGCACCAGATAGTGAAAATTATGAGCATGAGATATTATGGCATCTAGAATTTGATGGGTCAGTCAATAAGTTAGGAGCAGGAGAAGGAGTGTGGATACATAATTTGGAGAATAATCACTTAGAAGGCCATGCATATAGATTGAATTTTAAATGTACCAATAATATGTTCAAGTATGAAGCATTAAGTTTAGGTCTTAAGTTAGTTAGGAATCTCAGAGCTAAAAGAGTTTTGGTCATGGGAGACTCCAAAGTAATTATAAAACAAATAGATGTTGTATATATGATAAAGGACCCTAGACTAAGTTGTTATAGAGGAACTATTGTAGAAATACTTAACACTTTCCTAGAAGCCAAGCTTGTAGTAATCCCTAGAAAACAAAATATGCAAGCCCATAGTTTAGCAATGTTTTCTAGCACTTGTAAATTACCCTTCCAACCTAACCATCAATACACTGCTGAACTTAGGCACAGACCTGCAATTCTAGATAATTTGAAGAATTGAAAAATATTTTCTAATGACAAACAGATAAATAACTTTTTACTTTCAGAAGAAGAGTTTGTAAATAACAATATAGATGCTGATACATTCATAAATCCTGACACTAAGGATGAGTTAGAAATAAATGAGATAGAAGGTGATGAACTAGATAGAGTCAACCCAACTAAATTTACTAAATCAGATGTGTTAGAGTCGGTCTGTTCAGCCCTCTGTCAGAGATCAAAACCTCTTTTGTTGCATTTCATTTTAGGTGTCTCTTTCAGCTCGATCATTTGCATTCCATTAGGAGCATCGATCTTCTGACGGAAGGGTCTTGTCTCCATACTTCCCTCATGTCATGTACCTGTTGGTTTGTGTCTGATCATCAAAGTTCATCAAATCAATTTTATAGTCATTATGGATGGTCTTTTGGTTAGCCAAGAATCATTTCAGTCATTAGGTCTAGGGTTTTGGAAATTTTGTCTTCAAAGTGCTTAATAATGCTAGCAGGCCCATGAGGATGTCTCCAATAAGTTTTCATTCGAAAATTTTCATTATCAATAATGCTTGAGAATGATGTAATAAATATGTAATATTTAAGGTTTTTTAAGTTCTACAGTTCTTTAGTGCAGCCCGAGTCATCCTTTGCCAAAATCCAAGGCCATCATCCCTGCAAAAAATTGCCAAGAGTTTCATCATTTCAGTCAAAAGTCAAAGGAAACAAAAAAAAATAGAGTTTGTATTAAAAAGTGGAAAGTGCCAAATTCCAAACATAAGAAAGTGGGTTTTTGCGAAATAAAAATCAAATCCATGAATATACAAGATATTTTCACCATTCAAATGTCATTTTCACACAAGAGGTTGTCAAAGACCCAAATGAAAATCGTGGAGGAGCGAATTTTGTGTTTGAGGTCGGGAATGTGTGTTGGAATGTTGCGCGGCACATTGGGAGGTAGTCGCGGCACATCGGGAGGTCGCAGCGCATAGAGCCACCATTCATAGTGTTGTTTTGAATGTGCGTGGCGCATATATGGGTTGCGGTGCACTGGTTTGTGCACACAGCGCACAGAGCCAAAAACTGAAATTTATCATGCCTTCAATGAAAATTCCACTCTTTCCTCCCATTTGCATAGAGTAAGTCCGATTAACCTTGCACTTGTTGTTGAAGAGTGCTTGGTATGGTTCGAAGCTTGATTTGGAGAAATTTGAGTGTTAAAAGTTTAAACCCTATCCTCTCATGAAAAACTGCTTTTAAGGTTTGAATTTGAGTATTAAAAATTTCCTTTGGTGCTTCAATAATATAAATCCTGTTTCCCTTTCCCATCACTGTAATCACATCGTCATTTCAATCCCCTATTCCCCCATTTATTCCTATCCCCATCCCTAAACCGTACAATATCCCATCCTTATCGCTTTCCATGTCATTTGAAAAATCCCTAAATCCCCAATTCCCAATAGTCAAGTGATTGTTATTGCACACCTTAATTTCACATTACAAACTCCACTTTTCCCACTGTTTCATATTCCTCACAGTCCCTCATTTCCCTTTGGTATAGTTGGCATTGAAAATAAAGGCACCAATTAGTCATTCTTAACAAACCAAACATACACCTTGCTTGAAACATTATGGAAATGGAGACTGATTCATCATATGAACAAGACAGTGATTCTACCACAGAGCTTCATGCACCGAGGAGGCCTCGTAAGGGTGGCAGACATGTTAGAGAAGAGCCCACATCTTTGACTGAACTACAAGCCTGCCCACTTGCCATGGCATGTTTCCAACAACAGTCATGCTTTCAGTATTGTGAAATGATTGCTCAGATTCAGAATCATCAGGAGTTGGCTTGGTTATTTGTTTTGCATTTGCATGATGGTTAGGTAACTCTTGCTGGTGTAAATTTCACCTTGACACCAGAGACCATTTCTTAAGCAATAGGAATACCAAATGTAGGTGAGGAGTGGAACAAAATAATGCAGGTAGAAAAGGTACATTATGAACCATATATTAGGTCTAGCTATGTGAGATAGCTCAGCAGGGTGTTCCCATTCCGATTTTTGAAAGAATCCTATGCACCGTTGATGAGACTCATTATTAGATATTTCAGTTGTGAAGGTCGCTTCTCATGCCTATACGCATACCATAACAGGTTGTTGATGCATTTCACAAGAGTGAAGATGATGAACATTCCATATTTCATGTGTCGAAACATCGAGAGGATGACTACTCTTGTGAAAAAGAAGACTCCTGAACAGTAGTACAACAACATTTATCACTATGCGCTCATCAAGATCATTGTTGTACATCAACTTGGTTTGCAGGGTATCACATGGGAAGACTTCATTTCCCGTGAGTTCTTCACAACTTCAGCGGCTCATTAGGAGGTTGTCCATCATACAGGTGAACCTTCATATCAGCATGGAGGTCGGGAGGCAGAGACTACTAGTGTGCCGACATATGTCACCTATTAGAGAGGCATGAGAGGATTGTTTGCAGCAGCCCGACGAGTATTATCTCCTCCTCGGGTGGAAGGGGTCTCGTTGCCGTCATCAGTAGTACAGGTACAGGATAGAGGCAAGAGGCCTATGCAGGATGAGGGCCCTTCAAGAGGCCTAGACACTGATTTCATACTCATCGATGATGATGTGAGCTCTCCTAGCTCAAAGCTGAGGAAGGTCATTCAGGAGCAGAAAGATGAGATAGATGCATTGACCAACAAGTTTCAGAGAGCTCAATGGGTCATAAACTATTTGGAGCAATGAAACAAACAACTGGAGGATCAGCATACAGTCATGGAGTTACAAAACATTCGGCAAAACCGTCAAGCTGCCAAAAGGAGGAGGATAGAGTTCACTTCATTGGAGCAGGAGATAGAGGCTGATCAAGAAACTTGGCTCGAGAGGGTCAACATTCATCTTGAGAAGCAGTTGGCAAAGGCAAACAAAGACAAGGACATGCTCAGGCACATGAAAAATCATTGTTGGGCACGAACTCATGTTTGCAACGCAAGGATCAAAATCCTGAAGGCAAGACTAAGGAGGGCACTAAAACGATGCAAAAGGCATGATAGGCTCCAAATCTTGGCCGAAGATTCTTTGGCCGAGCATGATACTTGATGATGGACCTTCTGTCCAAATTTCAACAAATTTGGAGAAAATTTTGTCAATTTTGAATTTTTTGGCTTTAAAACAGATTTTCCTGCCCAACACGTAGCGCCACTTAGCGTGCGCTTATAATTGGAGATCCTCTGGAGGAAAACTTTGTATTTTTGGTTTTTTTATGAAACTTTATGCATGATCATGAATTACCTAAGGATTTCATCAAGTTCTGGGTTGCTTAAAGGGTCAAAAACATATAAAAAAATGACTTCTCTGCCACCTTTTGCACCCATAGGAAGCAGTCTTGGGAGATTGAAGTTTGGGAGGGGAAAATGACATCCAAATTCAGAAATTCGACTTGGGTTGGAAGGTAGACAGGTAGGGCTTTCCAAAAAGCTATCATGGGCTCAATTTGGACTTCGTAAAGGGCCTCAAAATCAGCTTCAAAGTTGTGCTACGCATACAGGTTTTGGGTGCGGTGCATAGAGAATTTTGGCCTGTTTTTCACTCTTCACCTCAGAATTTCGGCCAGTTTTGACTAGTTTTACTTTTTGATGCTATTCTTGATTTAACTTGATGTAATTTCATGACCATGATTTAATTTTGGCACATTTTTACTTGTCTTAGTAGATTCATTCACCAAAATGTGAAATGTGAGTGAATGAATCAGTTTCCTAACATATAGAGGCAAGTTGTTTCATTGCCTATTTTTCAGTTCCTTGTTTAGATATGGTTGAAACAGCTCCTAGAATGATGAGCTCGACCCCTAGAGGCATGAGAAGGAGTTAGGCTTGTCTATATCATGTAATTTCTCAGTCATTTTTAGGGTTGGACACTTGGGATTGCTTGGCACTCTATTGTACATCTGTTTTCTGCATTTTTGGCAAAGGAAAGACCAGGGTTTTGCAGCACTTTCTGGGATTCCTATGGCTTTGTTTTTTGATGGTGTTCCTCTCTATGTAATTTGTGAGTTCACTAAAATTTATGTGCATCATTTTCTTTCCTCTTTGCTTCTAAAATTAAACAAATGAGTGATAAAGGTAGAATTCATTAGCTTGCTGTGCTCTGCCTGTTAGTTTTGTTTAATTTTCAATGTTTTCTTTTGTTTGAAGAGGATTCTTGGTACCCTCTTGCCCTCTTCAACTTCTCACCGGTCTGAAACCTCCACCCTTTACAAATTAAAGCATCAAAACGATTGCCTTTCTTGCCCCAATCAGAACTCTGCAAAATTGGCCTTCATCCCCAGACCCAAATTTGCCTTTCCCTTGATTCCAACAAAACTCCCAAAAAAATGAAATCAAATCCTTGCACTTCATACCTAACCTAACATTAGAAGATATTTTAGTCATCTCAAGCCCCATAGATCATCATTTTCTGAGATTAACTCGGAGAGAGCCCCCTCCTGTCCTCGTAGGGCTAGCTACGAGGTTGAGCATGGTTTGATGTTGGTCCTGGATCCTGCCTTTTTAGCCTAAGGTTAATCTAGGCACTAACATAGTGGCGACCATACTGGGGAGCTAAATTATTTGTTTGTTGGTATTCTTCGTTTTATAAACTACAGACGGAGCTTGAAGATTAGCTAGGTAGCCTTCGAAACGCTCTTGCTTTGCATTAGCGCAAGTAGATAAACGCTACTTCAGTCAATCTCCGGTCTAGTCTTATAAATGGAGTATCTAACTTATAGATCACCCCAATACATCTGAGAATTCTAAGCTTTTGGATGATAAGTTTAGGATTTGATAGGCTGAACAAGTTGTTAATGTCCATTTGATTTCTTGAAATAATAACACACTGGCTTCCAGAAGACATACCAGAGCAAATCCAGATCTTGATCCCCCTCCTGTCTACAAAAATCCCAATCTTATTCCAAGAATCATTCGCCAAGGAAGTTCTATCATTCCCATGTTCAGAGCTTAATCGTGTCGTGTTGGTTTTGAGTATCTTGAAGATCAAGAAATTGATGAGCAGTTTGAGTTGTCTTTATTTGAAATCAAATTTGAAAGCACTGTCGCTTCCACTGTCTTAAATTCCGAGTTTGTTCGAAATCTTGAAACTGAAAGGGCCAATAAATCCATTGATGATTATATCCTGAATCGGCTCTAGACTTCAATTGTGGCTTCTAATAGTTCTAATTTTTTAGAGACTGCTTCTGCAACCCTTGGGTCATCCGCAATTGCATCTAGTTCAAGAATTCCCACCAAACCTCCTTTCATTCCTACCCTTCCCCCACAACCTACTATATCTCATAAAAAATCTGCAGTCGTATCGCCTCCATCCACTCCTTCTACTCCTAAAATAGCCAAGATTGCTTCACCTCCACATACACTTCCTCATACCCCTCATACATCAGCTCCACCTACTCCCCCAACATCACCGAGACTGATTGCAAATCCACCAAGAGCAATGGCTGCTCATTTTGCACCTCTTGTACTACCTCAAAATTTGGATGATATGCCCGCCGACTACCAAAGCAAAATTCCTTTGTTTGATGGCACTCCTCATGGTATCACAACTTAGCAACATGTGGACAGAATGACAGATTTCTTCGATCTTCATGAGATTGATGCAGAAAATGTAACCATGAGACTGTTTGTACAAACAGATGGAGGTGAAGTAAGGAAATGGTTCAGGGCCTCGCCAGCTGCAAGCGTCACTACATTGGCTGATCTACAGAGACAATTATTAAACCGCTGGGAAGTGAAGAAAAATCCCCTTCAGATTCTTTCCGAGTATGAGCACATCAAACGAAATGCGGGTGAGTCTGTTCAAGATTATTGCATTAGATTCAATTCTGTTTATAATGCAATCCCTGATCACCTAAAGCCACCCATGGGGCTAGCCTTGATAAAGTTTCAGGATGGTTTTGACACTGATATGGCTTACCAATTAAGAGAAAGAGATCCAGCCACTTTAGAAGACATGCAAAAGATTGCGGTCAACGTTGAAGCAAATCTGCTGGCCAAAAGAGCTAGAGCAAGAGCTGAAAAGAAAGTCACAATAAAAGAAGAATCTTCCTCATCAGATCAAGTGATTCGAAAGGTGGAACAGATGTTGGATAGACTGAAACTTGACAAGGCTGAACCACAGATCAGAAATCCTAACTTTCGTGGCTAGCAGCAGCCCCAATATAGGATCAAACAGCACAACAGAAAGTGCAGAGACCTCTCCAACAAAATGTTGTACTCGGTTTGAAATCAGAAGAGGAGGAGAATGTGATTGGAGAAGAAATTCATTTCTTTACACCCGATGACATGCCAATTTACATCACTGAAGATGAGGAGTATTCCGAGCATCCAGCTGAATGAGGGGATGAAAATTTTATTTTGGCAAATGAGACAGTTCTTGAGGAAGACTCCAATGATTACCAAAGAGGATACATGAATGCTTTGTCAACTCAGTAGCGGTAATATTCACTTCGAAACAGAGATGTGCCTGTAAATCCAATTCAGAAAAGGAAGGAGGCAGCAGCCTCAAAGAATGATCCTCCTAATGTGTAGAAAAAGGGAAAAGAGACAGTTGATCCTAGCAGCAACAAATCAACATCAGCAAGTGAAAGACCAAATCAGCCCAATGTGTCCAAGGAGAAAGCGGAAAAGAAAGATGTTCTAGCAAAAGAGGTAGATAAAGTTTTAGTGTTTAACTTAGAAAATGAAATTGCTAAGTTGAAAATATCCATTCCTTTGACTGAGATGATGAAGAACAACAATTATAAAAGTCAGGTGTCTAAAATTTTGAGCTTAGATCCATCATCAGACATGGTAAATGTGGAGGATGACAGTCCCAAGTTGATCTTTGGGCCAGCGTTGGAAGGTCAGTCCCAAGATAGTGATGTTGCTCCTTTCTATATCAGTGTCAGGGTGCATGACTTTGTTTTACATAATGCTATGTTTGATTCCGAAGCTTGTCATAATCTTATGCCGAAAGCCATCATGGAGAAATTGGGATTGGACATCACTAGAAAATACCATGACCTTTACTCTTTTGATTCCGATAGAGTAAGGTGCATTGGGCTTATCAAAGATTTGGTGGTCAGTTTGGATCAGATCCTGGCTAAAAATGTTTTGATGGATGTGGTGGTGGCGGATATACCTCCTAGATTTGGCATGCTTCTTTCCAGATCTTGGGGAGCAAAGATTAAAGGGACGATGCAACTTGACTTCTCCTATGCTATGATTCCCGTGTTTGATCAGATGAGGAAATTATACCAGGATCAGAAAATGAAGTACATGATCACTAGCAAGGAGAAACCAGTAAATCATCCGATCAACTATGTACATAATGATCTAGAGTCATTTGTTTTGTATTCAGATAGTTTTAATGATGTAAATAGCCAATTAGTGGAAGTAGAAGACATTCCTCAGATTACTGAAAATTTTAGAGAAGTCTTGATACAAGAGCGGCAAAGACTTGATGGCACCGCTGAAAAATCAGCAGTCTGCCACCAGCAACATAATGATGGATAGCAAGGTAGAGAAAAAGAGTTTCAGCATTTGGAAGAGGATGAAACAGGCCTATGGAGTATGGAATTTGACGGTGCTGTAAGAAGAGAAGGTGCTAGCATTGGTATATGGATATGCAATCTGGTTTTTACCCCAAACAAAGTGCCAAGCAATGTAAGGGTCTGCTCTTATAAATTAGCTTTCCAAACAATGAGGCTGAATATGAAGCTTTGATTACTAGTTTGAAAGTGCTTAGAAAATTAAATGCTAAGAGGATTTCAGTGTATGGTGACTCTGAGTTAGTCATCAAGCAGGTGAAAGGTGAGTATCAAGCAAAGCATCCTCGAATGCGGGCCTACCGAAATGCAGTGTTGGATATCTTGAAGGTATTTTTTGATTACACTATAACTTGTGTGCCCCGTGCTTAGAATGTCATTGCAGATTCACTTGCAAAAATAGCAAGCAATTTGAAGATTCCTATGAACTCAAACAATAAGTTTGAGATTCATGTGAAGCATTGCCCAGCTGTGCCTGAAAATCAAAGGTATTGGCAAGTGTTCCAAGAAGATGATGAGATCGATGAATTTTTGCAAAATAAAGGTAAATTCAAGGACATTTCTATTGATATGGAGAATGATGATGATGATGATGAGAATATGGAAGTCAATCAGATGGAAGTGTTGCAACTCAAAGATAACATCATTCTAAAAGGTTTAATACCTTTATAGGAGCTCTTCGATTAGGACGATGTGGCTAGAAAACCGACCTTGCTGCCAACCGAAAAGGGAGTCGAAGATGTGAACATTGGATCAGCTGAACATCCCAATGGTTAAATTATCAAAGGCGCTTCCCCCACAGGTAAAGGAAAAATATATCAATTTGTTATCCTCTTTTACTGATGTATTTGCTTGGATTATTCAGATTTGAAAGCATATGACACAAGCATAATTCAGCATGTGATCTTGATCAAGCCAAATCAAAAGCCTTTTCGCCAAAAGCTAAGAAGAATCAATCCAAAGCTGCTGCCCTCAATTGAAAAGGAGGTGAATAGGTTGTATAAAGCTGGTATCATAGTCCCTATCCGACTTTCAGACTGGATATCAAACTTGGTTCCCATCCGCAAGAAGACAGGTGAGATTCGATTATGCATTGATTTTAGAAATCTGAACAAAGTCTCCTTGAAAGACAATTATCCATTGCCCAAGATGGATCACATACTTCAGCAAGTAGTTGGAGCATCACGGATGTCACTACTCAATGGTTATTCAGGTTATAACCAAATTTTGGTCCATGAGGATGATCGTGACAAGACAGCGTTCACCACTCCTTGGGACACTTTTCATTATGCAAAGATTTCGTTTGGATTGAAAAATGCTAGTGCAACCTTTCAGTGGGCGATGGATATAGCGTTTTCCAATGAAAAAGATGTTTTTCTTGTTGTTTATCTTAATGACTTAACAGTTTTCTCCAATACAGATGAAGAGCACCTCTATCATTTGAAGATTGTCTTTCAGCGGTGTAGGAAGTATGGCATCTCTCTCAATCCAAAGAAAAGCTTGTTTGCCATGGATGAAGGCAAGCTTCTCAAGCATATAATCTCGAAAGAGGGCATCTGAATCGATCCAGCTCGGGTGGAGGCCATTCAAAAGATTTATCTCACACACAGTAAGAAAGAAATCCAATCCTTCAATGGTAAGATAAATTTCCTACGCCACTTTGTTCCCAATCTTGCAGAACACTTAAGAGAGATCACAAATATGCTGAAAAAGGATAGTGCGGTAAGGTGGACAGAGGAAGCGGTCAAGTCTTTTAATTTGGTGAAATTAGCTCTTTCTTCAGCTTTGGTTTTGATCAGCCCAGACTATACTCATGATTTTATTTTGTTTTCCTTTGCCTCGGATCATACTTTGGCAGTGGTCTTGATGCAGAAAAGAGACCAGCTCGAAAAATCGATTGCATTCTTCAGCAGAACCATAAGGGATGTGGTATTAAAGTGTAATATTATTGAAAAATAGGACCTTGCATTGGTGAAAGCATTGAAAGATTTTCGGGTTTATATTTTTCATTCTCACATCCTTACCTATGTTCCTAATGCTGTTGTCAAAGATGTCCTAGTGCAAACAGATCCAGAGGGAAGGAGAGGGAAATGGATTGCTGCCTTGCTGGAATATGATGTAGAAATCAAACCGACAAATCTCATTAAAGGAAAGGGGCTAGAAAAACTTATGGCTGAGTCAAATCTACATGCCTTGGACATTAACTTAATTGCTGCTATGTCCGAGGAAGATGAAGAAAATCTGCCCACTCAGGTATCAGAAATTTTCCTCCTTTCTCCTTGGTATTCAGACATTGTTTTCGTGCTTCAAAATTTATCATCACCTCCCGGAATGGCCAAAAACAAAAGTAGAACATTGAAGTTGAAAGCTGCTAAGTTTTGTATTTTGAATTCTGCACTTTATTGGAAAGATCCCGGTGGTGTTTTGTTGAATTGTTTGGTGGAAGAAGCGAAGCAGGTCATGGATGATTTCCATAAAGGAGATTGCAGGGGTCACCATTTTTGGAAAACAATGGCCAACAAGATTTTGAGAGTTGGATACTATTGGCCGACACTTTTTGCTGATGTGTATAAGACTGTCAAGAGCTATCATAAATGTCAGATTTTTGAAGGAAGATAGAAATTGCAGCCTTTGCCACTTAAACCTATTGAGGTAAGCGCCCCTTTTCAGTAGTGGGGTTTGGATTTCATTGGTGAGATCCATCCTCCTTCCTCAGCTCAGCACATGTGGATCCTCACGGTGACAGATTATTTCACGAAATGGATCGAAGTAATTCCCACCAGGCAGGCTACAGATGTGGTAATAATTTCATTCCTTGAGAATAAAATTTTGTCTCGTTTTGGTTGCTCGAATAAGTTAATCACTAATAACGCAACAACTTTTAAATCAAAAAGGATGGTTGAGTTTTGTCATAAGTATCACATCACTTTGGGACACTCAACCGCTTCTCATCCAAAAGGAAATGGATTGGCGGAGTCTTCCAACAAATCTTTGGTTAACATCATTAAAAAGTTGCTGGAAATAAATAAGAAAAGTTGGCATAAGAAGTTAGTTAATGCACTTTGGGCAGACCGAGTGAGTCAGAAGAAATCCATTGGTATGTCCCCCTTTGAGTTAGTATATGAAGTTGATACAGTGTTCCCTACCTCTCTCGCAGCTCTAGTAGTCAAATTTCTTCAGAAAGCTGGCAGTGAAGAAGATCATATGCAGCGGAGATTAAATCAAATGATTCATTTGCAGTAAACGAGAGAAGAGGTTTTCCAAAACACATTCAAACTATAGGAGAGAATTAAGAAAATCTATGATAGAAAAGCAAAGGCAGACAAATTCCAATTGGAGGACGTGGTGCTGAAATGGGATGCAAGGAATGAGGAAAAGGGTAAGCACGATAAGTTCGAGAATCTCTGGAAAGGTCCCTTCAAAATTGCTGCATATTGGGGTCAGAATGCTTTTCTTCTGAAGGAGATGAACGGGGAAGATTATCCAGGAGGGCCAGTCAATGGTCGGCTGCTCAAGCGGTATAATTTTTGAGATGTTTTCTGCTGATTACATTGTCATTGTATATACCATTTCTTTCAATTTCATTGCAAGAGTGTGCTGTGATCTTTTCTTCAGTTTGGGGCCCGAAGTGAAGGATATAATTCTCAAGAATTATTTCAGCTTTGGTTTGAGTGTGTCGAGTCATGTTTTTAAGTCATTTTGGTTTCAAAAGTTAGTTTGAGTCAAATTTTAGTCAATAAATGAGTCAAAAGTTTCGTGTCAATTTTTTAAGTTATCGACTCCATAGCCCAATGGACGAAGGCACTGTCTATCTCTCCCAGAGATCTGTAGTTCTTGGCACCTCCAAGGAGCTACCATCCCCATTGGAGCCACTATTAGAGTCAGTCTGTTGAGCCCTCCATCAGAGATCAAAACCTCTTTTGTTGCATTTCATTTTAGGTGTCTCATTCAGCTTGATCATTTGCATTCCATTAGGAGCATCAATCTTTTGACGGAAGGGTCTTGTCTCCATACTTCCCTCATGTCATGTACCTGCTGGTTTTGTGTCTGATCATCAGAGTTCATCAAATCAATTTTACAGTCATTATGGATGGTCTTTTGGTTAGCCAAGAGTCATTTCAGTCATTAGGTCTAGGGTTTCGCAAATTTTGTCTTCAAAGTGTCCAATAATGCCAGCAGGCCCATGAGGATGTCTCCAATAAGTTTTCATTTCAAAATTTTCATTATCAATAATGCTTGAGAATGATTCTTCTTCAAAACTCTGTTTTGAAGAAGAAATCATCAAATGTATTTTTTGTAATAAATATGTAATTTTTAAGGTTTTTCAAGTTCTACAGTTCTTCAGTGCAGCCCTGGTCATCCTTTGCTGAAATCTAAGGCCATCATCCCTGCAAAAAATTGCCAAGAGTTTCATCATTTCAGTCAAAAGTCAAAGGAAACAAAAAAAAACAGAGTTTGTATTAAAAAGTGGAAAGTGCAAAATTCCAAACATAAGAAAGTGGGTTTTTGCAAAATAAAAATCAAATCCATGACTATATAAGATATTTTCACCATTCAAATGCCATTTGCACACAAGAGGTTGTCAAAGACCCAAAGGAAAATCATGGAGGAGCGAATTTTGTGTTTGAGGCCAGGACTGTGTGTTGGAATGTTGCGCGACACACTGGGAGGTCACGGCGCATAGAGCCGCCATTCACAGTGTTGTTTTGAACATGCGTGGCGCATATATGGGTCATGGCACATTAGGTTGTGTGCACGGTGCACAGAGCCAACAACTGAAATTTATCACGCCTTCCACGAAAATTCAACTCTTTCCTCCCATTTGCATTGAGTAAGTCCGATTAACCTTGCACTTGTTGTTGAAGAGTGTTTGGTATGGTTCGAAGCTTGATTTGGAGAAATTTGAGTGTTAAAAGTTTAAACCCTATCCTCTCATGAAAAACTGCTTTTAAGGTTTGAATTCGAGTATTAAAAATTGCCTTTGGTGCTGCAATAATCCAAATCCTATTTCCCTTTCCCATCACTGTAATCACATCGTCATTTCAATCCCCTATTCCCCCTTTTATTCCTATCCCTATTCCTAAACCCTACAATGTCCCATCCCTATCACTTTCCATGTCATTTGCAAAATCCCTAAATCCCCAATTCCCAACAGTCAAGTGATTGTTATTGCACACCCTAATTTCACTTGACAAGCTCCACTTTTCCCACTGTTTCATATTCCTCACACCGTCATTTCCCTTTGGCACAGTTGGCATTGAAAACAAAGGCACCAATTAGTCATTCTCAACAAGCCAAACATACACCTTGCTTGAAACATTATGGAAATGGAGACTAATTCATTATATGAACAAGACAGTGATTCTACCATAGAGCTTCATGCACTGAGGAGGCCTTGTAAGGGTGGCAGACATGTTAGAGAAGAGCCCACCTCTTTGACTAAACTGCAAGCCTGCCCACTTGCCATGGCATGTTTCCAACAATAGTCATGCTTTCAGTATTGTGAAATGATTGCTCAGATTCACCATCATCAGGAGTTGGCTTGGTTATTTGTTTTGCATTTGCATGATGGTCAGGTAACTCTTACTGGTGTAAATTTCACCTTGACATCGGAGACCATTTCTCAAGCAATAGGAATACCGAATGTAGGTGAGGAGTGGAACAAAAGAATGCAGGTAGAAAAGGTACATTATGAACCATATATCAGGCCTAGTTATGTGAGATAGCTCAACAAGGTGTTCCCATTCTGCTTTTTGAAAGAATTCTATGTGTTGTTGATGAGACTCATTATTAGATATTTCAGTTGTGAAGGCCACTTCTCACGCCTCTATGCATACCATATCAGGTTATTGATGCATTTCACGAGAGTGAAGATGATGAACATTCCATATTTCATGTGTTGAAACATCGAGAGGATGACTACTCTTGTGCAAAAGAAGACTCTGAAATAGCAATACAACAACATTTATCACTATGCGCTCATCAAGATCATTGTTGTGCATCAGTTTGGTTTGCAGGGTATCACATGCGAAGACTTCATTTCCCGTGAGTTCTTCACAACTTTAGCAGCTCATCAGGAAGTTTTCC
This sequence comes from Pinus tabuliformis, assembly GCA_031772625.1. Classification (NCBI taxonomy): domain Eukaryota; kingdom Viridiplantae; phylum Streptophyta; class Pinopsida; order Pinales; family Pinaceae; genus Pinus; species Pinus tabuliformis. Next base: position 472,029,113 of record CM062805.1, read on the forward strand.
ATCATATAGGTGAACCTTCATATCAGCATGGAGGTGGGGAGGTAGAGACTACTAGTGTGCCGACATATGTCACCTATCAGAGAGGCATGAGAGGATTGTTTGCAGCAGCTCGACGAGTATTATCTCCACCTGGGGTGGAAGGGGTCTCGTTGCTGTCATCAGTAGTACAGGTATAGGACAGAGGTAAGAGGCCTATGCAGGATGAGGGCCCTTCAGGAGACCTGGACACTGATTTCATACTCATCGATGATGATGTGAGATCTCCTAGCTCAAAGCTGAGGGAGGTCATTCAGGAGCAGAAAGATAAGATAGATGCATTGACCAAAAAGTTGCAGATAGCTCAATGGGTCATAAACTATGTGGAGCAGTGAAAAAAACAACTGGAGGATCAACATACAGTCATGGAGTTACAAAACATTCGGCAAAACCGCCAAGCTACCCAAAGGAGGAGGATAGAGTTCACTTCATTGGAGCAGGAGATAGAGGCTAATCGAGAGACTTGGCTCAAGAGGGTCAACATTCATCTTGAGAAGTAGTTGGCGAAGGAAAACAAAGACAAGGACATGCTCAGGCACATGAAAAATCATTATTGGGCATGAACTCATGTTTGCAATGCAAGGATCAAAATCCTGAAGGCAAGACTAAGGAGGGCACTAAAACGACGCAAAAGTCATGATAGGCTCCAAATCTTGGTCAAAGCTTCTTTGGCTGAGCATGATACTTGATGATGGACCTGCAGTCAAAATTTCAAAAAATTTGGAGAAAATGTTTTCAATTTTGAATTTTTTGGCTTTAAAACAGATTTTCCTGTCCAATGCGTAGTGCCACTTGGCACACGCTTATAATTGGGAGATCCTCTGGAGGAAAAATTTGTATTTTTGGATTTGTTATGAAAATTTATGCATGATCATGAATTACCTAAGGATTGCATCAAGTTATGGGTTGCCTAAAGGGTGAAAAACACATAAAAAATGACCTCTCTGCCACCTTTTGCACCCACAGGAAGCAGTATTCGGAGATTGAAGTTTTTGAGGGGAAAATGACATTCGAATTCAAAAATTCCACTTGGGTTGGAAATTAGATAGGTAGGGATTTCCAACAAGCTATCATGGGCTCAATTTTGACTTCAGAAAGGGCCTCAAAATCAGCCTCAAATTTGTGCTATGCATATAGTTTTTGGGCGCGGTGCATAGAGAATTTTGGCCTGTTTTTCACTCTTTAGCTCAGAATTTTGGCTAGTTTTGACTAGTTTTACTTTTTGATGTTATTCTTGATCTAACTTGATGTAATTTCATGACTATTATGTAATTTTGGCACATTTTTACTTGTCTTAGTAGATTCATTCACCAAAAGGTGAAATGTGAGTGAATGAATCAGTTTCCTAACATATAGAGGCAAGTTGTTTCATTGCCTATTTTTCAGTTCCTTGTTTAGATATGGTTGAAACAGCTCCTAGAATGATGAGCTCAACCCCTAGAGGCATGAGAAGGAGTTAGGCTTGTCTATATCATGTAATTTCTCAGTCATTTTCAGGGTTGGACGCTTGGGATTGCTTGGCACTCTATTGTACATCTATTTTCTGCATTTTTGGCAAAGGAAAGACCGGGGTTTTGCAACACTTTTTAGGATTCCTGTGGCACTGTGTTTTGGTGGTGTTCCTCTCTATGTAATTTGTGAGTTCACTGAAATTTATGTGCATCATTTTCTTTCCTCTTTGCTTCCAAAATTAAACAAATTGAGTGATAAAGGTAGAATTCATTAGCTTGCTGCGCTTTGCCTGTTATTTTTGTTTAATTTTCAATGTTTTCTTCTGTTTGAAGAGGATTCTTGGTACCCTCTTGCGCTCTTTAGCTTCTCACCGGTCTGAAACCTCCACCCTTTACAAATTAATTGATCAAAACGATTTCCTTTCTTGCCCCAATCAAAACTTTGCAAAACTGGCCTTCATTCCGGGACCCAAATTTGCCTTTCCCTTGATTCCAACAAAACTCCCAAAAAAATCAAATCAAATCGTTGCACTTCATACCTAGCCTAGCATTAGAAGATATTTCAGTCATCTCAAGCCCCATAGATCATCATTTGCTGAGATTGACTCGGAGAGAGCCCTCTCCTGTCCTCGTAGGGCTAGCTACGAGGCTGAGCGTGGTTTGATGTTGGTCCTGGATCCTACCTTTTAATCTTGAGGTAAATCTAGGCACTAACAAGATGTAGATAACTTAGAGAAAATTGAGATTGATGAAATAATCAGTGAAGAAACCGAAGTAATTAATCTGAAGGATAACTTCTTACCAAAGGGATTAACCCCTCTGGAAGATTTATTTGATTCAAATGATGTTTCTGGGAAACCTAAGATGGAACCATTAAGGTCTGATATAGAGGAATGTAATATAGGCACAGATGAAAAACCTAAACTGATCAAACTTTCAAAATCATTACCTCCAACTAAAAAATTAAAATACATTGAGTTGTTGAAATAATTTTAGGATGTCTTTGCTTGGAGTTATGAGGACCTTAAATCCTATGACACCAACATCATCTAACACACAATTCCCATTAAAGAAAATCAAAAGCCTTTCAAGCAAAAACTTAGGAGGATCAATCCTGTCTTATTACCTGCAATTGAGAAAGAAATTCAGAGGATGTATGATGCCAAAATAATTGCACCTATCAGATTTTTTGATTGGGTCTCAAACTTGGTGCCAACTAGAAAGAAAAATGGTGAGATCAGACTCTATGTGGATCTCAGAAACCTCAACAAAGTGTCACTAAAATATAATTACCCTCTCCCAAAAATGGATCACATTTTACAGAGGGTAGTTGGATCAACCAGAATCTCATTGTTGTATGGGTTTTCTGGTTACAATCAAATCTTGGCTCATCCTGATGACCAACCCAAAACTGCCTTTACTACTCCTTGGGGAACATTTATGTATGTGAAAATGCATTTTGGGCCAATGAATGTAGGAGCCACTTTCCAAAGGGCTATGGATATAGCCTTTTCAAAAGAAATTTATGATTTCCTTGTGATATATCTAGATAATATTACTGTATTTTCAAAATCTGACAATCAACATTTGGATCATCTAAGACACGTTTTTATTAAATGTAAGAAATTTGGAATCTCCTTAAACCCCTAGAAGTCTTTGTTTAGGTTAGAAGAAGGAAAGTTGCTAGGTCACATAATTTCAAAAGATGGTATAAGAATAGACCCTGCAAGAATAGAATCCATCTTGGAAATACAACACCCGAGGAACATTGGAGAGTTATAAGCTTTTTTAGGAAAAATTAATTTTCTTCGAAGATTTATATCTAATCTGGCAGAATTAATTAGGTCAGTAAACAATATGCTGAAAAAAGATTCGACCATAAAATGGACTGTTGAGGCTAAAAATTCTTTTGAAGACATTAAATTGCCCTTAACTAAAACACCTGTGTTAATCAGTCCTAAATTTGATAGAGATTTCATCTTGTTTTCCTTTACTTCTGAGCACACAATAGTTGTAGTTCTATTATAGAAAAATGACCAGGGTTATGAACAACCCATTGCTTTCTTTAGAAAAGCCCTAAGAGATGCCCCCTTGAAATACAATATAATTGAAAAACAAGCATTGGCTTTAGTCAAAGCCATTAAGGACTTTAGGGTATACATCTTGTATTCTCATATAATAGCCTACATTCCAAATTCAGTAGTCAAGGATATCCTAACTCAGGATGGTCTTGATGGTAAGAGGGGAAAGTGGATTGGTACTATTTTAGAGTATGATATAGAAATCAAACCTGCTAAGTTAATCAAGGGCCAAGGTTTAGCCAAGCTCATGGCTAAATCAAACTATCAGGCCTTGGATATAAATTTTATTGCAGTAATAGATAATGAAGAGGAGATGGCGAATCCAATAATTAGATAGACCTTTATTGAATCGCCTTGCTATGCTAATATTATTTATGTTTTACATAACTTACAAGCTCCTCCTAAATTATCTAGGAATAAAAGCAGGTTTTTAAATATGAAATCCTTGAAATTTTGTATATTAGACAATGCTCTATTTTGGAGACATCATGAAGGTATTCTTCTTAATTGCTTATTAAAAAATGAATCTGACAGAGTTTTGCAAGAGTTTCATGTAGGTTACTGTGGAGGACACCTTTACTGGAAGACCACTGCAGATAAAATCCTTAGAGCTAGTTTCTACTAGCCTACCTTGTTTTCTGATGTCAAAAAATATGTGACCTCCTGTCACAAATGTCAAACTTTTTAGGGGAAGAAAAATCTTTTACCTTTACCCCTCAAGCCAATCTCTGCTGAAATAGCCTTTCAACAATGGGGTCTAGACTTCATTGGTGAAATTCACACACCCTCCTCTGCCCAGCACAAATGGATCCTCATAGCCACAGACTACTTCGCAAAATGGATAGAGGCCATACCTTCAAGGCAAGCCATAGACACTATTATAATTACCTTCCTTGAAACCAATATTATATCAAGATTTGGATGTCCAACTAAGCTCATTACTAATAGTGCAACAACCTTTAAATCCAAAAGAATGATAGATTTCTGCAAAAGTATCATATCACCCTAGGCCATTCTACAACCTACTACCCTCAAGGAAATGGACTGGCAGAATCCTCAAACAAAAGCCTCGTAAACATCATCAAGAAGTTACTAGAGGACAATAAGAAAACTTGGAATAAGAAGCCAGTCAATGCCTTATGGGTAGACAGATTGACTACTAAGAAATTAATTGGTACTTCTCCCTGTCAACTAGTTTATGGGATGGAAGTTGTCTTTCCATCCTCTTTGGGAGTACCAGTAATGAAGATATTTCAAGAATTGTAGGTTGAACCAAATAGTATCCAAAGAAGAATCAATCAAACTATTCATCTTCAACAAACCAGGGAAGAGGTCTATATCAGGTCTCAAGTTGTGCATGAAAGGGTTAAAAAGATTTTTTATAAGAGAACCAAGGCTGAATATTTCTACCTTGGTGACAAGGTGCTCAAGTGGGATTCAAGGAGGGAAGACAAAGGTAAACATGGGAAATTTTATTTCCTATGGAAAGGTCCCTATGTCATCTATGCTTACAGAGGAAATAATGCTTTCTTCCTAAGAGAAATTGATGGTACAGAAGCAGAAGGTGGGCTAGTGAATGGTCGAATGCTAAAACACTACTTTGAACCTAGTTACTAATTTTCATTTCCCATTTGTACATATGATACTTTAAAAGTCTAGTTTGGATTGGATGGTAATTTTTGAAGTTGAAGCCCGAAGAGAAGGACCTAATCTTTGAAAGATTTATTGTCATAAGTATCAATAATGCAGATGCATAGAGGAACACTTTGCAAGGTAACATCAACAACAATTCAAAGGCCACTGATCTTTAAAGTTCTTGACATTTCACTAGAAAATGCCATCCCCAAGTGGAGCCACTGTTAGGTTCCTATACCAATAGGAGTCATAATTTTGAATGACTAAGGTTAAGCCTTGTAATATTGTGCATACCTTTGCTTTCTAAAAATGTTTTCCGTATTAAAAAATTAAAAAATGTAAAGAGGTTATGTCCTAAAAGAATAATCAAAGGACAAAAAGAATAAGAAAATGTCAAAAAATGAAAATATATGAACCCCAAAAACAAAAAGGGACCATGAAAGTGTGCAAGTCAAAATGCCACTACTATTTACTTTTATGCATAATAATGATTGTGTGCAGCTTGTTATTCATGCCACAATCCATGGTAATCAAACTATTTAATCTTGGTTATAAAATGATTTGAATTTTATGTTTATAGTTAGAGAATAAAATCTGACCAAACAGTTTAATCTTGGCAGATCATTAGATAGGTAAAGAAAATAAAAGGAGCTCATCAGTTTAATCTGAGCCCTTCGATGATATAAGGTTAGAATTAGCTAGTCCACTTTGTAAAAGAAAAATAATTGATAAGGGTTTGCTAGCCTAAATGCACCCAAATAAAATGAAAAAAAAATGATAGGGTGAGTAAATGGGTAAGTAGAAGAAAGGTTGCAGAAATATCAAGTGATTACACAAAAGAACTTATGTCATGTTTAAATGCATCTTTCAAATGTGCATAAGAAGTAAACAAAGCAAGGACAATGGTTTATAACTTGGTTTATTTAACATCCCCTCAGTCATTTCACCCCTCTACTTACTAATTTCCCATAAATAAGTTCTAAGTACTTAAATCCTTTAAGTCAAAGAGGCTCAGAGCATTTCTCTGACTTTTGGAGGGACCAAACCCTTGGCTTAATGACTTATGGACACAAGTGCTAGAATCCCCTTCATAAAAATTCATCTCCCTTTATTAGTTTAATAAAACCTCTTTTCCTAAGGTTAAACTTCATTTACCTAGGGAAAATAACCCCACCCACAATTAAACATATTTCATCCAAAAACCCATAAAATAACTTTATCCTAAGCATTGAATGTATGTAAAGCGCGCAAATATTACATTCTACATTATGCTTAAGGAATAGTCACTCCGTTCATTTCATATTAATTTTTAATTTTATTGTATAAATCCCTTATAAATTCCATTATCCCATATTAATTAATTCCTTTATATAAATAACCCAACCCCTAGTTTAGTTATAAACTATACACTTTACCCCATATCCCGACATAAGTAATTAATCCCCACATTGAACCCTGCCCCATCACCTAATCCTGTCATTAAGCGGCACCTGATCACTTAACTAAGGATTAATTCCTAAACTAATCCCATACCGCTGAAGATTAAAGCTATGGGCCCCCCCGAAAGCCTTTCCTTTGGCTTTATCCCCCATTTCAATTCCCTCACCCGACTCCCATTTGATCATCGCCCCCCTCATCCGATGGCCTATATCCATATCGGTTGAACCCGATCGCTGACCTTTACCCACCCAATAAGGCGGTTTTTCCTGACCCCCCGAATGCTATGTGTTGCACTCTAAGATAGATCAGGTGACTCCTTCTAAAAACCACCCTCGCCACAAAAGTGGCGCGATGGCCAAGCAAAACCACTTCCCCGCTTAACCAAAAAAACCACCAACTATTCATTCATAAATGAACCCGCAAAAAAATAATCGTTTTTCTATAAAAGGCCGTGAAGCCCTCTTTTCACCCTTTTCACTCATTTTCCCCTGAAAATTCTGAAAACCATTGTGACTCCTGCAAACACCGAACTTTCCACAGACCTCCAAATTCGCTCCAAAAGATGCTGCAGACAACCCAACTGACCTCTTATTCCGTACGAGAACCATAAAAACCTCTGCAATGGCTGTGAACCATCAATTTGAATCCAATTCACCCAATTCCAGGTATTTCACCATAGAATACCACTCCCCTTTCAAATTTGGAAACGTTCAGCCTGTCAAAGTATTTTCATTAAATAAAATTAATTGAAAAAGACTTTAAATTTAAGAAACCTATAGCCAAACCCTCTGATAAGTCTCCAATTTCCATTGAAAACCTTTAAATAAACCCCCAATGCCTAATTCAAATCCGCAAGAACTAAATAATGGCTACCCCTGTTGCCATGGACGTCCCACCTATGACAACTCCACATTTAGACCTGGACCACATTCCCCTGGCTGACAGGGGCTTCCAAATTAAAGATACAAGTGCCTCAGAGCTCCTACTCAAAATTCATTACTTGAGAAAAGACAGATACTTGAACCATTCAGATGATATTGGCCTTTGGGAGTCCAATTTACCTAGGTATTAGTTTCCCCAAGTACATATCTTCCCAGAAATTGTCCACATGTGCCATGCATGCTACGTCCCTAGCCATAGAGCCATCATGTCTCATGACCAAAAGGTTTTGTTTACTATCACAGCTGAATCCATCAATGAAATGCTACATTTCCAACCAGCACCAAACCTAACCCCTCTCTCAATTGGAGATCTGATAGACTAGTACACCAAGTTAAGTCCATCAAGATTGGCCTAGTTACTCCAAACTTTCATTGTAGAAGAAAAACATGTTCCTAAAGATCCCCCTCCATATATGTCAGTTATTTTCTCTACAAGGGGCAAGCATATTGTGACCATGATATCATGTATTTTGGGCTACACTACAAGTGAATACATTGATGAGCTTATACTTTCCTTCATGTCCATTTACACCCCAGGACAACCTCCTACAACCATGTATGATTATGCCCAATTTATAGCTGATAGAATGCATGAGAAGTTTACTAGAATGAGCAGTGAGAGAGTATTCAAATACTCATCTATATTATATCACCTATTTTTGTATTATCAGCCGGATAGGTTTCCTTTCACTCTCCAGAAATTTGATACCAAAGGCCAACCCAAGTCTGTCATTTTTTGGACCCCACTATTCCACAAATTTGCATCACCATACACCTATTCAGATTTCATAGATTCTTTTGTCCAACCAGTCATTTATATGTTGAAAGGAAGCCCTCCACCCAGGATAAGTCCAGAAATAAAAACAATCCTCCAGCTGTCCAAGAAAACCAAAGTGGGAGATTGGTATCTTTACCAAAACCATACAGAGATAAGGATTTATGGTTGCCAACTTGCACCATATAAACTGCCCAAGTACCTCCCCATGAGGTTATTTGCTCTAGAGTACTATAGGCAAATAATGAACTCTCATGAGATAAATTTTGTCTTGGCCAAGAAGAGATCTCAATTCAAAGTAAAAAACCAGTTAGGCCCCTTCATCTACAATTCTATAGAGGCAGGGAAGTGTTGTGGCCAGCAATAACCCCCCTTCTTATTTAACTTTATCACTAATACTAAATAAGTGGGGACCCTTATTAAAAAAAAATGTAAAAAATTGATTAAAGCTTGTATTTCCTTTTTTAATAAAACTTACTATCATAAACTTAGGAGAATACCCTCAAACATCTAAAAAGACTTAAGTTTTATGATAAGTTAGAAGGAAATCACTTCTTAAAGCACATCACATCGCAAAAAGGGTAAAGGATACCTTCTCACAAGCGGAATTCTAAAAATGCGAAATTGTGATGCGAAATCATGCATGAAAAACCCTCATCGCATTGCTGCCTTAAACCTCACCTACACTGAAGTGCTTTAAAACGCCGATATGCGATGGGACATCTTGCAAATCACATTTCGTAGAAAACACATTAACGGATGCTTGCCACACGTAAAGGATTTGCGATATTGTGATATTGCGACCTGCGATACTGCGATCTGTGATATTGCGAAGCAAATCGCAAAAATGACTTATCGCAGATCTGCATGGCCCGTTGTTTGAGAAAGATTTTTCCATAAATTGAGGCCTGGTCATGCGCATTTATGTTAATTAACAAGTTAGTTGGCAATCATTAATGAAATATGGTTTTGATCTTATCAAGGAGCCAGTTCACGTAAGGTGATATCTTTTATATGTTTTCTGCATTTAAAGCTTTCCCATCACCTTTTCTTATCGTTGTTCTCACCTCATTTGTAAACTGGAGGAGCGAAGAACTGAGAAATATACAGAGCAGAGTTCAAGATATTATGGGAAAGAAGGTAAAGCCCCCAGTACTGAAGATAAAGAGATGACTCCCTTCTACATAGACACCACCTGCAAAAAAGACGCCAGTATCACTACTTGGGAAGGCATGTATAGTTTACTTGAGGAAGAAGACCCCAAGGTAATGGAGGTAACAGCCACTGCAGGCTCACACGGGTCTTCTGAGGCGTCTATTACAGATCTAGCATGTTCATTCTTGCATAGAATAGTGGCAAGACCCAAAATTCTCCCGTATACGGACATGGTTTAGATGATTACTAAATAATGCTGATATCACGTATCAAAGCTCAGAACCAAGGACGTATAAAACCATTCTTTCTACAAAATTTAAGTTTTATATCCTCTAACAAAATGTGCAAGAGGCAAAAATCGCACCAAGGAAGCCTAGATCAAGAAACAGAGGTAGTTTCTGATGCGCGATTAGTGCAACGCCAGGCAAAACCCCTCGAGATGGAAACCCTCAAATTGCTCAGTCATCTGTAAGTGCGGAAATTTGTAGGAAAAAGCACTAATGATGGAAAGTAAAATTGGAACTCAAAACCAGTAATATTTATCAGGTATATCATCAAGTGATATGTAGGTATCTACCAAATGTGCAGCGTCTACAAACAAGTTGGAGATAGAAGGCTCAAGAAAAGGCAGAGTTAATCCAAATGTTAACCAAGTTGAATTGGGATTCTTACTGGGCGTACTTGGTAAAACCACATAGCTAGTGTATGACTCTCAAATGTGTCACCAATTCTGTCGAGAAGATGGCACCAGCTCTTACAGATTTCATTTTCGTAGGACAGCTAAAATCAGAAGTCGGCCACCCAACTCTTCTCAAGAAATTGCTGAACGCTTGCGACTTCAAGGAGCAGATACATAAATAGTTAGTTAGTAGTTTTAGTTTTAGATTCAGTTTTAGTTTTAATTTTGATTTATTTTTACCTGAAATGAGGACGGTCATTTAAACTGCATCCTACATTCTTGTAATAAATTATTTTTAGAATTAGTTTGTAGTATTTAAACCCTTCTCATGCATTTAGAGAAGGGTCCAGAAATTTATCAAAAACTTGTCCTCAGAACATGCACTTTTGCACCCTCCGAGGAGGTTTTGATGAATGAATGGAACATGATTTATTGATATCTGCGTTTAATATCTACTACTGATGTTGCACTTTTGTACTCTTAGTGGATGTTGGATTAAGAAGAGATAGATCATTATTGCTGGAGCTCATGGGTAGAACTAGTTATAAATGGTACTTTTATCTCTTGACTGTTTCTGCTTATGTGTTATGGTGATATTCATGTTCAGTTATTTATATATGAATGCTTAAATTCTTGAGTTATCATTTGGCACTTTTGTACGGTGATAGCTATTTATTTATGCTTAGTATATGAGTAGCTTACTATGCAATATGTTTTTCACAACTGTTTCATCTAACTTCTTATATGAAATGGTTTATCTTTATTGAATTCTTTTCTCATAGCAGTTGAATGATCTTTATTACCAACTGTCATTTGAAATCATTTTAGATCATATAAAGGAAAGATTACATCCCGGGTTAGTTTAGAATCAGATATTTCTATTTATTAGATTACAATTGCATGTTAATAGATTAGATTTAGAATAGAGAAAGCATTTTACTTAGGAATCATTAGTTAAGAAATATCAATTCTAAACACACACACACCTATATTTGGAAACTGGTCCCATATCCCCAGTCGGACCCACTATACCAAACGAAAAAGGAGCTACTAACCAAGGTCCGGACCGGGTGGGTATCACCCTTATTGTAGACTCGATTTTCAGGGCTTCAACATATTTGGCACTAGAAGGAGGGCCTGAACTGTGAATGGCAAGCAAGTCTAAATCCAAATACCATTCTGAGAGTAAATCGCCCTCACCATCTCCCCCGACTTCTCCATTACACTTAGAATCTTTAAATCTTGAGCAAGAAGTCGAAAGAACAACAACCACTACCACAAACCCTGATATTTCAGAGAAATCTACTATTGAACCTCTTGAAGTTGAATCTTTGATTCATAAACTTCAATGATTTTCAATATCACCTCAAGGATCTGATAAATCTCAAGGTAGTGTGACTTCGCAATATAATCCTGCTCATCCTCTCACCAGATTAAAGAATGAAAAGTTTGGTATTGAGCCAACTGAGTTACCCCTACCTACAAGGAAGAGAGCCAAGAAATCACCTAAAGGGTCTGAAAGTGAGACTCTTTCGTCATCATCATCCATCTCAACTTCCCCACCACGAAGTCAACCATCCACTCTTTCACTTCAAATCATCGTCCATCACACCACTGGAACTTCAACATGTCCTTCTCAAACAGTAGGAACTATAATATCCTCATCTTCCCAACCGTAGGGATCAACTTCTGCGCTTTCCTCTGTTAGCAATTCAACGATGGTCCAAATTCCATGGAATAACCCAGGGGCAGTCTTAATGCCTGCGCCCTTGAGTCAACTACCAGCCCATCCTGAAAAATGGCTGCCTAAGTTTAATCCTGAAGAAGGCATGCTAGCAGAAGAACACATAAATAATTTTATGTTATCCATAAATCTCAATGGGGTCACTAATGAAGATGTTTTTGTTCAGCTTTTCCCTTACACATTGCAAGGAGTAGCTAGATCATGGTATTTCTCATTACCATCTGGGTCTATTACTAGTTGGGGCATCTTTCAAGAACAATTCTTGACTAAGTTTGGTGATGACAGGTCCACTACAACATTAATAAATGACCTATCTAACCTTAGAGCTCAGTCAAAGGAACCTATCAAAGATTTTAAATCGTGTTTTAATAAACTATTGAACAAAATTCCTACCACTTCTAAACCCAGCGAAGAAGTGCGAAGTGAATGGTACATCTCTGCGTTACCATCAAACATAGAAATCTTCGTGGATAGAGCTAACAAAACAAATTTAGCTGACAATATGAAGGAAGCAATAGTAGTAGAAAAATGTATCATAGCTCTAGAAAAGGAAAATTCCATTAAAGAACGTAAATCCAAAAAGGTTTCTTTCAAAGAATATCCAAAGAAAATATAGCCCAAAGACCCATTTGATTTAGAAGGATTGCAAAAATTTTTGAAGACCATGTCTAACGAAATGGTTGATATAAATAAACAAGTAGCAGATAATTCTTCTAAAAAACCTTACAAGCCTTATAGAAGAAATCCTTCGACTGATCCAAAGCCTCCTATCGCTATTACGAGTGCTGAATCAGAAGAAGAAGAAGAGGAAATTACTACCGAAGTACCTACCTATGAAGAAGAAGTTGTAGAATTACAAGGTATGTGGGATTTCATCCTCCCCGATGAAGAGGATCAAGAGGCATTACTAGTTAGTACTTGAAGTAGAAATCAACTCGATCCTCCTCAATCTACTCCTAAGCCAAAGAGTGCAAGCTCAACACCGAAGGATAAAGTCGTATCCAAGAAAATGACATCCAAAGCAACTCAAACAAGCCCAGTCCAAACAGATTCACCAACTCCATATAAAACATTGATTGTTTTGGATGAAATGGAGTATAACATCATACAAGATATGAAGAAGACTAGGGCCACCATCACTTTCTATGAATTGAGCAAGTTAAAACATTAGCAAAAGCTCCTTTTGAAAGAATTGCATGCAGTACCAGTTGCACCATTACCCGCCGCTGTAATCTCACAATCTTCCCATGAGATGGGAAGACCACCAAATACTGTGATTAACAAAGTTGATCCAAATGACATCACTCTAATTAGAGGAAGGTCAAGATCTCATACTCCACCATTTCTTCTTACTTATGAAATTTTCAATAAAAATCTGCATAATTGTTTAGTGGATTCAGGAGCCTCATCCAATATTTTACCTAAATCAATTTGTGCAAAGTTGAACATTCAACCTTAGAAATATGCTGTGTGCATAGTGCAACTGGATCGGTCGCAAGTTGAAGTGATTGGCAAATTAAATCAAGTTACCATAATGTTGTCATTTAATCCAAAGGTATGTCAAGTTATTGATATTTTAGTTGCAGTCATTCCAGAATTCTATGGCTTAATTCTTAACAGGGATTAGTCAGAAAAGCTTCATGGATATTTTGCAACCGATTGGTCGCATATGTGGCTTCCTTACAATGGTAAGCCAAATCAGATAAAGGTTGAGTGAGAAAGACATCAGAAATACACAGTAACAGAATTGGAAGGAGTAAACGAATTGGTAGCATACAACAATAATATAATTGGCAACTATTCTGTTGATTCTTTCCTAGGAAATTTCAATGCTCACACTTCACCTTACTTAGAACATTCTGTTTTATCTCAAGTGGAAAATTTTTCTCAGACAGATAGTTCTAAATGTATTAATTTTATAGATAATCCTGTAAATAAATCTTTGTTTCGGAAGTTATTTTTTGACGGTTCTAAGTCTAATGAAGGAGCAGGAGTAGGATGTGTATTAGTTAGCCTAGAAGGAAACAAAACTATGTTAACTTGTAGACTCGAGTTCGATTGCACCAATAATACTGCAGAATATGAGGCTTTAGTCCAAGGATTATACAAGGCAATCAGATTTAACCTCAAGTATCTACAAGTCTTCGGAGATTTTGAAATTGTTATCAGATAGGTACGGAATACTATACATTTTCTATCAGGTTATTTAAAGCATTATCAATCTTTAGTACAAGATCTGACTGGACATTTTATAGCATTTAATATTTCATCAATTCCTAGAATCTAGAACGCTAGTGCCGACCTCTTAGCAAACGTGGCTTCTAAGCTCATTCCCTCAGAAGACTTTAGCCCCGACAGATTTTCAATTGAATTAATATTTAGACCCTCAATTCCTGATAACATTACAAACTGGAGAATTTTCAAAGATGATCCTGATATTGTAAGCTTCCTCACCTCTGAGGGATATTATACTAATCAGATAATGGATGAGAACCAACATCACAAAAAATTGCAACAAGATAGCACTAATAATGCTATGCCAAAATCAGTAGTCAAATTAGAAGATCTATATGATTTAAAAGATCGATTCAAAAGATCTACCAATTCAAAGCTTCAAAGTTCAACTCTGAACTATGAATTAGTGAATCTAGGAACTGATACCAATCCACAGAATATCAACCTAGGCCTTGGCCTTCCTCCTGAAGAAAAACTAGCATATGTTCATCTCTTGAAACAATACAAAAGTGTCTTTGCTTGGAACTACAATGAACTTAAGACTTATGACACTTCTATCATCCAACATACTATCCCAATGACAAATGATGAAAAACCTGTCCAGCAAAAACTGAGAAAGATACATCCTAATTTAGAAAAACAGATCAAATCTGAGCTTAATAAGCTATTGAAAGCCAAAATCATCTTTCCCGTATGACATTCTCAATGGGTTTCCAATATGGTTCCCATTCGAAAAAAGAACGGAGACATTAGAAGTTTCTTGACTTTCGAAATCTGAACAAAGCTTGCCAAAAAGATAATTTTCCTATTCCTCCTATGGAGCAAATATTGCAGGCAGTTGCAGGATCAAAATTAATGTCCTTCTTGGATGGTTTCTCCGGTTATAACCAAGTTTTGGTCCATCCCGATGATCAATTAAAAACCACATTCAGGACCAAATGGGGTACTTACGCCTATCAAAAGATGCCTTTTGGTCTGATTAATGCTGGTGTCACATTACAAAGAGCCATGGACATCGCATTTAAAGGATTAGTAAATAAATCGGTAGTAATCTACCTAGATGATATAACTGTATATTCAAAGAAGCGAGGAAATCATATCAAAGATTTAAAACAAATCTTCCAACGGTGTCAAAGGTACGGAATTTTTCTTAACCCAAAAAAATCCTTTTTTGCATTAAGTGAAGGAAAACTTCTTGGGTTCATAGTGTCGAAATCTGGAATCCATATCGACCTTGACAAAATCAAGGAGATTTCCGAAATACCTTTGCCTCACAACAAGAAAGCTATGTAATTTTTCCTTGGCCAGATTAACTTTGTAAAGAGATTTGTTCCGGATTTTTCAAGAATTGTATCTCCTTTACAGGAAATGATTAAAAGGAACTCAAACTTCAAATGGGGCCAACACGAATATGAAGCATTTAATTTGATCAAACAAGCAATTGTTAACACTGCATCTTTAGCAACTCCCAATTTTTCCGATCCTTTTATTTTATATACATTTGCATCTGATAAATCATATGCTGCGATACTCACTCAATTAAATCAAAATAAGGCAGATGCCCCAATTGCCTTTTTCAGTTCAAATCTACAAGGGGATGAATTAAACTATTCAGACGTAGAAAAACAAGCATTTGTTATTTTCAAAGCGATAAAATATTTCAGACCCTTTTTGCTTAAAACCCATACAAAAATCATAGTACCATTCCCAGCAGTAAGAAATCTTTTAGTACAGAAAGATGGGGGTGAGAAAAGAGGCAATTTGGTTATCGCATTACAAGAATATGACGTTGAGATTAAACCAGCAAATATTGCTAAAGGTCAAGGCTTTTGCAAAATGCTCGTTGGAGCATCGCTTATTTCTGAAATACCATCTACAGAGATACAAATGTGTGAGGTAAGCCTAAATGATGTTGATTCATTATATGCTGATATCATATTCTATCTAAAGAATGAATATGCCCCTTCAAACCTCGATTATACAAATAAAAGAGCTTTAAGGTTGAAAGCTAAGCAATATCAGCTCGTGAACGATGTACTTTTTAGGATGAATTATGATTTTGTTCTCCTTAGATGTCTTAAGAAATCTGAAGCTGAAAAAGTTTTGCAGGAACTCCACGATGGACCAGCAGGTGGACATTATGCTGGTGATACTACTGCACATAAAATCCTCTGTGCGGGCTATTACTGTTCCACATTATTCAAAGACACACATAGCTATGTAAGAAAGTGTCAAGTTTGTCAAACTGCTGCTAGAAGACAAAAGAAGCCATCATTACCTTTGCAGCCAGTCAACATTGAATAGCCTTTTGATCAATGGGGATTGGATATAATAGGTGAGATCATTCCGCACTCTTCTGAACAACATAGGTATATCCTTATAGCTATAGACTATTTTACTAAATGGGTAGAAGCAGTTTCTCTCAAGACAACTAATTCCGAACACATCATTGAATTTATAGATTAGTTCATAATCACCAGGTTTGGTTTACCCTTTGCTTTAATGTTTGATAATGCATCGTATTTTTCTGGCAATGCTATGACTGAATTTGCACTCAAAATAGGTTTTAAGCTTAAGTAATCTGCCAATTATTACCCCCAAGGAAATGGGTTAGCTGAATCTACGAATAAAAACTTGATTAGGATCATTAAGCGAACCATTGACCAGAGTCATAAAAATTGGCACAAGTCTTTAATATATGCTTTATGGGCGGACCGAATAACACATAAAGCCTCTATTGGCACTTCTCCCTTTAATTTAGTTTATGGGAAAGAAGTGGTTCTTCCAACTCATCTAGAAATTCCCTCTTTGGCATTAGTTCAATATATTGATGAATGTTATGAAACCAGCTCACAAAAAGATAGAAAAGAGAGATCAACGCCTTAGAATTTAGCCTCTTCGAGGGGGCAACCTCCTTTACATTACACAAATGAACAATTCTTGGATGACTCAAATGACAAAACCTCCTTTCTATATATAGGAGTCTAAGGAGTCACAATATAACCCAGCCAACCTAACAATAATAATATAAAGCCACAAAAATAACAATAGAGGGATTCTATGGGGCACAGTAATAACAATATAGGGACAATAGGGGCACAAGAATATTAATAAGGGATAAAACTAAAATAGTAATGGGGTAATCACTAGTATTATAGGGACCCAACATGCCCCTCTCCTTCAAAAAAGTGTTGTCCTCAACGCTTGAGTAGTTCTGGATGGTTCTGTATAAAATTCTCATCCTCCCATGTGGAATCTTCAGCGGATAAGTTCTTCCACTTGATAAGATACTCCGAAATTGATCAATTTTGTAATTGCTGAGTTCTTGTTTCTATGACTGCTTCTGGTTCCAATATAATTTTTCCTTCCTCGTCAAGTTCTGGCAATATTTTTTCAACTAGGAGCTTGTTGCCTATAACCTTCTTTAAACATGAAACATGGAAAATTGGGTGCAATCGAGAAGCTGCAGGAAGCTCCAATTTGTGTGCCATAGTACCAATCTTTTGCAACACCTTGTATGTACCATAATACTTTGGCGATAATTTATTATCCTTCTTAGCTTGCTTGAGGGACATTTGCTTATATGGTTGTAGCCGTAGGAATACCCAATCACCTACATCAAAACTTCTTTCACTGTGATGTTGATCTGCCTGTTCTTTCATTCTATTTTGTGCCAACACGAGGTTATCCTTTAAGAGTTGGAGGAATTGTTGTTGATGTTCGATGTGATGTTTGACTGCTTGAACCTTAGAATTTTCTCTTAAATATGATGTGATAGATGGTGGCTGATATCCATAAAGTGCCATAAATGGGGTCATGTTTGTTGTTGTATGGAAGGAAGTGTTATACCACCATTCAGCCAGAGGCAACCATTTGACCCATTGTGTCTGTTTATCAGATACAAAGCAATAAAGATATCCTTCCAAACATTTGTTTACTATCTCGGTTTTCCCATCAGATTGAGGATGATAAGATGAGCTATGAGCTAACTGAGTACCAGGACAAGAAAATAATTCTGTCCAAAAATTTCTAGTGAAAATGGGATCTCTGTCACTTACAATAAACTTTGGGTTTCCATGTAGCTTTTGAATTTTTCCATAAATGTAGTAGAAACTGTATTGGCTTTAAATGGATGTGATAATGCACAAAAGTGTGCATACTTGGTAACTCTGTCAACTACCACCATGATGACACTCTTTCCCTCAAACTTGGGTAAACCTGTGATAAAATCCATTGAAACCTCCTCCCAACGTTGGCTTGGAATGGATAAACGTTGTAATAGACCCAGTGTCTTAATTGTTTCAATTTTATTTTGTTGGCAAACCAAACATTCCGCCACAAAATTTTGAATATCTGATTTAAGGCCCTCCCGAAAAAATTCCTTCTTAACCTTGTGGTAAGTTTTTAAAAATCCTGAGTGCCCTCCTAAGGGAGAAGTGTGCAATTCCATAAGAATATTTTGTTTTAGCTGGGAATTCTTACAGAGGTATAAGCGATCTTTGTACCGTAATGAATCATTTGGCCAGCTAAATGTATCAGATGTATTGAAGTCTTGTTGTAACTTTCGAATAAGTGCCCACACTTCTTTTTCGTTCTTCCATTCCTCCCTTGCTTCGTTTATCCAATCTGGTTGGATAATAGAAATGGCGCACAACAATGCTTCCACATCCTCATCCTTTCTTGAGAGTGCATCTACCACTACATTTTGCTTCCCTTTTTTGTAGATGATTTCAAAGTCATAACCCAACATCTTTGTGACCCACTTTTGTTGATCTTCAAAGGATAATCTTTGTTCTAAAAAGTATTTAAGGCTATCATGATCCGTTTTTACCTTGGAGTGTCTTCCCATTAGGTAGGGTCACCATTTCTTAAGTGCATGGAGTATTGCCAACATTTCCTTCTCATAAATAGCTTTGTGTAAAAACTTTCCCTTGATTGGACGACTTTCAAAAGCAATGGGTCTTTCATCTTGCATTAAAACAACACCAATTCCATTTCCTGAAGCATCACATTCCACAATATAGGTTTTTGTGAAGTTTGGTGTAGCTAAGACCGGTGCTTGGCACATTGCCTCTTTAAGATGCTCGAAGGCCTTTGTTGCTTCTGGAATCCATGAAAATGCATCTTTCTTCAATAATGTTGTTAGAGGTGCTGCTATTCTCCCATAATTCTTAACGAACTTGCAATAATACCTTGTCAACCCGAGAAATCCTCGCAGATGCTTTATGGATGTGGGGATTTTCCATTCCTTAATGGCTTTAATTTTGCTAGGGTCTACCTTAACTCCTTCATGAGATACAATATGACCCAGATATTCCACCTCTTGTACTCCAAAGAAACATTTGGATTTTTTTGCATATAATTGTTTCTCCTCCAATAGTTGTAGCACCCTGTCAACATGTTCAACATGATCCTTCCAAGACTTGTTGTAGATTAGTATATCATCAAAAAATACTAACACAAATTTTCTAAGGAATGGTTTGAAAATGGAATTCATCAAATCTTGAAATGTTGAAGGTGCATTGGTAAGGCCAAAAGGAATGACCAAAAATTCATAATGACCCTCATGAGTTCTAAATGTTGTTTTCGAAATGTCTTCAGTTTTCATTCTAATTTGATGATATCTTGAATGAAGATCCAACTTGGTGAAGTAAATTGATCCATGCAATTCATACAGTAATTCATCAATGACAAGAATGGGAAACTTATCTTTAATAGTGAGCTTGTTGAGCTCCCTATAATCCGGACACATGCGCCATGATCCATCCTTCTTGTGCACCAATACTATTGGAGCAGAGGAAGAACTTTGACTCGATTGAATTATACCAGCCTCTAGCATTTCTGCAACCATACGTTCAATTTCACTCTTTTGGGCATAGGGATATCTGTACAGCCTGATGTTTGGAGGAACACTTCCTGGAATCAGATGAATAGCATGATCATGATCAAAAATAGGTGGGAGACCTTTGGGAGTCTCAAATACCTTGGAATGATTGTCCAAGACTTTTTGGAGATCTGGAGAAATATATGATTCCAACGTGGAAACATCTAGCGAACATAATTGTGCAATTACACCTCTTTGTTCCTTTTTTAGAAGCTTTGTCATATCGTTAGAGCTAGTTATCTTTCCCAGTTTCCCTGCAATACCTCTTAATTCAACTTCCTTTCTTTCCGCAGAAAATTTCATGAAAAGTTATTGAAAATTAAAAGCTATTGTACCCAAGGATTGTAGCCATTGGACTCATAGTACAACATCAACACCTCCCATTGGAATGGAAAGCATTGGGCTAGTCAATACATATTCTCCCATGGATAGCTTGATATTATGGCACTTTCCAGAGCAATTTATTGTTCCTCCATTTGCAACCATCACTTGACACTCTGGTGCTGGATATAAGAAGAAATTCAATTCTTTTGCTACCTTACAATGAATAAAATTGTGGGTACTTCCTGAATCAATCAATACTATGACCTTTTTCTTCTTGATTTGTCCTTGTATCTTGATGGTTTGAGGAGTGGTAATTCCCACCAATGCATTACAAGATATGATCGGATTCATTTCTTCTTTATCTAGGCTTTGTTCCTGGAGTATATCCTCTTCTTTTGACCTTTCTTGCTCCTTTTCTTCTTCCTCTTCACAATCTATGTAGAATAATTTCTTCTCAGCACACTTATGACCTTTAGTGTATTTGCTATCACAACTGTAACAAAGCCCTTTTGCTCTTTTTTCTTGCAATTGTTGTGGTGTCAACCTTATAGGTTGTGGAAGACTAGGGGCAACAACACTTCCATCTTTATAGTTGTGAGTGGTATGCTTCCTGGTTGCAATAATTTTGCTTTCCATTTTTCTTACTAACTTGAATTCCTTCTCTAATGAATCAGGTTCCCAAAGGAGAACATCATTTTGGATATTATCCTTTAAAGTGCCTATGAACACATCAATCCTATGCTCCTCAGGAATATTTTTTACCCTTATGTTCAATTTTTGGAACTCCTCAATGTGCTCCATTATTGAACCCTTTTGTTTGAGACTTATCAATTGGCTAAAAAAAAGTGTTGCTTTTTGTATCCTCATAATCTGCTGTCAATTCTTCCATAAAAATTTCCCAAGTGATAATTTGTTTACGAGAGAAAAGCCATTGATACCATACAAACTAATTTGGTTCCAAATATAAAGTTGCAATACGTACCTTTTGTGTGTTTTGCACATTATTGAGATTGAAAAATTGCTCCATCTGTAATATCCATGTTGTAGGATCCTTGCCATCAAACTTCCTCATATCGATTTTTGGAATATGGTGGGTCTTCGATCAAACATTAGAGTCTATGGAATCATGATTAACATTTATTTTGTTCTCATCATGAGTTTCCTTTACTACCCTTTCACCATTAGTGACCATTTCTTGTAGCAACTTATTCATATTTATCTTCAATTCTTCCATCTTATCATCCATGCCATCAATTTTAGCGTCCATGCCATTCATCTTAGCTTCCATGTCATCTATCTTAGCTTCTATGCCTTTCTTTAAAAAATCCATCTTAGCTTCTACACCTTTCTTTAAACCATCCATCTTAGCTTCTACATCTTTCCTTAAACCATCCATCTTAGATTCTGTTGCTTTTTGTGCAAGTGACACTTGTTGCACTTGGTCTCGTAATTTTGATATATCATGTTGCATTTCTTCCTCTTATTCATGAGTCATGCTAGAGCTTTCAGGTTGCTTACTAGGTTTTTGCATTTTCTTTCTTTAGGGCATCAATTACCGATTCAAACTATTTTTTCAAACCAAGCTTATGCAAAAATTAAAAAAAAACTACACACCTTTTTTCACTTTGTATAAGCTTGATATTGAATCTAATTTATCTCTGCAATTTCGGATCATCTAGTTCTGAAATTACGATCTATAGTAGCCCTCTATGTCCTCTTTCCAATGCCACCAGTTTGATCCAAATTGGATTCTCCAAGGAAGAGTTATGCACAATCTCCCAAGATGACCTGATTATATACTAGTTCAGTAGAGCGAACTTGTACGACGTGCCACGAGTCACTGTTTTGACCTTTGGCTCTAAACAATATATACAAGAAACTAGAGTCTGTCCTCTTTCTGTACCTTATTACAAAATTTCAATCCGATGCTCAGAGAGAAAGTTATGACGATTTTCCCCAAGTCACCTGTTTGGAATGTAATTCAGGAGTCTGCAAAAAGGCCAACTTCCTCAGATCATATCTACGCAAATATAGTGTGAAAAGCTTTGAAATTCGGAGCCGAGATTTAGTGTGATTTCTTCTTCATTTTTTTTTTTTTTAGCTTCTGAAACGTCACAGAAAAAAGTTATAGCGAAAATTCCATGATGACCTGTTTGGAGCAGCGAAACCTTAGAATCCAAAGCTCTGATACCAAATGTTATGAAACCAGCTCACAAAAAGATAGAAAAGAGAGATCAACGCCTTAGAATTCAGCCTCTTCGAGGGGGCGACCTCCTTTACATTACACAAATGAACAATTCTTGGATGATTCAAATGACAAAACCTCCTTTCTATATATAAGAGTCTAAGGAGTCACAATATAACCCAGACGACCTAACAATAATAATATAAAGCCACAAAAATAACAATAGAGGGATTCTATGGGGCATAGTAATAACAATATGGGGACAATAGGGGCACAAAAATATTAATAAGGGATACAATTACAATAGTAATGGGGTAATCACTAGTATTATAGGGACCCAAAAATGAAACACCAACTTCTTCCTTACATCTAAGGCAGTTACAGATCCTTAAGTTAGAAGAGCAAAGAGAGCATGCTAAAATAACTCACGCTCATCACCAAGCATTAGTAAAAGCTTCTTTTGACTCAAACATGATTTCTAGAAAAGACTTTCAGATAGGGGATCTAGTTTTAAAATGGGACAAGGCTCATGATCAAAAGGGAAAACATACGAAGTTTCAACGAAGGTGGCTTGGACCTTTCCAAATCACAGAAATCATAGGCCCATCTACCTTTATGCTATAGGATTTAATAGGAAAAAGAGAATCTTTACCTGTTAGCGGGAAGATCCTCAAAAAATACTTTCCATAGGAGACAGTTCTTCTATTTTTGTAATTAAGTTTTTCTATATTTCCATAATAAAACCAGTTTTAAATGGTTACATTTGGAATTCACGAAAAGGACAAGTATTTCTTTTAGATTTTGTTTTTCTGCTTGTATAAATATAAATAATCTAGAAAGTTGGTCATTATTATTAAAAGATACAGTAAAAAAAAGCTATAAGCCTGAATATGATACTAGTTTCAACCTTGTAAATTTTGATAAAAAACTACCTTTAGTGGGAATTTGTTTTATATCAATCCAATGAAAGGCATCAATAACAAAACAAAGATCCTCTGTAGAAAAGCTCTTTCCAAAAACTCTACCATTGTCGTCCAAAGCTATTCTTAAGGAAACAATGACTTCCTCCCCACTTAAGGAATCACAAGCTTCAAGGAATAATCTAATGATACACTTTAAACTTAAAGAATAAGAGGTCTCATCATGAGCCGACTTATCATGATCATAGATATTATAACTTGCTGAATTTGCCAAAACTGCATACCACAACAGGGCAATGACTCAATATTGTTGCAATCAAAAGACAAGGGGTCTCATCAGGAGCGAGCTTGTTCAGCAAAGCTATAAATCAAGTGAGTGGCACTATCATCATTTGGCTATCAAACTAAGGCATTGTTCATTAAGGATTAAAAGAAAATGAAAGTAATAAGTGTAGATATGGATTTCTCTTTGAAAATTGTATATTTCTCCAAGTGGGATATAGGATCATTGCTGGGTAACAGGTAACCCTGTCGAGGCTATAAACGCCTGCTGGTAGCAGTGGCTCTACCTACGACAAATGAGCATATTTAAAACTAATATACAGAGAAGGCTTTGTTTTTATCTTTAATAAACCAAGTATTGACTGATGTAAATACAATGACTAGCTCTAGGAAGTAAATAAACAAAGTTGACATAGACAAAACAAACTATCATTGATGGCTGAAAAGCATAATGTATTTTATCTTTCTATAATAAAGTTTAATTTTCTAGGAAATTTTCTGTTTTGGAAGTTTAGGAAATTCAAAAGAAAAGAAGAGATAACTGGGTTTTCCAAGTGAATCGCCAATTGTTGTGGCCAGCAACAACCCCCCTTCTTATCTAGTTTTATCACTAATACTAAATAAGTGGGGACCCTTATTCAAAAAAAATGTAAAAAATTGATTAAAGCTTGTATTTCCTTTTTTTAATAAAACTTACTATCATAAACTTAGGAGAATACCCTCAAACATCTAAAAATACTTAAGTTTTATGACAAGTTAGAAGGAAATCACTCCTTAAAGCATGTCGCATCGCAAAAAGGGTAAAGGATACCATTTCACAAGCGGAATTCTAAAAATGTGAAATTGCGATGCGAAATCACGCATCAAAAACCTTCATCGCATCGCATGCCTTAAACCTCACCTACACTAAATTGCTTTAAAACGACGATATGCGATGGTGCATCTCGCGAATCACATTTCGTAGAAAACACATTAACAGATGCTTGTCGCACATAAAGGATTTGCGATAATGCGATATTGCGATCTGCAATACTACGATCTGCGATATTGTGAAGCAAATCGCAAAATTTCCTTATCACAGATCTGCATGGCCCATTGTTCGAGAAAGCTTTTTCCATAAACCAAGGCCTGGTCATGCGCATTTATGTTAATTAACGAGTTAGTTTGCAATCATTAATGAAATATGGTTTTGATCTTATCAAGGAGCCAGTTCACGTAAGGTGATATCTTTATATGTTTTCTGCGTTTAAAGCTTTCCCGTCACCTTTTCTTATCATTGTTCTCACCTCATTTGTAAACTGCCGGAGCGAAGAACTGAAAAGTATACAGAGCAAAGTTCAAGATATTATTGGAAAGAAGGGTAAAGTCCCTAGTACTGAAGATAAATAGATGACTCCTTTGTAGACAGACACCACCTGCAACAAAGACGCCGGTATCACTACTTGGGAAGGCATGTATAGTTTACTTGAGGAAGAAGATCCCTAGGTAATTGAGGTAACGACCACTGCAGGCTCACACGGGTCTTCTGAGGCATCTTGTTGGCATTATGAGATAAGTGTTGTCCTTGATGGCAAACCTCACTGATGACAAATCTTAGTACAGAAGGTCAGCAGCAAGGAATTGATGATCAGACTATAAGAAGAAGAGAAAGTTCATACACGCAGGTTCGTTAAGCCCAAGTCGCGTGTACACGCTGGTTGGCTTCATCAAAAGCGCGTGTATGTGGAAAAGTACCTTTGGTCCATGGCGGTTAGTCCTTGGAAGTTGTGCCTATGGTTTCGGACCATTGTGTCTCGACGGGCGTGTCGATCCCTAGTTTTGAAGTTGATGGTATTGTGTTACTATGGTTTTGGCTCTTGGTATTGAACAAGGCCTAAGGCTATATAAGGAGAAGGAAATCATTAGGCAAGGGCATCTGAAATGTCTTGAATATCTGATGAAGCATTAGATCCAGTATGCAGGGTTATGGGTTGATGATGCATTGCTTGATCTGAGCTAAGGAGAGATCTCACCGGTTGATGGAGAACTAGATCTAAGGAGAGATCGGGATCAAATGGTTTGAAATGAACTATCTTTATGATGCTTATTCTAGATCTACATACTGACGCATGTATTGTTCTATAAGTATTATGAGTATGATTGATGTCTGGTACAGCTGCAAGTTATGAGAAATTATTTTTAGATCTGTACGCGGGTTGTCTTTGGCGAAAGCGCGTATACACACGGGTTTGATTCATCGAAGTAGCGTATACATTGTAAAGCTTGATATTTGAAGTTGCAGATGGATCTGATGGTTATTACAGAGTTCTGTGTCTGCTCTGTGTTCTGGTGACTGTTGTTAACAGGGTTTCAGTGATTCAGAGTTTGATGATTGTTTTGAGCTTCAATGATAGTTATGGGTCCAGTATGAAAATTGGATGAAATGTGGCCTTTCAGATTATATGTTGTGCTTCAGTGTATCCAGTCTGAAAATTGATGAAACGTGGTACCTGGAGGAGAGAAGATTGTAGGCAAGCACCTACGTACTAGTATCTAAGCTAGTACAAAAGCTAAGGGAGATCTTTGGAGCATTGTAGCAGGTAGCAGCCTGTGTACTAGTAAATGGATCGGCTAGTACAAAAGCAAAGGGGGTTGTAGCTCCCGTACTGGTATAAGACTGCACCAGTACAAATATTGTAAAAGTATTTTCTTATTAAGAAGAAGATTGAGATGACTTGCAGCAGGTGGTTTTCACCCACATTGGGTTTCCACCTTATATCTTTGTGTTCATGTGTGTGGCTTTTGTGTGATGATCTGTTCTGTTATACTGCACCTGTTTACTGTTAATATGGTTAATAATGTTCTGATGCATTTACTGAAGATAAGCTAACTGAATCATAAGATTTCTGGATATACGCTAGTTGCTTTAGACACAGCAGCGTGTACACGCGGGTTCACTTAACTGAAGTAGCGTATATGTTTTTGAGCATTGAAAAAGTTTTATTGATCTGATAATACTGATTCACCCCCCCCTCTCAGTATTATTTCCAACAATTGGTATCAGAGCAGGTCCTTTGATAGAAGCTTGATCGCTTGAAGGAGATCCGTGGAACAATGGGAAAGAAGCTTAAGAAGAAAGCTCATAAGAAGAAGAAGACATCTCAGAAGGACTATGACAGTGGGAGAATCGATTGGGGATTAGGTATAAGAGGCTCTTCAGATTCAGAATCAGATTCAGAATCATTATCAGGTATGAATGTGTTATCCTCTGATGTTCCTGCTATATTTCCTTGTGAAAGTGATGGAAGTGATAGTGAAACTACTGAACATGCTTTTATGGGTGAGCAAGAAAAGTATCAAATAGAGGCAGTATTTAGAAGGCTTACAGACAAAGTTAAAGATCAACAAGATCTATTGAACAAAAGGGAATGTGCTTTCAAAGAAGAAGTTACCAAACTAAAGGCCCAACTAGAAGAAGGAAACAAGGTAAGAAAGCTACTCAAGGACAAGGAAGACCAATGTCAAAAATTGCAGCATGAAGTGACATCATTAAGAAAAGAAGTCAACGAAAGAAGCACAACCATCAAGAAACTCAAAGATAGATCCAGCTACTATGAAAATCTTGAAGCTACGATCCTCTCACTAAAGGAAGATCTTGAAGAATCCAAGAAGCAGAATGAAGATCTACACCAAGCAATTGAAAAACAAGACAACAAAGTCATCAGCTTAAAATCACAGTTGGAATGTGCCTTCAGAGTTTGTCAAATTCAGCAGGATCTGTATGAAAAGAAAGAAAAGGAGATACTCAATCTAAGGCAACAAATGGAAGAAGGAAGAAAAGATGGAGAAGACATGAAGAAGCAATGTCTAGAAAAGGAGGAACAACTTCAAGTTGAGGTAAATATCTTGAAAGGTAAATTAGAAGAAAAGGATAAACTTTTGAGATTTCAAGATAGTACTAAAGCCTTGGATGATATTCTTAGTAGTCAAAGGTCTCCTGCAATCAAGACTGGTCTTGGTTTTCATGAATCTGTTAAAGGTGAATCTAGTTCACAAGGTGAGGCAAGGAACTCTAAAGAGAAATTTAAAATGATCAACAAGGAGATGAAAGGTCAACCCCATCAACAATCAAGGAAAGAGACTCCTCAAAGAAAACCTTTTACTCCTCCTATGAATAATGTTGAATGTTATGTATGTCATAATCTTGGACATGTTGCAGCTAGATGTGGAAGAAGAAGGGTTCAAGACCATCATGTAGAAAGATCATCACATTCAAGGTACTTTAATGGATATTGCTTTGCTTGCAATATGTTTGGTCACAAAGCTGCTGATTGCTACAGGAGGAATATGAAATATGTAAGATGTTATGCATGTAACACGCTTGGACATATAACAAAGGAATGCAGGAACAAAGGATGGACATCACACCAAAAGGAGAAAACCTCATCACACTTGAAGATATGGAGGAAGAAGGAAGTACAGTCAGCACAATGTACTGAGGCACAGCACAGCATAGACATATCAGACTCAGGGGGAGCTGAAAGTGTAAACCTTCAGTGTCCTAAATCTCATATGCAAGTTCCTTAAAAGGAAGTCGCGTATATACGCGAGTTAGACACTGCAAAGTCGCGTATATGTCAGTCTGAGGAAAAGCAGTGGGGACAGGCTCAGAAAAGGGATCTGATATGATTCAGTCCATTATTTGCTCTTAGTTACAGTCGGCTAAGGATGTGTGAAAAATGTTTTGATACTTGTAAGATGTCTAGAAGTGTTTTGATCCTAACTTGATGATGATGATGATATCTTGATGCTTACTGCTGATATATGCATGATCAAATCTAACAGATGGCACAGGTTGAGGGGGAGCATATGCCTTTACTATTTCATTGTTGGCATTATGGTTAATAGCCTTGGTGATGATGCTTATGATATATCTTGCAATGATGTGGTTGTGAGTTGTCTATGATAAAATCTCATATGATTCTTGGGGTTACATAGTTGATGATCAGATCAGATTTATGGTTGATTCCTTGATGATGCATATATGGTGCTTACATGGTGATCTTCATAAGGACAAGGAGAAGTACAAAGCTTGAATATACATCTTCCTCACTTGATGATGGGTCACTCATATACTGCTGTTGTCATATGCATAAAAATCATACAGTTATGATGCAGGCACTCTTGTGGATAAGGATTGTTGCTGTTGATGATATCAAGAAGTTTTGTCAAATGAGCTTGAGCTCAAGATACATAATGCTGATACATGGATGACTACTCAAAGTTGCTTTATTGGAGACATGGTGATGAGTTCTTATCTATATGATGATAGGTTGATACTTACATATGTTGATTGATGCAGATGTTCCCAAGTAATGATACTTGGATCATGTAGATCTTGAAGTTGATGTAATGGCTATGGTGGTTTCACACATGATACAATGTGAATGACTCTGAATTCTGTTCAAAGGGATGAATTGATGCAGACATACCCTGTTATAGGTTGATGACCTATTCTCTACAGGACATTTACAGGTTGCTGATATGGAAATTTGTGTACGCGTGTTGTTTAAAGGATATCCGCGTGCATACGTCGTTTTACAAGGGGATAGTCGCGTATATGGTGTACGCGTGTTGCGTAAGGGGTATCCGCGTATATACGCTTGTTTATGTGTATACAGGCGCGTATATGGAGTTTTGAAGGAAATCAGCAGGGACAGATGTTGGTTGCAGAAATTCTGATATGGGTCCGACAGAGATCATCTGGCACAGATTCAGGGGGAGCAGATAATCTTTCAATGATGCATTGTTGGCATTATCTTAAAGCTTTTGGTTCTAGTTCACATTTGTTGTTGGTTTCAAGTGGAACAAAGGCGAAATTGGTTGCTGATCTGAATGGTGATTATCAGATGCTGATAGTGACTTTCATAAGTCTTGGTCTAGTTCTTTCGTCTCTATGTCATATATCTCTTTTGTGGTATCTCTTTCATGGTGTCAAGGTCATGCAACGGCCTATTTTGGTTTCCCCACTATGCCTGGGATGATTGATGCAATATGATTGGTTGTCATATGTAAACTTTTGATGTATCCCCACTTGGTTGGGTGGATGAGTCAATTTTTGTATATCCTCACTTAGTTGAGAGATGGATGTATGTATGAGTCTTTGGTGATAGGAAGGTCTTTTATGACGTATAGAGTCATGTTCTTCTTGAAGAACATCTTTTGCAGATCTTTCCTACAGTCAGGAAGAGCATGAACAACACACTTCAGCAGTACAGAGACTCGACATGTACTCAGGGGGAGCATGGACAGATTGGTACACCTTGGCATATACAAAGGGGGAGATTATTCAGAGATTTCAGCAGGTACTCAAGGGGAGTATGGACAGTGGAATGATTCAGCAAAGGAAGAGAATATCTTGGTCCACCCTTTGCCCTTGATGTCAAAGGGGGAGAGTGATTTGGTGTTGTTGCCATCAAGTCCAAAGGGGGAGATTGTTGGCATTATGATGCATGTGTTGTACTTGATGGCAACCCTCTCATAGAAGAATATCTCACTTATGTATAACTGGGTGAATCTTCAGAAGAGATATCAGATGTGACTGATGGAGGACAGCTCAAAGGAATCAGATGATGAATCTTCAGAAGAGATATCAGATGTGACTGATGGAGGACAGCTCAAAGGAATCAGATGATAGTTCTAAGTGTGACAAGTTAGCTTTGCCATCAAGTCCAAAGGGGGAGATTGTTGGCATTATGAGATAAGTGTTGTCCTTGATGGCAAACCTCACTGATGACAAATCTTAGTACAGAAGGTCAGCAGCAAGGAATTGATGATCAGACTATAAGAAGAAGAGAAAGTTCATACACGCAGGTTCGTTAAGCCCAAGTCGCGTGTACACGCTGGTTGGCTTCATCAAAAGCGCGTGTATGTGGAAAAGTACCTTTGGTCCATGGCGGTTAGTCCTTGGAAGTTGTGCCTATGGTTTCGGACCATTGTGTCTCGACGGGCGTGTCGATCCCTAGTTTTGAAGTTGATGGTATTGTGTTACTATGGTTTTGGCTCTTGGTATTGAACAAGGCCTAAGGCTATATAAGGAGAAGGAAATCATTAGGCAAGGGCATCTGAAATGTCTTGAATATCTGATGAAGCATTAGATCCAGTATGCAGGGTTATGGGTTGATGATGCATTGCTTGATCTGAGCTAAGGAGAGATCTCACCGGTTGATGGAGAACTAGATCTAAGGAGAGATCGGGATCAAATGGTTTGAAATGAACTATCTTTATGATGCTTATTCTAGATCTACATACTGACGCATGTATTGTTCTATAAGTATTATGAGTATGATTGATGTCTGGTACAGCTGCAAGTTATGAGAAATTATTTTTAGATCTGTACGCGGGTTGTCTTTGGCGAAAGCGCGTATACACGCGGGTTTGATTCATCGAAGTAGCGTATACATTGTAAAGCTTGATATTTGAAGTTGCAGATGGATCTGATGGTTATTACAGAGTTCTGTGTCTGCTCTGTGTTCTGGTGACTGTTGTTAACAGGGTTTCAGTGATTCAGAGTTTGATGATTGTTTTGAGCTTCAATGATAGTTATGGGTCCAGTATGAAAATTGGATGAAATGTGGCCTTTCAGATTATATGTTGTGCTTCAGTGTATCCAGTCTGAAAATTGATGAAACGTGGTACCTGGAGAAGAGAAGATTGTAGGCAAGCACCTACGTACTAGTATCTAAGCTAGTACAAAAGCTAAGGGAGATCTTTGGAGCATTGTAGCAGGTAGCAGCCTGTGTACTAGTAAATGGATCGGCTAGTACAAAAGCAAAGGGGGTTGTAGCTCCCGTACTGGTATAAGACTGCACCAGTACAAATATTGTAAAAGTATTTTCTTATTAAGAAGAAGATTGAGATGACTTGCAGCAGGTGGTTTTCACCCACATTGGGTTTCCACCTTATATCTTTGTGTTCATGTGTGTGGCTTTTGTGTGATGATCTATTCTGTTATACTGCACCTGTTTACTGTTAATATGGTTAATAATGTTCTGATGCATTTACTGAAGATAAGCTAACTGAATCATAAGATTTCTGGATATACGCTAGTTGCTTTAGACACAGCAGCGTGTACACGCGGGTTCACTTAACTGAAGTAGCGTATATGTTTTTGAGCATTGAAAAAGTTTTATTGATCTGATAATACTGATTCACCCCCCCCTCTCAGTATTATTTCCAACACATCTGTTACAGATCTAGCATGTTCATTCTTGCACAGAATAGCGGCGAGAACCAAAATTCTCTCGTATATGAACATGGTTTAAATGAGTACTAAATAATGCTGATATCACGTATGAAAGCTCAGAACCAAGGACATATAAAACCATTCTTTCTACAAAATTTAAGCTTTATATCCTCTAACAAAATGTGCAAGAGGTGAAAATCACACCAAGGAAGCCCGAATCAAGAAATGGAGGCAGTTTCTGATGCGCGATTAGAGCAACGCTAGGCAAAACTCCTCAAGATGGAAATCCTCAAATTTCTCAGTCATCTGTAGGTGCAGAAATTTGTAGGAAAAAGCAATAAAGATGGAAAGTAAAATTGGAACTCAAAACCAGTAATATTTATCAGGTATATCATCAAGTGATATGTAGGTATCTACCAAATGTGCAACATCTACAAAAAAGTTGGAGACAGAAGGCTCAAGAAAAGGCAGAGTCAATCCAAAGGTTAACCAAGTTGAATTGGGATTCTTACTGGGCGTACTTGGTAAAACCACATAGCCAGTGTATGACTCTCAAATGTTTCATTAATTCTGCCGAGAAGATGGCGCCAACTCTTATAGATTCCATTTTCGCAGGACAGCTAAAATCGGAATTCGACCACCCAACTCTCCTCAAGCAAATGCTGAACGCTTGTGACTTCAAGGAGTAGATACATAAATAGTTAGTTAGTATTTTTAGTTTTAGATTCAGTTTTAGTTTTAATTTTGCTTTATTTTTGCCTGAAATGAGGACAGTCATTTAAACCGCATCGTACATTTTTGTAATAAATTATTTTTAGAATTAGTTAGTAGTATTTAAACCCTTTTGATGCATTTAGATAAGGGTCCAGAAATTTATCAAAAACTTGTCCTCAAAACATGCACTTTTGCACCCTCCAAGGAGATTTTGATGAATGAATGGAACAAGATTTATTGATATCTGCGTTTAATATCTACTGCTGATGTTGCACTTCTGTACTCTTAGTGGATGTTGGATTAAGAAGAGATAGATCATTATTGCTGGAGCTCATGAGTAGAACTAGTTATAAATGGTACTTTTATCTCTTGACTGTTTTTGTCTTATGTGTTATGGTGATATTCATGTTCAACTATTTATATATGAATGCTTAAATGCTTGAGTCATTTGGCACTTTTGTACAGTGATAGCTATTTATTTATGCTTAGTATATGAGTAGGTTACTATGCAATATGTTTTTCACAACTGTTTCATCTAACTTTTTATATGAAATGGTTTATCTTTATTGAATTCTTTTCTCATAGAAGTTGAATGATCTTTATTACCAACTGTAATTTGAAATCATTTTAGATCGCATAAATGAAAGATTACATCTTGGGTTAGTTTAGAATCAGATATTTTTTTTTATTAGATTACAATTGCATGTTGATAGATTAGATTTAGAATAGAGAAAGAATTTTACTTAGGAATCATTAGTTAAGAAATATCAATTATCAACACACACACACACCTATATTGGGAAACTGGTCCCATATCCCCAGTCGGACCCACTATACCAAACGAAAAAGGAGTTGCTAACCAAGGTAAGGACCGGGCGGGTATCCCCCTTGTTGTAGACTCGATTTTCAGGGCTTCAACAGGAAGGAAGCAGACCAAATTTTGCAGCAAATGAAGTTCCAGCAGAGTTTCATGTGGAGGTATGACCGACAAGAATTCATGACTAGATTGAGAAAAAAGGCCAAGTTGGGACATTATATCCACCACCCCATACTAGAGATAGAAAAATAGGCCAATCAATCTGAGTGGTTGGAGAACACCCTTATAGATAGAGATAGTACAAAGGTAGACATTGAAAATACCTTGATTGATTTAGAGAAGCAGCTTGATGAGAGCTCGTTTTTGTAGGTACTTGAACAGTGAGAAGACATCATGAGTACCCCTCTTATCATGCAGACTCCCCAAAATGAAGAAATAAATCCTAAGAGGAATAGGGAGGGAGCTTCCACATCAGGTATAGATACATCTAATGTACAATGTGAAACCAGTCACAGCAAAAGTCAAAGACTCAATCTTGTTTCTGAACAGGAAGATACAGAACGATCAACACAGGTGACCAACAATGATTTGGACAGAAGCAAAGGCACAACCCCATCTGGGGAGACACAGGAACCATCCACATCACAAACTCAAATGTTGGAAAGGCAGCTAAGTGTGGAAGTGTCTTCATTTAGTAGGCCTGCTGATTAAGACCAAGACATAAAGGACAGATATAAAGAAATAATAATGAGGAATGAGAAGCTCAAATCTCAGACATATGCTCAATATCTAAAAATATCTCGCACAAATCAAACAAGGGTGATGTCCTCTGACATCAAGTAGGGAAATCTTCAAATGTCCTTTATCAAACCTACAACACAATAGCCCAAGACGTTGACTTTGAACTGTTGGCAAGGGATATTCATCCCATAGACCAAATAGAAATGCATAAAGAAACTGGAGAGATGATATACTCCACCCTTATAGGTAAAGCCGTCGCTACCCATCAGCTAAAAAATTCATTGAATAATATCTTGGCACAGTTTCAATTGGAGAAGGCCTCCTCAAAGGCCAAGGATATCAGGATTATGTCTTTGGAAGACTTAGTTATTGACTTGGGACATGATCCCAAAGATATTAAAGCTATAGAGCAGCTCATAAAGAAGAAAAATGATGCTATTGATGCACTTAAGAAGTAATTAAAAATACCCCAGCTGCAACATCCTCAAACACTTGAAGTTTTGGAAACCCAGCACAAGCATGAGGAGTTGATGGACTTGGTCCTAAAACTCAATGATAAACTAAGGGAGACGGATAAAGAATTGGATAGCTTGATCAAATTAAAACAAATTGACATAGCCACAACTTCTACAAATTTCATCCCTACAGTATCTATAGCAGTCCCTTTCACACTAGCAGCTTCACTAGCACCTACAGCTCCACCTGCCACAGCATTACCAGTCACAGCAGAGTCTACATCAACAGCAGGTACATCAGGGGAAAAAGCAGCTCAATTGGTCAGATCCATGGAGGAAATGTCTATTCAGGCTACGAAAATGAACAAACTAAAAGAAAAGGTGGCAAGTTTAGAAACTGACTACAAACTTGCCCAAATTATGCAAAAGGAAGAGGCACAAAAGGCCAATAGAATGAGTGAAAGATTCAAAGCTATGGAGAAAGACCTAACATTGGAGAAACCCCTTGGACAAGCCAAGGAACTATTATGGGCCAATATCATTGAGTCCATCAAGGATATTTTTCCATCTATTCAAGTTATTTTTGAGCAGACAGAATTGATAAAGATAGCTACAGGAGCTATCGAAAAGGTCAAGGAGGAATTAGGTGACATGCTTGAGGATGCCAATAGACTTATCCACTTCCTTAACAGCAAAAATAGATATGAGCTTCATGAGCTGGATATAGAAGACAAAACTGAAACCATTTTGGAAATAAGGCAGGTCCTTCCCAAGAGGAACCTAATGCTAAACATGGAAGAAAAGTGCCAGAACATGCAGGTAGCCATTGATAGATTCATGGCTAAATTCCAGATTTTGAGGGAGAAAGGATTGCCTAGAACATTGGTCATTAATGACAAACTTATGACACAGTTGGACTATGATAATAGACTCAGGAAGTTGGCTAAAGAACAAGCTAACACTTTAGAAATAAAAGCACTGCCAACAGGGAAAGTTTTGTATAATACATTTGAGAACTTGTTTTTTCTCCAAAATGAGATAAAATACTTGTTCATCACCAAACCCAATTTTGCCAAGTATACCGAGGCTGATGAGATATATAGGCGAATGATGAATGTCAAGTTACCTGATGTAGAATGGTGGGAAAAGATGACTGATTTACTGTGAGAAATTTACAGTAAAAAAGTTACTACACAGTAAAAGTAGAACAACCAAGTAAACATATGAAAACATGTCAGCATGGTTAAAGAGTATCAGTGCCAAAGAGTATCAGGTGAAAGGTAAAAGTTAAAGAAGATTCCAACATAAAAGACCACAACAACAAGCCAGCATAAAGGGCTTAAATCGAACCATAAAAGCCAATAGTACCATAATAAAAGGGACAACATGAAATAGTTCAATAGTTGTCTCTATATTTCTACAAGAAGATATTTTGTATTTCCTAAATTAAATCTCA
Organism: Pinus tabuliformis; assembly: GCA_031772625.1. Taxonomy (NCBI): domain Eukaryota; kingdom Viridiplantae; phylum Streptophyta; class Pinopsida; order Pinales; family Pinaceae; genus Pinus; species Pinus tabuliformis. The sequence goes on from CM062805.1 coordinate 472,065,287, forward strand.
AGTTTGTTTTGAGATATTTTGTAAATAATTTATGTATAAATACTTCACAATTCGAAGTATGTAGGGTGGATTCTTAGACATTTCTATAGACCTTTTTGATCAAGAGATTGTAAAGCTATCGTATCACTGACTGGACCAGCAAGATGGATTGATGAATAAAGACACGACATTTCACAAGATTCATGTGTAGAGCAAAGTGTAGACAAGTATTTTCTCTTTTTTTGTTATCTTTCTTAAAGATTTTCCACAATACTTAATGTATATTTGAAATCTGAATGCTATAATATGGAATGATACCTCATAATTTGCTTCATTACACTTTGTTTTAACTATTATGCATTTAAATGTTTTCTACTAATTATCTAAGTTAAGAAATTCTTGATTGCTCCTTAGTTTAGGTGTTCTCCCTGTAATCTATAGAAAAGGATTCTTAATTTCCCTTTGTTTCTGATTATCCTATGTTCCTCATTTTAATCCCAGTCTAAGAATTCTTAATTTCTCTCTCACCCTGGTTAAGACCATTTCACCCATCTGTCACAAAGACCTGCACTTTACTCTACTAGCTTGCCCTGTGAACACTCCCTTTAGTGAGTTAATTCCGGTTCTTCTGCCCTTATTTTGACTCCATAGCCCAATGGTCCAAAGACATCATTCTATCCCTCTGTTTTAAGGATTCCACCATCCAATCTTCAATACAAATAAAAAATCCCCTGAACCTTTAGGACTAGCCTGAAATCCCAACAAACAAAGCTAAATCATATAGAAAGAGCCCTCTCTGAGCTATAGGTTGGCTAGAGCATATGATTAAAAGTTTGTTTGTGGTTACCTCGGTCCTTTCCTTCTTCTGAAAACTTCTAGGGAAAAGTTTTGAGTGATAATAGGTCATACTTAGTGAACACCTGGGAGGGTATGTACCTTCAGAGACAATCATGACTAAGGTGTCTATAAGTCATTGGTCTCGCCAACACTGTGCTCTGATCTATTGAGAGATAGAGTTGTCATTCAAGGCCTTGCTATGAAAACAATGTTGGTTACTATGATGCTATAATAGATGGATTGCCAATCTGATTTCTCTTATGTGAATTCTTCAAGATTGAAACATAGACGGACACCTTGTAATGTTGTATGAATACATTCCTAGTTAAGAGGGAGTGTTGAAGGAAATGTAACTAGGTTCAGTCTTCATAAATGTACTTTTGATATTTGTATTTATTCAAGAAAAATAAATATTATTTTTATAATATATGCCAATGAGTTTCTTGCTCATTGAAATAGGTCTAGCACATGCTAAAGTGCTATAGGTGAGTCAAATAGTCAAAAGAAAATGTTGAAGACCTTAAGGGCATGTTACACCATCTATATGTATGTATAAGAGTCAAATAATATCCCTCCAATCAAAGTCAAGTCTCCTGCAAAGCAAAGATGTCTCCTCCAAAGATAAGGATTTATGGTTGCCAACTTGCACAATATAAACTACCCAAGTACCTCCCCATTAGGTTATTTGCTTTAGAGTACTATAGGAAAATAATTAACTCTGATGAGATAAATTTTGTCTCGGCCGAGAAGAGATCTCAATTCAAAGTAAAAAACCAGTTAGGCCCCTTCATATGCAATTCTAGAGAGGCAGGGAAGGAAGCAGACCAAATTTGGCAGCAAATGAAGTTCCAACAGAGTTTCATGTGGAGGTATAACCCACAATAATTCATGACCAGATTGAGAAAAAAGGCCTAGTTGGGACCTTATATCGACCACCCCATAACAGAGATAGAAGCATATGCCAATCAATCTGAGTGGTTGGAGAACACCCTTATAGATAGAGATAGTACAAAGGTAGACATTGAAAATACCTTGATTGATTTAGAGAAGAAACTTGATGAGAGATTGTTTTTGCAGGTACCTGAAGAGCAAGAAGACATCATGAGTACCCCTCTTATCATGTATACTCCCCAAAATGAAGAAAGAAATCCTAAGAGGAATAGGGAGGGAGCTTCCACATCAGGTATAGATACATCTAATGTACAGTGTGAAACCATTCACATCAAAAGTCAAAGGGTCAATCTTGTTTCTAAACAAGAAGGTATAGAAGGATCAGCACAGGTGACCAACACTGATTTGGATAGAAGCAAAGGCACAACCCCATCTGGGGAGACACAAGAACCATCCATATCACAAAATTAGATGTTGGAAAGGTAGCTAAGTGTGGAAGTGTCTTCATTCAGTAGGCCTGTCGACTAAGACCAAGACATAAAGGACAGATATAAAGAAATCAAAATGAGGAATGAGAAGCTCAAAGCTCAGACATATGCTCAATATCTAAAAATCACTCCCACAAATCAAACAAGGCTGATGTCATATTTTGACATCAAGGAGGGAAAGCTTCAAATGTCCTTTATCAAACCTACAACACAGTAGCCCAAGACATCTTCAGACTTCAAGAGGGTTGACTTTGAAGTATTGGCAAGGGATATTCATCCCATAGACCAAATAGAACTGCATAAACAGGCTGGAGAGATGATATACTCCACCCTTACAGGTAAAGCCATAGCTGCCCATCAGCTACAAAACTCATTGAATAATATCTCGGCATAGTTTCAGTTGGAGAAGGCCTCCTCACAAGCTAAGGATACCAGGATTAAGTCTTTCGAAGACTTAGTTATTGACTTGGGACATGATCCCAAAGATATTAAAGCTACAACGCAGCTCATAAATAATAAAAATGATGCTATTGTTGTGCTTAAGAAGCAATTAAAAATACCCCAGTTGTAAAATCCTCAAACACTTGATGTTTTGGAAACCCAGCACAAGCATGAGGAGTTGATGGACTTGGTCCTAAAACTCAATGATCAACTAAGGGAGAGAGAGAAAGAATTGGACAACTTGATCCAATTAAAACAAATTGACATTGCCGCAACTTCCACAAATTTTATCCCTACAGTATCACTAGCACCTACAGCTCCACCTACCACAACATTTCCAGTCACAACAAAGTCTATTAGGGCCTAGATCTACCTCAGGTTGAAGGAAGGCAGGTCTAGGGTAACATCAAACCACACTTAACCTGGTAGCTAACCCTACCAGGTTGGGAGAGGGCTCTCTCCTTGTCAATCTCAATTAGGATATTGGCAATTAGGGGTTGAGATGATTGAATTTAATGTATATTTTAGGCTAGGTATAGTAGCTTAGGGTTTCTGGTTTGATTTTTAGTTTTTGGTTGCTGGATCAATTAGAGAAGGCAAACTGGGTCCGGGAAATCAACTCAGGGATACAGTCATGTTCTGTGGGGCGAGGTAGACAAGGGTTTATGTACTAGAAATGGATTAAGATGGTAGATTAAGATAGATAAGGAGTTGAGGAGGGCATAAAGAAACTATGAATCCTCTTTAAACAGTTGAAAACATTGAAAACCCAATGCATTCCCAAGACAAAGCACAACAGTGTATTTTGTCCATTCAACTTTATACATTTAGTTTTAGAAGAGAAAAATGGATTTGGATACATATAAAACATAAGAAAAACTCATTACAAACAAGAAACAATACATAAACTCACTGTCACAAGAATCACACAAAAATAGTTGTGAAACCTGGTTTTATTCCTTGCCAAACTGCTGATACAAATGTTCAATGGGTGCCACCACTTCCACCAAAGTCCAACCTTTACAAATGACTGAGAAAAGACATTACATAGACCTCACAACCATCTGAGCTATCCATCAAGGGTCGAATCCATGAGTCAAGGAACTGTTTCAACAACATCTAAACTAGGAACAAGAAAATAGGCAATGAAACAGCTTGCCTCTAAAACTAAGGAAATTGATACATTCAGTTTAAAATCACCTTTTATTTGATGTATCTACCCCATCAAGTGTTTTACATCAACATTTACATGATATTACATCATTTACCATGCAAAATTTACCAAGGAAAGAAGAAAAAGTCAACTACTGAAGAAGCTAGGCAAAATTTGACTTTTAGGCAAAACTGACAAAAATTTGCCTGATGCATAGCGCCCTGAGCCTGAAGCATAGCGCCGCTTCAAGGATACTTTTGGAGGCCTTCCACTCATCCAAATCACGCCCAAGATAGCTTGTTCGAAATTCCTACTTGTCTAGTTTCTGGAACACTTTTAATTTTCTGATTTGGAGGTCATTTTCCCCCTCACAAGTGGATTCTCCCAAGACTGGTTCCTGTGTGTCCAAAAAGTGGCAGAGAGGGCACTTTTTGAGTGTTTTTTGCCCTTTTAGTGGCCATGATCTCCTCCAAAATTGATGAAACTTTCTGGGTTTTCTTATTTTTTGATGCTGAATCCAAATCTACAACCTATTTCTCAAGAGGATGCACCAATTCAATGCGGCGCTGTGCATTAGCCAAAATTTTCTGTGTTTCTAATTCAAAATTTGTAAAATGACAAAATTGTCTCAAAATTTGCCCAATTTTGGCTCAAAGCTACATCACGGGTTACTTTTTTGGGATAAAGTAACATCAGCCAAAATTTTGAGCTTTTCATCCTACTTTTTTTCCTTTTAAGGCCCTCCTTAATGTTGCCTTAAGTTGCTTAATCCTCATGATGCATATACTATTCTGAGTCAAATAATGGTGGGCCATATGCCTTAGCATCTTGTTGTCTCTATTTGCTTTCTTCAGAAGGCCCTCAAAAGTGGATAGTTAACCTTTCAAGCCATATCTCTCTCTCATGATCCACTTAGCCCTCTATAAATTAACTGAAAAATTTTGTATCTTGTCCTCTTGCTTCTTGATGATCATGTCTTTGACAATCCTTGGATCTTGAGCATCCAAGTCAATGAAATTAACTCTTTGTGTCTCCTCATGGTCAACAAGGTCAAAATCTCTCTCCATTTTTATGGCTATGAACACTTGTGGTTGTACGGACAATGGTGAAGTGAAAACAGAGTGTATGGAGGGGTATGTGAATGTATGAGATGTAAATAGAGTTTAGGGAATGTGAACGGGATTTAGGAGAGAGGGTAGGGTTTTTAGGGGAATAGGTAAGGTTTGTAGGGGAGTAGGTAGAATAGGTTTTGTATGTGGAGGGTTATGGTTTTATGTAGAATAGGTTTTGGGAATAGTGGGATGTAGGGATTAGGGTTTGGGGATTAGAAAAAAAATAGATGAAAGGAATAATGTCTAGGGAGTTAGGGAAGGGATTAGGAGATAGGTTTTGGGCAAATGGATTTAGGGCATAGGGTTTTAGAAGGAGAATGATAAATAGCTGTGGTATGAAATGTATGAGGTAGTTTTAGAGACAAATTAGGGTTTAGTTTTTAGAGAGGTATAAACCACCAAAAATTCATGTAAACCCTAGTTTCAACTGAAAAGAGGCTCTACTTACTTGATAGGAGGTGACATGAGGCAATTGCAGTGATTGAAGATGATTTTTAGAGGTTTGGAAGCTTCACAGCCCAATGCACAGTGCCACTAGCCCAATGCATAGTGCCTCCCTGATGCGTAGCGCCAGTGTATTTTTCTGAAGGAAGTTTGGCTCTGATGCGCAACGCCTCCCTGATGCACAGCGCCAGCCTCCCAATGCGCAGCGCCACTGTTCCTATGCATAGCACGAACTTCAAGGTGAGTTTTGACTATTTTCCCGATGTCAAAATTGGACACGTGATAGCTTGTTGGAAATATTGTCGAGTCTACTTTCTAGAACATCTTGAATTTTTCAATTTGGAGTTCATTTACCCTATCAAAAGTCAAATCTCCTAAGAATGGTCAAAATGTGCAGAATGAGGTTGCCTAAACGCAGAGTGCTGTTGCAGTCAACTTTTGAAGGTCTTCCTCAACTCCAAATTGAGCTCATGATAACTCATTGGAAATCTATCTCTGTCTAGATATCATTTAAATCATCAAGCAAGTCATTTTAACATCCCATCTAGGTGAAATCTTGATTTTCCCAAGGTCACTCCAAAAGTGCATCAATCCTCCTGAGGCCGATGATGTTTTAGACATTTCTCCCAAACCATGAAACTTGTGTAAAAAATGAAAGAGGTTTTTCTTCTGGGGTAAATTATGGACAAAAACCTCTCTCAAGTTTTTCAAATTAATCTTTTCTTACTCAGAAACATTATTTGAATAAAACCTATCCCGATGTCTGGAACAGGGGATTTGTGGAAATGAAGGGAAACAAAGGGGATAAAGGGCTTCTAAATTCTTGAGAAAATTTTAGGAAGTAGGGAGGGATGTTAGGAATCAGGGGAAAGTGGAATTTCAATGATTGAGTGAGGGGAAGGGGTCCAAAAGGGAAAAACACATGCCTAGCCTAGCAAATTGTCAAATTGTAGCAACAAGCTAGGGTTTGTGGGAAAATGATGAATTTGAGGGATATCAGTGATGGGAATTGTTTAAGGTATATTAGGGATAGGGGAAGGTGTATGAAAATCAGGACACAAGTTTTGTTGATCATTTTGCCATCCAAGAAAAATTACCTTCAAAACACTAGGAGAGGGAAATGGGCCTTACCCAAGTACAACTGAAGCACGAACAAGGTGTAAAATGACCCATTGGAACATGAAATAATGATGAAAACTCTTTTAATGATGGTACACTTAGCTGAATGGTGACATGGACCAATACTTGGAAGACTTTGTGTTATAGACATTTTTGGGCACTGCAACCCCAATCATAAATGTCCATAAACCAAGGGCTCCTAAGTCCCTAAAAGTGTTGTTCCAACCCCTAAAAGAACAAGGTCAGCTGATTACATCATCTCCCAGAAGTTCTCCATGAAAAACTACTCAGAACTGGTTAAAATTGGACCATCTCACCTGCTCCATGGTCAAAGTGCGTTGCATCCCACCTAAATGCACACAGGAGGTGCAATGCATATTGGAAAGACCTTCTATGGGGTGCGATGGGCGAGAGTGGACAAATGGCAGGGTCAATCTGTGAGGTGGAGGATCATGGAATCTTCTAGAAACTTCTCCTGTGACACTTGCCTCTCTGCATTCGCCCAAGGATGAGTAAGAGATCATCAATCTCCAAGTGGAATCAAGAACTATTAGAGAGAGGACACTAATCAAATATCAAAGCTGACTCACCCCCCTTGCAAACATCTATATATGGATCCCTCATCCTAGAGATCCAGAGGCTGGAATTTTGTATCTTGTAAGGAAGTGCTGCTGGTTTCTTGGTGTAACATCATAGTGTTGGGTGATCTAAGCTTTTCATGAGGTGAAGAAGGGCTTTCTTGCTGAGAGGATGACGTTGGGTTAGAACAATTGGTTGTAATCCTCTTTGCTATTCTTGATATTAATAAAGATATACAAGTTTTCCTCCACATTCTTGTATGATTGATGATATATGCTTTTGTGTGGTCAATATATATCTGGTCCTATATTGTTTATGATAGTAGATCTCTGTTCTTGGATAGTGTTATGCTACTTTGATTCCATAGGTTCTCTTTGAAGCTGGGTAGACGAGGAAGCGAGTGGCAAAGATCTATCAGAAGGGAGAGGAATCAAGCAAGGAACCAAGCGCAAGACAGAGGTTGGTCTCCTTTTTTCCCCTCTTATCTACTTCTCATAAAGGAAAACGGAAGTGGTTTTAGTTTGTTTGTTTCTAAGGTAGCTACCAGCCTTAGTGGGACTAGCAGCTCTACATAGACACTAGATTTACCGATAACAAAATGGCAACTCCACAGGGGATTTATCGCAGCTGTTCAAGCGATACAGAGATTTCGACACTACATCCTCTTTCGAAAAACTACCATTTTGTCAGACTGCAACCCCATGACCTATATATTGTCGCAACAGTTGCTGGGGGGAAAATATTCAAAATGGATAGCAATTCTTCAAGAGTTTGATATGGAATTTGTAAAATCCAAATCAAAGAAATCCCTGGTTTTCGCGGAATTACTATGCGATCTCCCATCGTCATCCAATGATGAAACATCCGAAGAAACCATCGTGGATGAATCTTTGTTTTTGATATCTTCAAGTAATGCGTGGTATGGAGATATAATCATCTATATCCAAACCCAAAAATATAGGTCTAATACCTCTCACTCGGAACAAAAACGTATTCGATACCAATCGAATGACTACATGATCGTTGGTGATACGCTTTACCATCATGGTATCGATATAGTTTTGAGGAGGTGTCTCACCCATGAGGAGGCCGAAAAAGTCCTGAATGATTACCATTCAGGCGCGTGTGGGGGCATCAATCTGGTTACGCTAAGGCGCAAAAATTTTTACGAGCAGGATACTTCTGGCCAACAATGTTCAAAGATTACATAACCACAGTCAGAAGTTGCCATGCATGTCAAATTTTCGATAGCAAAACCAAGAGACCACCCGCACCCCTACAACCAATAGTTGTAGTTGGGCCATTCTCCAAATGGGGCATAGATTTCATGACATGTAACTCCACCTCGACCGGGGGGCATGGGTATATCATAGTCACAGTAGACTATTTAACCAAATGGGCCGAGGCGATGCCTACATTAAACAACACCGGCGAAACAGCTGTCCTTTTCTTTTTCAATCATGTAGTCGCCAGATTCGGCGTTCCACAGGCCATAGTCATAGATCATGGATCATATTTTTGCAATCACATGATGGTTGAATTGGCTGCCAAATTGGGGTTGTCCCACGACAGCTCTACTCCATATTACCCACAGGCCAATGGACAAGTTGAAGCAATCAACAAAGTCCTGAAGCGGATGCTGCAAAGGATGATTGGAGTGCACAAAAGGAGTTGGAACCTGATCCTGTACTCAGCCTTGTGGGCATACCGAACATTGGTAAGGAATGCAACCGGGTTTACACCCTTTCAACTGGTGTATGGCCTAGAAGCAATCTTACCAGTTCAGTGTGAAATCTCGTCCCTCAAACTCGTAGTTGACCTTCTCCCCGGAACTTTAGAAGAGGAGGCTCGTTTCTTGGAACTAATCCAATTGGATGAAACCCATCGTGATGCTACTTTGGCTAACGAAGCCCATAAGAAACGAGTCAAGGCGCAATTAGACAAGAATGTCAAACCCCATGTCTTCTCAGAAGGTGACTTGGTCTTACTTTACGACCAAGAATCCGATAAATTGGGAGTAGGTAAATTCAAGTCTTTGTGGATGGGCCCCTATATTGTTAAACATGTATTGGCAAAAGGAGCCTACGAGTTAATGGATTATGACGGGATTCCACTGGCGCAACCCCGTAACGGGTTGTACCTTAAGCATTACTACACATGATTCAGTGTAGTAACCCATATGCTTTTGTTAGGTTTTTGTTTTCGCTAAGGGTAATTGTTTTGGTCAAGTAATCCACTTTTTACATTTGTTGCAGATGTCGAACCTATTGGAACCATTTGTTGGATATGCCAAAGGAGTGAGTCGTAGTTCGCGGAACCTATCTTCTACAGCCTGGGCCATTTTTTATCCAAGCGGTGAGTTAGTAAGTTTCAGAGGGGTATGTATTGGTCGGTCAACAAATAACATCGCTGAATATACCGCGTTGATAGAACTTCTCTCTGATGCCATCACACATGGCATAAGTTGACTTGTCGTTAGGCTAGAGCTCACAACTCGTCATCCTACAACTCAATGGTATCTACTCCGTCCGAAATCCAGCTATCTATCGCATGTTCCTAAGGGTCAAGATTTTGGAAAGGCAATTTGATTTTATTCAATATTAGCATATTTCCAGAAACTTAAACACATCAATAGACTCACTGGCAAATTATGTGTTAGATAGACATTTGCAACATTTATAAAAAGAAGCATTTCATCAATATTTGCATCAGGATCATGTAACTTAACCAAAATAAAACTCCGAAAATAAAAAAAAAATATATAACTGTTTATGGTTTACACATAATGTTCTGTAACCAAGACAAAATTGGTCAGATGACCCAAAACTCAAAACGCTAGGGGGCACCCTAGTCTAATGATGCTGGTGATAACAAGTCATCGCCTATGCAATCATGCGTAAAAGCCTAGTCCATCGACTCGGCACGCCGGTAGTATGTCGCTGCAACCTCAGCGGCAGCTCGTCAGTCCTCACGTCCGAAATACCAAGAGTAAGGCTTTCGACCTGATCCTACAATGCTGAAAGAGTCTCAGCCACATCAAGGTCGCGAAGGATAGCCCTTCCCACAGCCTCTCCTGTTAGAGCAGCAGCTGGCACTCTTAGGCGTACTACTAGTCGAACTAGTCCAACATCTGCATGAGCACATGAGTTTTGATTAGTCCTGATAGAAGAAAGCACAAGAACATTATAAAATAAACGATAAACAGAGATATGGTCAGAGAATTTATTGATGACACCCCACTGCTTGCCAGCCGGCAGTACCAAATCCGAATCACCTAGGAAATCCATACCAACATATGGATACTCGGAAAAAACCATCTCCTGACAGTTGAACCACTCGAAGAAGGTATCAGAAAAGGAAACCTGGGACTGACCAGCATGTCTGGCCATAAGGTCGACCCATCTCTGCATCCGTGGCTCAGTCGGTGGAGGTAAACCAAGTGAAACATACTGCGGCTGCATCAACGGGATCTTTTCCAAGGCAAAAGCGGTCAAAATAGAACCATATCCAAAATTATTTCATCACAGAGAGTACTGCATCACACCAGTTGAACACCTTTGGTTCAAGGCATTCCAAGGCACACTGCATATAAGACCTGTTGGCCACATGAAGAGCCGCACTACCAGCCAATCTAGCAAAAGTGAACAGAATGGTCCTCAAGGACCTGTGAGTGACATCTTGGATATTGATCTTGCTATCCTTACTCGGTTGAGATCCCTCTCTGCAATACCTGTGAATGTAATCTCTCACAGATTCACCCCCACGGGCCGAACCTGATAATGAGATAGGGGCACCTCGCCTCGATAAGCCGGTCAAAAAATAGATGTCCACGACAGTCAAAGGGATAGATTTTTCCCCTAATCTGGAACACCTGGCTGGTAGGATCCCATGCATTGAGAAAATATTGCAACAAGTTGATTTTTTGCCTCATGCTAGAGATGCAGAAAAATTTGAACAAGCCACAGTTCCGCAGTGCATTTACCGTAACCGAATCATGTAGAACAAGCATGTCCTCTTCTTCATGCTCACATTCTTGCCATGTAACAGGCATTTTATTCCAATGAATCTCTGAAAACAAACAAGAGGAGAGTCAGGATCCTGATTTGGTGAAAAACAGGCAAAAAATTCCATGAAAAACTGTGCACAAATTTCCCTCCTTGCGCCCATCGCACCCCTAGCAGTGTTCTGGGTGGGATGCATGCTGACTGGCCAATGGCCAAGCCAGCATGCATCGCACCTTTTGATATAGAAGAGGTGCGATGGAGCCAGGGCGAGTTTTTCAAACTCCAGAGTCTCAGAAAAACCAGAAAACATGCTCAGAATTCAAAAAGGAAAGAATGAAATTGAAGGGCACAGGTTTAGCTCCTACTTGGTCCAGACGGTGCCAAGAATTTTCCACAGAATCTCCTGGAATTAGCTGGTGAAAATCAAGGTGGAAAACACCTCGAAAGCTCCAACAAACCAAAGTTCAAATGAAATGGTAAAATGAGAGGTAAAAAACCACTTTTAAATTACTTTTCACGCAATTCAAGTAAAATATTAGTGTTTGACTCATTTTTCAAGCATATATTATTCATTTCCAACTAGTTTGATGAAGCAATTGAAGAGGCAGTACAACCTTTGAAGGAACAAAGTTGTCAATGGTAAAATCAAAGTAATCAATGACCATTATATCGAGTAGTTTTAATGCAAAATTCAAGCTCGTTAAAAAATAAACATAAGCAATGAGCAAACGTTCCCCTAGAGTTTAAGCTCATTAAAAAATGAACCAATTTCCAGTAAATAACCATCGTGAATGTATTATCATCAGCCTTTTAAGCCTTGGTCGTGTTCTCATCATCACCTCCACTCTGTATTGGCCGATCATTCACCTCCATTTGATTGTTTACCCTTTTTGAGGAACGACTACGAAGAGTGATCATGTTAGCCATCTTGTGACACTGCCGCAATTGGAAAATTCCAAACCTTACCTGGAATTAGTTGCTACTCAAACTTATCACTCGTTCCTCGAAAAACAAGTCTCCTTTAAGCTCTTTTCATCTGACTCATAAAATATGAAAAGATTGCCGAGCAATTGGCCTCTCCAGCTCGTTAAAGTGACCGGAAGTGCTATCCCTCCTTTAGATTTTAATCTTTTTGGACCTGAGGGATTATTAGACAAAAAGATCGAGCACTTGTTTTGTTTGTTTCGTTAAAATTACCAAAAATTCATCCCTTTTGTATTATTTTATACTTTTTCGGACTTAAGGGATTATATGACGAAAAAGGATTATAGGAGTTTTCTTTACGTCCCTTTCTCAGACTCTCTAAAATTGAAAAGGACCGAGTTATCTTTGTCGTTAAACTCGTTAAAACCGAATAGTGACAAACTTGTCCATACAGTCAAGAACGAGTTTCACTATCGCTAGGCTCGTTAAAACATAGCGATGGGTTTGCCTGAAGGGAAAATTATAGAACAAGCATATGTTACCCTCCTCAAGCTTGACAAAAATAAAGAGGTACTAGTCAGCAATGACTGGGGAAAAATTGGGAAGAAAACTTGAAGAAACTTTATTGGTAGCAAGTCGCTCTTGAACATGACACTTTCACTCCGCATCTGAGTCGGGTTGGGTTGTTCCATTCACTGGTCATATCACCATTGGTCCATCACACCATCCATATTTGGGGTTAACACTACCAATCCATCATGTCAGTGTCACCGATATGTTCAAGAGAAGTCACTCAGAGAATTCACCTGTGTCTCATCCAATGCAATACATTTACGCTCCATTCTTTCATGACCACCACCCTGAACCTGATGTCATCAGATCGTTTTCACCTCCATTAAAATCATTTGCTTCGTTCCATTTCATTGATGTGGGATTCACTAAGGCCCTCCTATGACAGATCACTTCTTGTCGACATCAGCTCATTATCTAGGAACAACCCTTTCAGTACTTTGAAGCTTGCATGCCTCAATGGCAAGTTTCTCACTTCCGGTGATAGGTTTACATCAATGGCCTTCGACTGAAAGATTTTGCGTGGTGTTCAATGCCAATTCCCTTATTCACACCACGTGAATTGTATTGTAGTACCTTGAGGGTCATCATCATTATCGGTGATTCCTCTCGTTCCTGTTAACAGCTTACATCATTGGCTGGTAATCAGGCGATGTATTTCCATGTTCGACTCCAGAACATCTATCACATGGATCGATTTGTACTTTGAGTGAAGATCGAACGAGATTGAAGACCCTAGATCTATTTTCATCCATCCAGGCTGTGATATATGTTCAGGAAAATAAAGACATCAAATGTACATCATTGCTACATAGATAATCATCCAATCCAAGGGATGATGGCTCTACCAGAATCATCAGTCTGCACTCAGATGATTGTCTATTTTATGTACATAAAAATGAATTTATAAACCTGAGCATGGGAATGCCCGCCTCAGCTAGATCATGAAAATATTATGAAGTAAATGTATTGTATTGTATCATATTACAGGTCGCCTTACAGCTTGAAAAAACTTTGGATCCTCATGATAAAGCATTTCACCCGACATCAAAGGTTTAACAACCTCGTGCTTTGGGGGGCAACTGTTATAGACATTTTTGGGCACTGCAACCCCAATCATAAATGTCCATAAACCAAGGGCTCCTAGGTCCCTAAAAGTGTTGTTCCAACCCCTAAAAGAACAAGGTTAGCTGATTACATCATCTCCCAAAAGTTCTCCATGAAAAACTACTCAGAACTGGTCAAAATTGGACCATCTCACCTGCTCCATGGTCAAAGTGTGTTGCATCCCACCTAATGCACATGGGAGGTGCAATGCATATTGGAAAGCCCTTCTATAGGGTGCAATGGGCGAGAGTGGACAAATGGCAGGGTCAATCTGTGAGGTGGAGGATCATGGAATCTTCTAGAAACTTCTCCTATGACACTTGCCTCTCTGCATTCGCCCAGTGATGAGTAAGAGATCATCAATCTCCAAGTGGAATCAAGAACTATTAGAGAGAAGACACTAATCAAATCTTAGAAGCTGACTCACCCCCCTTGCAAACATCTATATATGGATCCCTCATCCCAGAGATCCAGAGGCTGGAATTTTGTATCTTGTAAGGAAGTGCTGCTGGTTTCTTGGTGTAACATCATAGTGTTGGGTAATCTAGGCTTTTCATGAGGTGAAGAAGGGCTTCCTTGCTGAGAGGATGATGCTGGATCAGAACAATTGGTTGTAATCCTCTTTGCTATTCTTGATATTAATAAATCTGTTCAAGTTTTCCTCCACATTCTTGTATGATTGATGATATATGCTTTTGTGTGGTCAATATATATCTGGTCCTAGATCTCTTTTCTTGGATAGTGTTATGCTGCTTTGATTCCACAGGTGTTCTTTGGAGCTGGGTAGATGAGGAAGCGAGTGGCAAAGATCTATCAGAAGGGAGAGGAATCAAGCAAGGAACCAAGTGCAAGACAGAGGTTAGTCTCCTTTTTTCCCCTCTTATCTACTCCTCATAAATGAAAACGGAAGAGGTTTTAGTTTTCTTGTTTCTAAGGTAGCTACCAGCCTTAGTGAGACTAGCAGCTCTACATAGACACTAGATTTCCCGATAACACTTTGGAAGGAGTGAAAAAAAATCCTAGACCTAATACCTAGTGACCAAATTTTACTTGAAGACTCACTGAAATGACCAAAATTTACCTTGACACCCTAAAATCACTTTGTAAGAGCATGTTTGATCACTGGTGGAAGGCTCCAAAGACTGACACTAATAGAGTCTACATTAGCAGCAGGTACATTAGGGGAAAAAGCAGCAGAATTGGTCAGAGCCATGGAGGAAATGTTTATTCAAGCTACAAAAATGAACAAGCTAAAAGAAAATGTTGCAAGTTTAGAAACTGATTACAAACTTGCCCAAATTATGGAAAAGGAAGAGGGACAAAAGGGCAGTAGAATGAGTGAAATATTCAAAGCTATGCAGAAAGACCTAACATTGGAGAAACCCCTTGGACAAGCCAAGGAAATGTTATGGGACAATATCATTAAGTCCGTCAAGGATATTTGGTCATCTATTCAAGTTATTTTTGAGTAGATAGAATTGATAAAGATATCTACAGGAGCTATCGAAAAGGTCAAGGAGGAACTAGGTGACATGCTTGAGGATGCCAATAGACTCATCCACTTCCTTAACAGCAAAAACAGATATGAGCTTCATGAGTTGGATATAGAAGACATAACTGAAACCATTTTGGAAATAAGGAAGGTCCTTTCCAAGAGAAACCTAATGCTAAGCATGGAAGAAAAGTGCCAGAACATGCAGGTAGCATTAATAGATTCCTGGCTAAATTCCAAATTTTGAGGGAGAAAGGATTTCCTAGTCTATTTGTCATTAATGACAAACTTATGACACAGCTGGACTATGATAATAGACTCAAGCAATTGGCTAAAGAACAAGCTAGCACTTCAGCAATAAAAGCACTGCCAACAGGCAAAGTTTTGTATAATACATTTGAGAACTTGCTTTTTCTCCAAAATGAGATAAAACACTTGTTCATCACCAAGCCTAATTTTTCCAAGTATACCGAGGCTGATGAGATATATAGGCAAATGATGAATGTCAAGTTACCTGATGCAGAATGGTGGGAAAATATAACTGATTTACTGTGAGAAATTTACTGTAAAAAAGTTACTACACAGTAAAAGTAGAACAACAAGGTAAATAGATGAAAGCAGGTCAGCATGGTTAAAGAGTATCAGTGCCAAAGAGTATCAGGTGAAAGGTAAAAGTTAAAGAAGATTCTAGCGTAAAAGACCACAACAGCAAGCCAGCATAAAGGGCTTAAATCCAACCATAAAATCTAGCAGTACCACAATAAAAGGGATAACATGAAATAGTTCAATAGCTGTCTCTATCTTCTTGCAAGAAGATATTTTTTATTTCCTAGATTAAATCTCAAGATTGTTTTGAGACATTTTGTAAATAATTTATGTATAAATACTTCACAATTCGAAGTATGTAGGGTGGATTCTTAGACATTTCTATAGACCTTTTTAATCAAGAGATTGTAAAGCTATTGTATCACTGACTGGACCAACAAACTGGATTAATGAATAAAGACAAGACATTTCACAGGATTCATGTGTAGAGCAAAGTGTAGAAAAGTATTTTCTCTTATGTTGTTATCTTTCTTAAAGTTTTTCCACAATCTTTAATGTATATCTGAAATTTGAATGCTATAATATGGAATGATATCTCATAATTTGCTTCATTGCACTCTATTTTAACTATTATGCAATTAAATGTTTTTTGCTAATTATCTAAGTTAAGGAATTCTTGATTTCTCCTTAGTTTAGGTGGTCTCCCTGTAATTTATAGCAAAGGATTCTTAATTTCCCTTTGTTTCCGATTATCCTCTGTTCCTCATTTTAATCCCAGTCTGAGAATTCTTGATTTCTCTCTCACCCTAGTTAAGACCATTTAACCCATCTAGCCCAAAGACCTGCACTTTACTCTACTAGCTTGCCATATGAACACTCCCTTTAGTCAGTTAATTCTATTACGTTTCCCTTCTTTTGACTCCATAGCCTAATGGTCCAAAGACATCATTCTATCCATCTGTTTTAAGGATTCCACCGTCCAATCTTAAATACAAATCAAAAAACCCTAAACCTTTAGAACTAGCTTGAAATCACAACAAACAAAGCTAAATCATATAGAGAGAGCCCTTTCTGAGCCATAGGTTGGCTAGAGCCTATGCTTAAAAGTTGGTTTGTGGTTATCTCGGTCCTTTCCTTCTTCTGAAAATTTCTGGGGAAATTTTTTGATTGATAACATAGTGGCGACCATACTAGGGACATCGAATCCTCAGTCCTAATAAAGCTTTAAGAAAATCCTAAATCTTCATTCTAAGCCTCTTAAAGTCATTTGTTAGAAGTTTCTTGAAAAAATCTCATAAAAACAACTAAAAATTTTGAAATTTTGGCTTCTAGGAAGACTCATTTTACTAGGGCTAATCCAGACCCAAACCTTGCCCCAGTAGTTGATAATCCCAACCTAATTTCAAGAAATTCCAAAAAAGAAGAAAGTTTAGTTAGCCAGATACCATTAGTTAAAGCTAATTCATGTCCTGATGAATGGTTATTTTTAAAATAACTTCCCTTTGATGTGCCATTTGAACAATCATTATTTAGAACAAAATTCGAAAATGCACTTAGTGAAATTGTTCAAGATCCTGACTTTATTATAGACCTTGAAGTTCAACGGGCTAAAAAATCCATTGCTGAATCCATTCTGAAATCTCCACAATCATCCATTAATACTTCCACAGCCCCTAAGCTTTCTGAACAATCGTCCACTACCTTGAGTTCACCATTGTTCCCTTCAACTTCATCAATAATACCTTCTGAAGTCCATTCTTCACTACCATTTGTACCTACTCTTCCTCATCAACCTATCATCTCCCATTCATCACCTACTCGTCCCAGTTCTTCATCCATTTTTCATCCACATCTTAACCCCTCCCAGCCTACAACCATGGCAAATAGATATGCTCCTCTTGTTTTACCTGCCGAACTTAGTGCTATGCTAGTAGCAAGGAAAATTTTAAGGATGGAAAATTTTCTTGAAGTTTAAAAACATTGGCGAATCTCACTAATCCCTAATATGCAAACTATAAATTTTTTAATGATATATTTGCAAAATTATTCAAATTTATAATGATTTTATATATAGTCTCTATATAATGTTGGCGATTTTTAAGATAAAATAATTTTATATTCTAAAATTTGGGCGAATCATTTTTTATAAAAATTGGAAATTGGCGAATCATTTTTTGGAAAAATCATGGAAAATTAGCCCACTGGGCGAACATTAGCCCCTAAAATTTTCCATGGCTAGTAGACTACTAAAGTAAAATGGTTGAATTTGATGGCACAGGACATTACACTGCATAGCAACATGTCAACAAGATAACATATTGTTTTGAGTTGCACAAAATTGGCATAGATAATGTTCATATGAGACTCTTTGCCCAGACTTTAGCTGGTGATGTTAGGAAATGGTTTATAGCATTACCTGTTAATAGTATTGATAGTTTAGAAGCATTTCATTAGCAATTTTTGAACAGATGGGAAAAGAAAAGGAATCCTCTACAAATCCTTTCAGAATATGAGAATATTAGAAGAGGACCTAATGAAACTGTTCAAGATTACTGCACTAGATTCAATATTTTATATAATGCCATCCCAATTAATCTTAGACCCCCACCTAACTTAGAATTGATAAATTTCCCTGATGGTTTTGACATAGATATGAAATACCAACTTAGGGAAAGAAACCACCCAAAATTAGAAGAAATGCAAAGTGTAGCTGTTAGTGTTGAAGCTAATTTGTTAACTAAAAGGGCTAGAGTTAGAAATGAAAAAAGAGGAACTGTTAAGGATGAAACTTCATCATCAGACATTAAAATAGATAGTTTAGCCAAAAGTATGGAAAGACTAATGGATAGAATAGATAACATAGAAAGAAAACCCCAATGGGATAACCAACAAGCACCTCTAGTTAGAAACCCAAATTTTAGAAAAAAAACAAAACCAAAACATTGGGAAAAATTGACCGGATCAAAACATTAGGCCTCCTTTTCAAGAAAATTATGCAGAAACCTCCCATCCTGAACATCCAGAACAAGACACACAAATTAACCTAATGGGAATAAATGATGAGGACACCATTTTCCAAACCCAAGATGAGCACGAATTGCTTATGCTGCAGCAATTACAAATCTAGTCTGGAGAGTCATTTGATTACAAATAGGGATATGATTCTACCATTTTTGAAGTACATAAATAGTACAATCTAAGAAGCAGAAAGAATGCTGATGTCCCTGACCAAATCAAGAAAATAGTACAAAGTCAACCCAATAAAATAAAAGAAGCCCCTATTTCAAAGATCCTCCAAATTCTCCCAAGGCAGAACCCAAATCCTTCTGGCCCCACCATTGTAGATATAACCTCTGATCAACCTTTTGTTGATCCACCATCCACTTCAATTCCATCTAAGGAACCATTGGACAAAACTCAAAACACCAGATCTGAAAATCCACATAAGGAGATCCCGAATAAAGGAAAAGAAGAAAAGTCTACTCAAATCCTTGCTTCAAAAATCCAAAACCTTGAAATAGAAAAAGTTGCTTTGCCGTTGAATCTGGGAGCAGAGATAGAAAAGATTAAGATTTCAGTTCCTTTCACAGAACTAATGAAGAATGAAACTTACAAGTCATAGATAAATGAGACCCTAAATATTGTTGAAAATGAGGATTCTTTCAACTTGTTTGATGACCAACCAGAACTCATATTTGGTCGGGATGTTAATGGCAAACTTTTGGAAGGAGGAGTTCCACCTTTTTACATTAGCCTTAGTATCCATGATAAAAGTCTGCACAATGCAATGTTGGATTCTGGGGCCTCTCACAACTTAATGCCAAAATTAGTAATGGAGAACTTAAACCTAAACATTACAAGGCCTTATAAAGACTTATTCTCATTTGAATCCAGTCAAGTAAAGTGTCTAGGATTGATTAAAGACTTGTGTGTTACTTTAGTCCAATATCCTTCCAAAAGCATCCTTATGGATATTGTAGTTGTTGACATCCCACCAAAGTATGACATGCTGTTATCCAAATCATGGGGAGCCAAGCTTCAGGGATCCTTACAACTAGATATGTCATATGCAACAATTTTTGTTTTTGGATAACCTAAGAAACTATACCGAGAGACATTAATGAAATATATGGTAAGTAGCGAGGATCAACCTAAAAAGTTTCCCATCTACTCCATACGCTCAGATTTTGATTCTTTTATCCTATATAATGTTGATCAAGCACAAGAAGAAATTTCAGACAGTACTAATACAGAACCAAAAGAAATTGCAGTTTCTACACAAAATGAAACTAACCAAACTACATAACTTTTCAATGAACAAGATGGTCAAATTGCTGTAAATGATGAAAAGTTTGTTGCACCAGATAGTGAAAATTATGAGCATGAGATATTATGGCATCTATAATTTGATGGGTCAATCAATAAGTTAGGAGAATGAGCAGGAGTGTGGATATATAATTTGGAGAATAATCACTTAGAAGGCCATGCATATAGATTGAATTTTAAATGTACCAATAATATGGCAGAGTATGAAGCATTAATTTTAGGTCTTAAGTTAGTTAGGAATCTTGGAGCTAAAAGACTTTTGGTCATGGGAGACTCTGAACTAATTATAAAATAGATATATGTTGTATATATGACAAAGGACACTAGATTACTTTGTTATAGAGGAACTATTGTAGAAATACTTAACACTTTCCTAGAAACAAAGCTTGCAGTAATCCCTAGAAAACACAATATGCAAGCCCATAGTTTAGTAATGTTTTCCAGCACTTGCAAATTACCCTTCCAACCTAACCATCAATACACTGCTGAAGTTAGGCACAGACTTGCAATTCTAGATAATTTGAAGAATTGGCAAATATTTTCTAATGACAAACAGATAAATAACTTTTTACTTTCAGAAGAAGAGTTTGTAAATAACAATATAGATACTGATACATCCATAGATCTTGACACTAAGGATGAGTTAGAAATAAATGAGATAGAAGGTGATGAACTAGATAGAGTCAACCCAACTAAATTTACTAAATCAGATGTAGATAACTTAGAGCAAATTGAGATTGATGAAATAATCAGTGAAGAAACCGAAGTAATTAATCTCAAGGATAACTTCTTACCAAAGGGATTAACCCCTCTGGAAGATTTATTTGATTCAAATGATGTTCCTAGGAAACCTAAAATGGAACCATTAAGGTCTAATATAGAGGAATGTAATATAGGCACCAATGAAAATCCTAAACTGATCAAACTTTCAAAATCATTACCTCCAACTAAAAAAGTAAAATACATTGAGTTGTTGAAATAATTTCAAGATGTCTTTGCTTGGAGTTATGAGGACCTTAAATCCTATGACACCAACATCATCCAACACACAATTCCCATTAAAGAAAATCAAAAGCCTTTCAAGAAAAAACTTAGGAGATCAATCCTGTCTTATTACCTGCAATTGAGAAATAAATTCATAGGATGTATGATGCCAAAATAATTTCACCTATCATATTTTCTAATTGGGTCTCAAACTTGGTGCCAACTAGAAAGAAAACTAGCAAGATCAGACTCTGCGTGGATCTCAAAAACCTCAAAAAAGTGTCACTAAAATACAATTACCCTCTCCCCAAAATGGATTAGATTTTACAGAGGGTATTTGGATCAACCAAAATCTCATTGTTGGATGGGTTTTTTGGTTACAATCAATTCTTTGTTCATCCTAATGACCAACCCAAAACTGCGTCTACTACTCCTTGGGGCACATTTATGTATGTGAAACTGCCTTTTGGGCCAATGAATGTAGGAGCCACTTTCCAAAGGGCTATGGATATAGCCTTTGCAAAATAAATTTATGATTTCCTTGTGATATATCTAGATGATATTATTGTATTTTCAAAATATGACAATCAACATTTAGATCATCTAAGACAAGTTTTTATTAAATGCAGGAAATTTGGAATCTCCTTGGTCCTTAAACCCCAAGAAGTCATTGTTTGGGTTAGAATAAGGAAAGTTGTTAGGTTACATAATTTCAAAAGATGGTATAAGAATAGACCCTGCAAGAATAGAAGCCATCCTGTAAATACAACACCCAAGGAACATTAGAGAGTTATAATCTTCTTTAGGACAAATTAATTTTCTTAGAATATTTATATCTAATCTGGCAGAATTAATTAGGTCACTAAACAATATGCTGAAAAAAGATTCGACCATAAAATGGACTGTTGAGGCTAAAAAATCCTTTGAAGAGATTAAACTGGCCTTAACTAAAGCACCTGTGTTAATCAGTCCTAAATTTGATAAAGATTTCATCTTGTTTTCCTTTGCTTCTGAGCACACAATAGCTACAGTTCTATTACAGAAAAATGACCAGGGTTATGAAAAACCCATTGCTTTCTTTAGAAAATCCCTGAGAGATGCCCCCTTGAAATATAATGGAAAAACAAGCATTGGCTTTAGTCGAAGCCATTAAGGACTTTAGGGTATACATCTTGGATTCTCATATAGTAGCCTACGTTCCAAATTCAGTAGTCAAGGACATCCTAACTCAAGATGGTCCTGATGGAAAGAGGGGAAAGTGGATTGATACTATTTTAGAGTATGATATAGAAACCAGACCTACTAAGTTAATCAAGGGCCAAGGTTTAGCCAAGCTCATGGCTAAATCAAACTGTCGGACCTTGGATATAAACATTATTGCAGTAATAGATAGTGAAGAGGAGATGACGACTCCATAATCAGCTAGACCTTTATTGAATCACCTTGGAATGCTGATATTCTTTATGTTTTATAGAACTTACAAGCTCGTCCTGAATTATCTAGGAGTAAAAGCAGGTTTTTAAAGATGAAATCCTTGAAATTTTGT
Organism: Pinus tabuliformis; assembly: GCA_031772625.1. Classification (NCBI taxonomy): domain Eukaryota; kingdom Viridiplantae; phylum Streptophyta; class Pinopsida; order Pinales; family Pinaceae; genus Pinus; species Pinus tabuliformis. The sequence goes on from CM062805.1 coordinate 472,087,829, forward strand.
ATATTAGACATTGCTTGGTTTTGGAGAGATCATGAAGGTATTCTTCTTAATTGCTTATTAAAAAATGAATCTAACAGAGTTTTGCAAGAGTTTCATGCAGGTCACTGTGGAGGACACCTTTACTAGAAGACCACTACAGATAAAATCCTTAGAGTTGGTTTCTACTGGCCTACCTTGTTTTCTGACGTCAAAAGATATGTGACCTCCTGTCACAAATGTCAAATTTTTTAGGGGAAGAAAGATCTTTTACTTTTACCCCTCAAGCCAATCTCTGCTGAAATACCCTTTCAACAATGGGGTCTAGACTTCATTGGTGAAATTCACCCACCCTCCTCTGCCCAGCACAAATGGATCCTCATAGCCACAGACTACTTCACAAAATGGATAGAGGCCATACCTTCACGGCAAGCCACAGACACTGTTATCATAACCTTCCTTGAAACTAATATTCTATCAAGATTTGGATGTCCAACTAAGTTCACTACTAATAATGCAACAGGCTTCAAATCCAAAAGAATGATAGATTTCTACAATAAGTATCATATCACCCTGGGTCATTCTAGAGCCTACTACCCTCAAGGAAATGGACTGGGAGAATCCTCAAACAAAAGCCTGGTAAACATCATCAAGAAGTTACTAGAGGACAATAAGAAAACTTGGAATAAGAAGCTAGTCAATGCCTTATGGGTAGACAAATTGACTACTAAGAAATCAATTGGTACTTCACCCTATCAACTAGTTTATGGGATGGAAGCTGTCTTTCCATCCTCTTTGGGAGTACCATTAATGAAGATAATTCAAGAATTGCAGGTTGAACCAAATAGTATCCAAAGAAGAACCAATCAAACTATTCATCTTCAACAAACCAGGGAAGAGGTCTAGATATCAGGTCTCAAGTTGTGTAGGAAAGGGTTAAAAAGATTTTTTGTAAAAGAACCAAGGCTGAAGATTTCTACCTTGGTGACAAGGTTCTCAAGTGGGATTCAAGGAGGGAAGACAAAGATAAACATGGGAAATTTGATTTCCTATGGAGATGTCCCCATGTCATCTATGCTTATAGAGGAAATAATGATTTCTTTCTAAGAGAAATTGATGGTACAGAAGCAGAAAGTGAGCCAGTGAATGGTCGAATGCTAAAACACTATTTTGAACCTAGTTACTAACTTTCATTTCCGATTTGTGTATATGCTACTTTCAAAGTCTAGTTTGGATTGGATGGTAATTTTTGAAGTTGAAGACCAAAGAGAAGGTCCTAAGCTTTGAAAGATTTAATAAGTATCAATAATGCAGATGCATGGAGGAACACTTTTCAAGGTAACATCAACAACAATTCAAAGGCCACTGATCTTTAAAGTTATTGAAAGTTCACTAGAAATGGCCATCCCCAAGTGGAGCCACTGTTAGGTTCCTATACCAATAGGAGTCATAATTTTGAATGCCTAAGGTTAAGCCTTGTAATATTGTACATACCTTTGCTTTCTGAAAATGTTTTCCATATTAAAAAAATAAAAAATGTAAAGAGGGTATGTCCTAAAAGAATAATCAAAGGACAAAAAGAATAAGAAAAGGTCAAAAAATGAAAATATATGAACCCCAAAAACAAAAAGATACCATGAAAGTGTGCAAGTCAAAATGCCACTACTATTTACTTTTATGCATAATAATGATTGTATGCAGCTTGTTATTCATGCCACAATCCATGGTAATCAAATTGTTTAATCTTGGTTATACCATGCTTTGAATTTTATGTTTATAGTTAGAGAATAAAATCTGACCAAACAGTTTAATCTTGGCAGATCATTAGATAGGTAGAGAAAATAAAAGGAGCTCATCAGTTTAATCTGAGCCCTTGGATGATATAAGGTTAGAATTAGATAGTCTACTTCGTAAAAGAAAAAGAATTGATAAGGGTTTGCTAGCCTAAATGCATCCAAATAAAATGAAGAAAAAATGATAGGGTGAGTAAATGGGTAAGTAGAAGAAAGGTTGCAGAAATATCAAGTGATTACACAAAAAAACTTATGTCATGTTTAAATGCATCTTTCAAATGTGCATAAGTAGTAAACAAAGCAAGGACAATAGTTTAAAACTTGGTTTATTTAACATCCCCTCAGTCATTTCACCCCTCTACTTACTAATTTCCCATAAATAAGTTCTAAGTACTTAAAAACTTTAAGTCAAAGAGGCTCAGAGCATTTCTCTGACTTTTGGAGGGACCAGACCCTTGGCTTAATGACTTATGGACACAAGTACTAGAATCCCCTTCATAAAAATTCATCTCCCTTCATTTCCCTTCATTAGTTTAATAAAACCCCTTTTCCTAAGGTTAAACTTCATTTACCTAGGGAAAATAAACCCCCCCTGCCCACAATCAAACATATTTCATCCAAAAACCCACAAAGGAACTTTATCCTAAGCATTGAATGTATGTAAAGCGCGCAAATATTACATGCTACATTATGCTTAAGGAATAGTCACTCCACTCATTTCATATTAATTTCTAATTTTATTATATAAATCCCCTATAAATTCCAATATCCCGTATTAATTAATTCCTTTATATAAATAACCCAACCCCTAGTTTAGTTATAAACTATACACTTTACCCCATATCCCGACATAGGTAATTAATCCCGACATTTAACCCCGCCCCATCGCCTAATCCTTTCCTGAAGCGGCACCCGATCATTTAACCCAGGATTAATTCCTAAACTAAGCCCATACCACCAAAGATTAAATCTATGGGCCCCCCCGAAACCCTTTCCTTTATCCCCCGTGCAATTCCCTCACCCAACTCCTGTTTGATCATCGCCCCCCTCATCCGATGGCCTATATCCATATCAGCCGAACCCGATCACTGACCTTTACCCGCCTGATAAGGCGGTTTTCCCTGACCCACCAAATGCTATGTGTCACACTCTAAGATAGATCGGGTGACCCCATCTAAAAACTACCCTCGCCACAAAAGTGGTGCCATGGCCAAGCAAAACCACTTCCCCACTTAACAAAAAAAATGGCCAACTATTCATTCATAAATGAACCCACCAAAAAATAACCATCTTTCTATAAAAGGGCACAAAGCCCTCTTTTCGCCCTTTTCACTTATTTTTCCTTGAAAACATTAAAAACCATTGCTACTCCTGCAAACACCGAACTTGCCATAGACCTCCAAATTCACTCCAGAAGACGCTTCAAACAACCCAACTAACCTCTTAGTATGTACCAGAACCATACAAACCTCTGCAGCGGCCTTGAACTATCAATTTGAGTCCAATTCACCCAATTCTGGGTATTTCACCATAGAATACAACTCCCCTTTCAAATTTGGAAACGTTCTGCCTGTCAAAGTATTTTCATTAAGTAAAATTAATTGAAAAAGACTTTAAATTTAAGAAACCTACAACCAAGCCCTCTGATAAGTCTGCAATTTCCATTGAAAACCTTTGAATAAACCCCTAGCGCCTAATTAAAACCCACAAGAACTGAATAATGGCTGACCCTATTGCCATGGACATCCCACCTGTGACAACTCCACATTTAGACTTGGACCACCTCCCCTGGCTGACAGGGACTTCCAAATTAAAGATACAAGTGCCTCAGAGCTCCTACTCAAAATTCATTTCTTGAGAAAAGACAGATACCTGAACCATTAAGATGATATTAGCCTTTGGGAGTCCAATTTGCCTAGGTATCAGTTTCCCCAAGTACATATCTTCCCAGAAATTGTCCACATGTGCCATGCATGATACATCCCTAGCCATAGAGCCATCATGTCTCATGACCAAAAGGTTTTGTTTACTATCACAGTTGAATCCATCAATGAAATGCTACATTTCCAACCAACAACAAACCTAACCCCCTGAATAGACCAGTACACCAAGTTAATTCCATCAAGATTGGCCCAATTACTCCAAACTTTCATTATAGAAGAAAAACATGTTCCTAAAGATCCCCCTCCATATATGTCAGTTATTTTCTCTACAAGGGGCAAGCATAGTGTGACCATCATATCATGTATTTTTGGCTACACTACAAGTGAATACATTGATGAGCTTATACTTGCCTTCATGTCCATTTACACCCCAGGATAGCCTCCTGCAACCATGTATGATTATGCCCAATTTATAGCTGATAGAATGCATGAGCAATTTACTAGAATGAGAAATGAGAGAGTATTCAAATACTCATCTGTATTATATCACCTATTTTTGTATTATCAACCGGATAGGTTTCGTTTCACTCTCCAGAAACTTGATGCCAAAGGCCAGCCTAGGCCTATCATTTTTTGGACCCCACTATTCCACAAATTTGGATCACCATACACCTATTCAGATTTCATAGATTCTTTTGTCCATCCAGTCATGACTATGCTGAAAGGAAGCCCTCCACCCAGGATAAGTCCAGAAATAAAAAGAGTCCTCCAGCTGTCCAAGCAAACCAAAGTGGGAGATTGGTATCTTTACCAAAACCATACAGAGATAAGGATTTATGGATGTCAGCTTGCACCATATAAACTACCCAAGTACCTCGCCATGAGGTTATTTTATCTATAGTACTATAGGAAAATAATGAACTCTGGTGAGATAAATTTTGTCTCGGCCAAGAATAGATCTCAATTCAAAGTAAAAAACCAGTTAGGCCCCTTCATCTGCAATTCTAGAGAGGCAGGGAAGGAACCAGATGAAATTTTGCAGCAAATGAAGTTCCAACAGAGTTTCATGTGGAGGGATGATGCACAAGAATTCATGAACAGATTGAGAAAAAAGGCCAAATGGGACCTTATATCCACCACCCCATACCAGAGATAGAAGCATATGCCAATCAATCTGAGTGGTTGGAGAATACCCTTATAGATAGAGATAGTACAAAGGTAGACATTGAAAATACCTTGATTGATTTAGAGAAGCAGCTTGATGAGAGCTCGTTTCTACAGATACCTGAACAAACACATATTTCATTAAATTTGGAAGTTTTTTATTACAAGGCATTCAACAACATTCATTCTTTTGTAAATTGCCATATTAACTTGATTCAACATTAAAATAATTTTAGTAATCTCAACCCAATTAGAAATCGTGAATGGGTCAAACACGGGGTTGTTATGTGCAATAGTATCAATACACAATAGGAGTGTGAAATCAAAAATAAATTACATTTATAAACTTATATGAATACAAATAACTAAATGAAATTCAATAAATAACTTCCCATTCATGTCCAGTATCAGCAGTGATTTTGTCTTCAAGTCATATTGGATTCTAATAATGAAATTATTTAAACCACAAATAAACTATTTAAGAATTGAAAATGACAAAACGCTAATATGGACTGGAAAATCAATGTCCTATGGTGCAAAAAGTTTAAATACAACCATTTTTTACCCATCTCTTTAATGAGTCTAGATGGTCCACTTAACACATAATTTGTTAATTAATTATTCCATGTTTTAATAAGAAGAGAATTTTGTTTTGCATAGAGTTTTGTTTCAAAACAATACAATATGAGATTAATACAGTCTTAATAAATTACGTGATAGACAAATACAAGTCAATAAATGGATTCCTTATTAAATTAAATGAGATGAGATGATTGCATATACAAATAGTTGATTTAAGAATATATGAAAAAAAAACTATGCGTTAAAAATTGAATACCCTACAACTTAACGAGTAGTATTCACTTATGAGCCATCACCCATTAGCCTAAATAGTCAACTTAATACTTATTATCAAGAAATTAAAAGACTTATTTTTCGAAAAAAATGCATCATAATATATGGATATTATGAATCACATTTATATACTCATATTAATGGACATAACTAAGTACAAGTCAATAATATAATTCTAGCTCAAGTGATGATTTCAGTTTATTTAAAATACGAATTTACAAAAAAATGACATTAAATAATGAAATTAGATGCCTTACAATTCAAAAAGTTCAATGACATAATTCATCCATGATTGTGTCTAGTCAAACCTTGATAATCCACTTATCAATTATTATCATCACATATATGTTTTTTTAAGAAATGCAAAATTATTTAGAATACATTTTTATCTCAAAAATTACATATCACATTTATGCGCTCATATTAGTGCATTTTATATGTAAACAATGAATAACTCACTTTGTACCTTGTTGATTTTCAATATGATATGATTGCAGTTACAACCATTAATTGATTCAAGCATATAAATTTATGAAAACTATCGATTGAGAAATCACATATCTTATGCTTCAAAAATATCAAATCATTTACCTATGACACATTTCTCATTAGCCTTACTAGTGAATTATGCATTGTGAATAGTGAATATTGCACATAACATTTATCAAGTAAATTATTATAATTTCTTTAGTAAGAATAGCACCTTTGTTTGCAAGTATTTTATTACAAGGCCTTCAACAACATTCATTCTTTTGTAAATCGCCATATTAACTTGATTCAACATTAAAATAATTTGCAAGTAATTTCAAACCAATTAGAGATCATGAATAGGTCAAACATGGGGTTGTTATGTACAATAGTATCAATACACAATAGGAGTGTGAAATCAAACTCTTAGAAGAAATTGATTTAAGATAAATCATATTAGTATGTCAAACATAAAATAAAGATATTATAGTTATGGATAACATGCTAGATTCCTCGATGTTTAAACTTTATGTTTGGCAACTCTAACCCCCTTTCCCCCAACCTACGAGGGATTTGTTGATTGAATGATGGTGATGTGAGGATGTTATTGTAAATGACAAGGATAGGTGTCCCTTGCATTGCATTTAGACTAGTCTACTAAAACCTTAGTAAAATGTTCTTGTGCTCAATTTCATACGGTCCCTTTGTGCCTTTATGAAGCACTAATGAGGGGGTCATCATTCATCTTCATAGCATGCAGGCATCCACTATAAAAGTTATACATTGTTGATCTAGGTATTTCAAGAAGGTTAGGTACCATTGATCTATCTCCACTCAAATCCAAGTACATTTAATGATATTTCTTAAATGGGTATTCAAGTCATTCCATTATGATGGACAGAGTCACAAATTGAAGTAAACAAGAAACTTTAGTGGTGAATTCTTGTAAGTAGTGGAGGCAAGGGTTTTCAAATATTAGCACAGTTGATGGTAGTGTGGATATTTATCTCTCCTTGTAAACATTGTCAAAACCAATAACAGTCTCGATGTAAATTTAGTGTCAACCAATTGTATGGAAAATCATGATTGACCATTACTTTCACTAAGAAGAGAAAATGATAAGCATTTTTAATGGGGAAGAAATAAATGTGAAACATAACTCACGTATTTTAGTTGAAATTTATATAACTCCCTGTGTTCTTTAATTATTAAATACTTAATGTAAATACAAATAAATTATCATTAAGATATTGATTTTGAAGATTAAATATGTATTAAAAGGCATTCATCTATGACACTTGATTTTTCATGTAGCCTGAATAAACCACTTAAAGCTGATTATCAATTAATCTTAAATAGTTTTATATAAGATAAATCTTTACTTGCATTAATAGCTTTATTTCAAAAATAAATTACATTTATAAACTTATATGAATACATATAACTAAATGAAATTCAATAAATAACTTTTGAGTCTTGTTGGATTCTATGAGATTATTTTAAGTACAAATAGTTTATTTAAGAATTCAAATTTACAAAATGTTAATATTGATGGGAAAAGCATGTCATATGGTGTAAAGAGTTTAAAGGCATCCATTTATGGCCCATCTCTTGAATGAGCTTAAACAGTCTACTTAATGCTCGTGGTGAATTTATTAATCCATGTTTTATTAGAAAATTCTAGAAATAACAATTTCACATTTATACATTCATATTAAACCACATGATAGTTAAATAAAAATAAATTAATGCTTTCTTGACTTATTGAATTATATGACATGATTACATATATGAACAATTGATTTAATAATGCATAGTTAGAAAAAGTTGTCAATTCAAAATAGAATAAACTAGTTAGAACTCATAAATAATTGATTTTAAATTATTAATTTTCTAAAAAATATTTTTTTACTTACTTTGAGATCTTTATTTCAAAAACAAATTCCATTTATACATACATACATTCTAAACATAATTTAAGACATACTTTTCTTGTTGGTTTCTATGAGATTATTTCAATTACAAATAATTTATTTAAAAATTGAAATTTACCAAATGTTAATAAAGGTGGGAAAATCAAATGTAATATGTTACATAAAGTTTAAGTACACTTATTTATGACCCATACCTTGAAATAAATTTAGCAATCTACTTTTTTCCAAGGAAAAAAACGGTAACCTTTTATTAAAAAATTTAATGAAAAGTTACACAACCAGATGCAATGAAGCATTCCGAAATCTGCCACATGGGCCCGAGTGCTTTCGCACCCCACGCAACGTTAGAAGACTAACGTGCACAAAGAATAGAAAAAAAGAAAGAGAGGAGAGAGAAAAGAAAGGGCAAAAAACCTAAGAAGCTCACGCTTCAAGCTTTTCTCCCCTTTTTCTTTTCAACCTTGCGCCACTCTCCTTGAGTGGGCTGGATCGAAGCAATGACTAACTGTGATTCTGCATTCTGAATCCCTATTTCTTTATCTGAGTCTGAGTTATCTGATTGGTGGTGCCTTTTGATGCCTCCCATGCTTGGATCCATGCTTGTCATCTCTGCCTGATTTTGGTGAAGCTTTGTACTCTTGTTTGTTGCTGTAGTAATTTTCCCGGGATCGGAGTAAAGGTGTTCCTGATTGTTTACCGTTGGGATCGCTGCCGCGGAATTGTCCCCTATAGGATCATCGTGTTGTTCAGGTGGGGCGTTAGGCTCCCCCTCATCCTCTATTTCTTCTTCTGGATTCACTGTGCATTGCCAGCCTCTTGGTTTGTGCATTTGCTTCTTATTCCTTCTGTTTTCTTTTTTGTTTTGCGGACAGTTTTTTTGTAAGTGTCCTGTTTGCTGACAGCCACGGCATCTGAAGGCCGTATTTTCATAGTCAAGAGTCTGTTTCCACTGAGAGTTGTTATGGATCAGGATTATATTGTCAGGAAGCCCTTCACTGAGATCAACCTCCACACAAATTCTGGCAAAAGTATGAATGCATCTATCTATTCTTTCCACATCCTGCTTGATGAATGAACCTATGGCATTCCCTATTGCTGCAAAAACATTTGGAAACCAGAAATGTAATGGTAGATTATAGAGCCTGACCCACACCGGCATTTTGGACACCACCATAGTGGAGGGATCAAAACCTGGGAACCAGGGAGTCATGAATAGACCAGAATTGCCCCAGAACCATGGCCCCTCATGGAGGGCGAAATCTTTTTCCTTAACCGTATCAAATTTTACGATAAAGAAACCCTTGGAGCACAAATGGATATCACAATCTGGGGTCCATGTGGAGAAGATCCATTGTCTTAAAGCATCTGTTTTAGGCCAAAACCCACTGAATCTGCATATGACAGCTAGTGAAGCAAGATCAGAGTGAAATTTTTTTACCTCAGGCAAGTCGATTTGCAGAGCAGGAGTCTGTAATCTTTGCTCCACAATGTAGGGACCAGGAAGATCTGGAGATGGTGGCTTGCTTTTGGCTTCCCCCTTCCCTTTGACAGCATCTTTAAAAGAACCACAGCCCTTTGGGCTTGAACCAGAGCTTCCTCCTCTCAACCTAGAATTTATAATGATAGTTGAATCTCGGCCAATCCCATAGTGCTGTAATGTATAATTTTCCTGCAGGATTTTACCTGCATGTATCAAATTTATCAGATTTGATGGGATGCCCAGATCTACTTGTATATCGTCTTTTAAATGCTTTATCATCTGCCCTGACCAGATTTCGTTGCAAATAGTTTTCCCAAACAGTGGTTTGATGAAAATTTGGGTTCGATCTTGTTCTGGATCCTTGAGAGCTAGCTTGGATTTTTTAACACAGACGTTTAGATCCGGCCCAGATCTGCAGTCGTTGTGGACAAAGGAGGGCGAATCTGAAACATGCAGCCCCGGAAATCCAAGAAGGGGCAGAGGAATAGGAAGACTGCTCTGTTTCCCGTTGACGCATCCAGAGCAAACAGCCCAGGGAAAAACACCCGCGATGGAGGCCCAATCATCCTGAATCTGTGTAGAAATCAGAATATTTGAAAAAAACAACCCCGGGCGATGAAGCAGGGTACCCAGAGTCTTCTTGAGAAAACCGAAACGAGCCAGGAAAGGGGAAAGAAAATCAAAACCTTGATGCAATACTAGCGGCTCCTTTTCGTTAATGAAACCGGCCCAAAACCTGAGGGTTTCATCAAGTGCTGTGGATCCCGCAGCCAGGCTCCATCTCTTTCCAGCGTCGAGCAAAACTGTGGAAACGGCGGCGGCAACGAAAGGACCTGCAAAAAACCTAAGCTCGAAAACGCCCGCCATTTTTCCGAGGGTTTCACCTCCAAGGTTCTAAAGAGCCAATAAAAGTATTCAGCACTTTAGCAATCTACTTAACATTCATTACCAATTAATTATTCCATGTGTTGTTAGGAAAAAAATTTCATATTACATGGAGTTTTATTTTATTTTTAAAGTGCCACATTTACACACTTAGATTAAACTTCATGATATGAAAATAAAAGTCGATAAATGGATTTATATAGACCACTTAAAACTCATTATCAATTAATTATAATGTGTTTTCTAAAATATATATATTTACTTACATTAAGGGTTACATTTAAAAATTGCATCACATTTATGAACTTCTATCAATGCATATAACCAAATAGAATTCTTCAAGTCATATTGAATTCTATGAAATTATTTAAACTACAAATAAACTATTTAGGAATTGAAAATGACAAAATGCTAATATGGATTGGAAAATCAATGTCTTGTGGTGCAAAAAGTTTAAATACAACCATTTTTTACCCATCTCTTTAATGAGTCTAGATGGTCCACTTAACACATTGTTAATTAATTATTCCATGTTTTATTAAGAAAAGAATTTTGTTTTTCATGTAGTTTTGTTTCAAAACAATACAATATGAGATTAATACACTCTTAATAGATTATGTAATAGACAAATAAAAGTCAATAAATGGATTCCTTATTAAATTAAATGAGATGAGATGATTACATATACAAATAGTTGATTCAAGAATATATGGAAAAAAATTATGGGTTAAAAATTGAAGACCCTACAATTTAACGAGTAGTATTCACTTATGAGCCATCACCTGTTAGCCTAAATAGTCCACTTAATACTTATTATCAAGAAATTAAAAGACTTATTTTTTGAAAAAATGCATCATAGTATATGGCTCTTATAAATCACTTTTATACACTCATATTAATGGACATAACTAAGTACAAGTCAATAATATAATTATAGCTCAAGTGATATGATTTCAGTTTATTTAAAATATAAATTTACAAAAAAACAACTTTAAATAATGAAATTAGATGCCTTACGATTCAAAAAGTTCAATGACATGATTCATCCATGATAGTATGTAATCAAACCTTGATAATCCACTTATCAATCATTATCATCATATATATGTTTTTTTAAGAAATGCAAAATTATTTACAATATATTTCTATCTAAAAAATTACATATCTCATTTATGCATTCATATTAGTGAATTTTATATGTAAACAATGAATAACTAACTTTGTGCCTTGTTGATTTTCAATATGATATGATTGCAGTTACAACCATTAATTGATTTTAGCATATAAATTTATGAAAACTATCAATTGAGAAATCACATATCTTATGCTTCAAAAAGATCAAATCATTTACCTATGACACATTTATCATTAGCCTTAATAGTGAATAATGCATTGTGAATAGTGAATAATGCACATAACATTTATCAAGTAAATTATTATAATTTCTTTAGTAAGAATAGCACCTTTGTTTGCAAGTAGTTCTATTTCACATTTATATATGATTATTGATACATATAAATAAATATAAGTCATTAAAAATAACACACCTCGATGGTTCATGTAAGATAATTTGAATGGCAAACAATTCATTTAAGAACACATGCGCGCGCACACATATCTTAGAAAAAAAATCGATACAACAAAGTCATTGCAAAAACATTTATAAATAATAAGAAATATACATATTAATATAATTGGCAATTCCCATATATTTCAAAAAATATAAAATCATACAAATTGATTCAACAAAAACTATGTCCAAAATGTATTGAAAAAATAGAATGTACTTTTCAACAAATTTATAAAAGAACTTATCTCCATGAACTACAATGAAGTACATGTTCTATTGAACATTCGAATGTACTCATGCTTTTGTTTGATACGATGAAGTGTCTTAAGAAAGGGGAATAAAACTTGCATAAGCCACGTGTCTTGCTCTTTTCCTGTATATGATTTTATCAAGATGTGGTTTGATCGATATCTAATGAAATGAGAAGTATGATTTTCTGCATCTATTAGCAATACATTTGCTTCTTCATAATTATCTCCATATTGGGACCACACATCAATCAACATTTTCTCGTAAAATTATCTTGCTTTCCCTACTTCCAATTTTGTTTGCAAATGACAATGAGACCTGTCCCATGCAAATTTAAAGTCCTCTATATCAATATTTGATTTTTCAAGTACTTTTCAAATGTACTTGTCAATGACATTTAATGTCCATATTGCGACATCATAATTTCTTAAGCAATATTTTAATACTTCTTACTGAAAAGGCCTTAAAAAATAGGACCTATCACCAATCTGCCAATCTGGTTCTCTTTGAATATGAAAATTTTGTTCATCTTTGGTGTATGATTGGAAGAATACTCTTCCACTTCAAATATCAACAACATCTTTTGACTTGTAGTAATTCCCAACTGCAACCACATGTATGATATTAATATTCTCCACTTCAACACTTCATTGTTTAAGGACATAAAAACTTATCATTTTAAAAATGATGTTAATATTTATTATGAACTATTTCCATTTGTATGCAAACGTAATTTTACAATGAGTTCAAAGTATCACAAAATACAAATACAATTGCCCCATTAAAATGAACAAACAAATAATATGTTTACTTTATACATAGAGCCTAATACCTTTATTTAATTTGTATGGAATAAAAGTCTTATAAGATGCATTGACCCACCATTTAAATCATTGATTTTAAGACTTGTAACGATTTATTTAATTGCAACTGAAAAATATAATTACAATGGTCTAGTGCAAGTAAACAAACTAATTATATATTAATTTTCACATACAATATAATACAATTTTTAAATTTCAAACCTAATTAATTATATGTTAATTTATAGAGTTTCTACCTTAGTTTTTTTTGTTGCTTCTTTTAGTACAAATTGTATGTTTATTGTTGGTGCTACATACAACTTAATATAATTTTTCAACTTATATGGAATAAAAAGGGTTATAAGAATGCAATGTGTCATCCTTCACATTACTAATTTCTAAGAGGTATAATGATAACTTAAACCACATTTAAAGAAAATAATTGTAATGATCTAATTAAAACAAATAGACCAGTTATCTATTAATTTTACATATAATGTAATCCATTGTAAAATATATATATATAGCATGGGAAATTTTGATATGAAAACATTAAATGACCATTCATCTCACCAAAAATAAAGAAAATCAAAATATTTTATTTTCAGTAATGACAAACCAAATCAACAATTCTTTTATTAGTGTTGTTAAATAAAAGTAATAATTCATGATGTCATACATATAATAGCATAATATAGACATCTGTAATCTTAAGGTACTTCTAAATGTAATTGAACATCCTTCAAACTAACTCGCACATCCATAGCCTTTTGAGTTTATGCAATATTCTCCATAGCTCATTGATCAACCAATTATCCCCTTGATTTGCTCCAATGAATGGAGGGGCAAGAATCACATTTTCTTTTGGATTCTCTTTCACTCTCTCAATTAAACAAACAACTATAATAGTACTGGTTGCATCATATTGGGTATGCATTTCCCACACTTTTTTCAATGATTTAATGTGTATAACTTTCATTGGATTATCAATGACCTTATGTCCCTTTTGTGGCTTACAGTCTGAAGCAATCCACATAAACACAAGTTTCTTGTAATGTCTCTGAAACCAAATTTTTTAGAAATCTTCTTGTGCTTTGTTTCAAAGCTGTCGTCCAAATTGCAATGTCAAGAGATTCATTTTTGAAACACATTTCAAAAAATGATTTTGCATGTGGATGAATCCAAAATAATTTTTTCTCTATTGTGTAATCAGCATCAGCTCCCATTTCTCAATATGCTCGTTGTTTGTTGCTTCATCATCGATGCTATGATAAAAAATGTCCTTTAGTTCAAAAATAACTAGTTTCTTTTCAGTTATTTTGGCTGCAACACAATGGAAAATAATATAGTCAAACCATTTTATTCATGTTACAAAAATTACTAAAATAATTGTTGAAACGATAAATTTACGTTGAGTGGTTTTTGCACTATTTATAAATGAAACAATAATTTCTTTTATCATCTTGATAGGACCTAGAGTAAACATATTAAACCTTCAATCAAATACCAATACCAAGAAAAACATTAGTAATGCAACCTTTAAAAAGAAACACACACACACACACACCTTTAACATTACTTTGATTGTTAATTTTATCCTTTTTATTTGTTCCTATAATAAAAATATACAAAGTTATTGTAGTTACAAGCATTTGAGTTCGAAGAATAATATGATAAACAAGAAGACAAGTTATAAGTATCTGATATGACATTATCTTCATCTTTGTGTAGTTGCACCTCATCATCATCTTAGTTACCTTTATTTGTTTCCAAATTAAACATATAAAATATTTTGAATTGTGAAAATGAATAAAATCATTAAATAACAAGGAAAACAAGTGGACAAATTATAAGTACCTGATGTTATATTTTGTTCTTGATTAAAGTTTTATTTAACTTTCATTTGATCAATGTCTTGGTTCTCTTTGCTTGTCACTATAATAAACATAAAAAAAAAATGTTATAAATTGTGACAATGAACAAAATTCATTAAACAACTATACAAAAAAAGAATCATCTATAATCATCCATAGTAATATTTTGGTCTTGATTGTAGTTTTGTGGTACAGTACCCTGGTCATTATATGCATTCTCTTTATTTCCAACTATAATCAACATATGAAATGATATGAATCACAATAATTTAAAAGAATAATAAAATAAAATAAAATAAGATAGAGTCACAACGATTAATACCCATTTCTATCTCCATCGTTCCATGGTCATTGTCTTGATTAATTTCATTCATCTCATAATTCCCTATAATAGTCATCCAAAAATGTTATGAATATGGAAATAAAATAACTTGAAAAATTATCAAGAGAAAAAACCAAACAAATTATGTACCTGGTATGATAACTTCTTCCTCTCCTCCTTCTCCTCCTATTTCTATCTCCATACTTTTTTCAACAACATGAGCACTATGTTGATTAATTTTTTTCTTCCCACTTTCATCATTCTCTATTTTAGAATCTCTATCATTAGTCATTTTAGTGAACTCTTTGACAATTAAGAAATATGAAAAAAATAGTATCCAAAGTATTATAAGAAGAAAAAAATGAATTGTAGTACCCGAATTTTCCAAGAAGTTAATGGATACCATAATTGATAGTTGAAAAGATTTGTAATTATTTAACATGATTGTCCTTTGTGACTCTGTTTGCACAACACATGAAATTCTTCTTCCATATGTACAACAAGCCTTGATTAAATTTTTCCCCGCATAAAGAAAACTGACCACTTTTGCATCACTACATTGTTGGTGTTTCTCCACTAAATCCATCCAGAAATCATAATCTCTCTCATTTTCATCAAATGTGTCTTCAAATGTGTGAGAGTGTTTTATAGCCTTCAAAATTTTAATTCTGAAGTATAGAAATGTATAATAAGAACTATATCATAACTATAATTGTTTTGGGACTTATATTCATAAATGCCACTAGTCATTTTATAGTTGAACTTGAATTTCTTTATGGAAATTTCCAAAGACTGGCATACATCATTACAAAACCAAAGTTCTACTAAGAGAACTATAGTAAAGTCATTCAACTCATTTTTTTCGATAAGAAATCGAAAAAATTCAATGTAATATCGCTTGTGGAATTGATTTTTTTCAAAGCAAGTGTATCCAAAACAACAAGGTCATATGTAAAATTGGTTGCGACTGACATGGAAAAGAGTGCAAAAGTGATGACAAGAGATGAGGGCCCCCAAAATGACAACCAAATTCAAAATTGTTATCAACCTATTGAACACTTGTTGATCTATTTATCATTCTATCAAGGACTCCACATGCTTGCTGAGAAAGGGACTCTATCTTTGTATTATGTGTTCCTTTGACATAAGTAGACCCCTCCACCGTGTTGCAAAAATTGGTAAATATGATATCATTAATTTCACAATGCTCAAGAATGTTGAATGTAGTAAGAGTCATCTCATTCAAATTTTGATCATGACTTTGACAATATGTAACGATTGCATCCAATATTTTTCTGTTGGTTTTCAATTTAGAACAATAATATTTTAATTTTATGGCATTTGATGGATGATTAATTGGAATAGAAAACCAAATGGTTCCATCCAATAGCTTATATGCTACTAAAGCAATTTCTTCCATGGTTAATCCCTGAATGGGCCGAAGAGTCGCTGGTGTCAAACTGTGTAAACTATTTCTCTTGTAGTTCTCAAAATCAAGTTGGCTTGGAGAACACTTTAATGTGCCTAGTTGGTAACAGTTAAAAACAGTGTCCCATTTATCCCAAATAGGTTCATCAAAATATAAGAGAATTTTTTTATCAGAAAAATTTGTAATTGGAGAGACAAAGAATGAGCACAACATTTCATCATCAACATGATAAAATAATAAATATAAACTAATAAAAATTCAATGTAAAAATGAAACTAAATAATGTGTTATAATCTAATGAGAAATCATTATAAATATAAAAAAATATGACTTATATTATCAGCTTTAGTCATTTATCTACAACAAAAATAGATACAATAATAAAATGTTAAATGTAAAAATAATTAAAATTACATACCTTCTCTTCAACTGTCTCAGAACATCCAATCCTCCTTTTCTTTAATTTTTCATTGGCAATTAAGAAATGTCTTGCCAAGCGCACACAATCAATAAATGGAGTTTTGAAGAATACCTTATTTGCATAATTAATTGACAACAAATGCGGATCACCTCAGTGGGTTCAACTAATGGATGCAACAATCAAGCATTACATTTTTTATATTTTTTTCGCTTCTCTCGATACATTATACTTAGGATTTGTTAAAATTTCTTTCACTGCTTGAATGGTATGTTGACCATCAACTATCCAAAAATTGATATTCTTAGAATTTAGATCTGTCTCATTTATAATTTTGATAGAGTTTACCAATGGATCAGGCTCATTGATGTCAAATGGAATCAGAAGAGCATCGGGTAATGAGGTTTGAATTTTTTCTAGGAATGATTTCACTAATACTTGAACATTTACATTATCTTGTGATCTTAATTTGAACACTTTGGGGGCTTTTTTACATCTTTCGACAACCACTTTTGTATTAAAGGAGTTTGAAAATAGATAGCAATGCTTGAAGGCTTCATGAATCTCATCACATTGGTTTGCAAGGTTATAGTTGTTTCAAACTTAACTTTCCTAGTTTTTTGAAATTCTATAGTGAGCTTGAAATCACTTTTTGTTATATTCTCCTCCAAATCAAATAAATATACTCTTCTCAAAGCAAGTAATTGAGAATCAATTTTATCAAGAAATTTAATTTTTTGTTGTAAATGAAGAAGCACAGATGATGTTTTTTTACTTCTTACATAGCGATATCTCAGAACAGTGGCGATGCATTTTAAAAGATTTGCACAACTATTTAGTCCAGATTTAGAGAAGCTCTCAAAGTTATCCAACTTGAACATTGAAATCTTTATCGTATTTGTTGAATCAATACTTGAAGCTTCAATCAAATCTGGTTTAAAATTTGTATACTCCAATTGACATGAAATTAATTTTACCTCATTTTCTTTAATCATTTCCACTTGAAAGTCAATGTCATTTTCATTGTAAGCATAGCAATTAATTATTATTCCTAATATCTCTGGTTCGTTTCCATCTATTGATCCAAATAGATACATATCATGAAACATATTCATCGGAGCTTCTATTTGGATGTACCAATCTTGCACAAACTCATTATATGTATTGTATTTTTTAATCATTTCAAAAGTAGAAGTAGAAGGTGTTATTAATACTACCTTTTCAGTTGAATAACTTTTCTTTTTCTTAAGTGATGGTTGTAACATTTCATTTGCTTTTGGGCCAACCAATTCTGCAAATAACAACAAAAAAAAATATTTGCATTAATCAAAATGAAAATATAATTTCAAATATTGTCACATAATGTTCTTATAAATACTAAAAAACCACCTAATCTAACCATTTCTAAGAGAGTGTACATAAAATATAAAACCACCATACGAGTTGAAGGAAGCAATGTTTGTATATCACTTTTTTTTGTTTCTTCTTGACTACTTTACTTTGAATTTCAAGCACACCAGATTCCGCAGTTTCTAGAAAAAAAATTATGGAATACATGAAATACCAAATATTATTAAACAACCTTATCATACATGATTTCCATTTACATGGACAAAAATAAATGAGTACATATGCTATGCAAGTTTTACTATATGACACCAAAAGTTATCACGTAGGTAAAATTGCTAAGAAAAGAAACCACCTAATCCAACCATTTCTAAAAGAGTACATAAAATATAAAACCACCATATCAGTTGAAGGGGGCATCATTTGTATATCATTTGTTTTTCTTTTTCTCTTTGCTACTTTACTTCAAATTTCACGCCTAGCAGTTTCCATGGTTTCTAGAAAGAAAAATATTATGGAAGACATGAAATAACAAATAGTATTAAACAACCTTATAATACACGATTTCCATTTACACGCACAATAATAAATGAGTACATATGTTATGCAAGTTTAGTATATGACACTAAAAGTTATCACATAGTTAAAATTTCTTGGAAAAAAAAATACCCATGTTAGTATGGGTTGTCCTCATTAAAACCCCACTCCTAAGGCTATTTCCATAGGTTTTATTAATCAACAACGAGTTATTAACACAATGTCTAACGATTGTAACAAAGTATAAACTAAAATTGTCATACCATTTAAAGAATTTGGTGTCGTGTTTCTTGAACTTCCTTTTTCCTTGGATGCTTCCTTTGAATTCTCGCTAGCTTCATAGTCCATGGTATCTGAAAATAAAGTAAAAAATTGTTATCATAGTTTCAAATTATTGATGAAAATATGAATTTATAAATACTATAACTACTCACATCATTATATGTGTAACAAAATGAACAAGAACAATAACAAGTGTAGAACTCACAATAATAGCTAATCAAGGTTAGAAAAAGGGCACCCCCAAATAATTTATTATGTTCTTTTAATCGTGAATATAGGAAAGCAAACATCTACTAGGTTTCCTTCTAGCACGAGCATAAGAACATTTCCAAAAGACATTACATTGGGAATAAATAAAAACAATTGTAGAAACTACAACATCATATGTACACAAAATTTATCTCTTCTAGTCATGTACATTCTTAGTTTGCTTTAGAAAAAATAAAAGCAAAACACAATGAAAGAACATTAACTATGGCGATCGTTAGATTTTCTTCTAGATCTTCGTCTAGCACAAAGAAAAACACATAGCAACTTTGCAAGGTGAAAGAAATATAAAATGTGATATAATTACTTCTAACACGAACAAAAGCATATTGCCAACAAGAATCTTAAAAAGCAAAAGAAATATTCGCATCCTAGATTTATTTATATTACAAACGCATGGATATTGTCAAAAAAAACATTGTAAGGTGAAATAAATATAGCACGTGCTAGAATTATTTTTAGTACGAACACATTCATATTTCCAAGAAAAACATTGCAAAACAAAATAAATATAGCACAAGCTAGATTTCCTTCTACCACAAACACAAACACATTGTCATTAAAAATATTGCAAGGCAAAGGAAATGTAACCCATGCTAGACTATATTCTATTGCATACAAGAAGATTGCCAACAACAACATTGTATTGTAAAGCAAATCTAGTGGATGCTAAATTTCCTTCTAGCAAAAACATAAACACAATGTCAATAAAAACACTGTAATAATAATATTTCTTGGGACATTTGACCTTGCCTTTTAGAGACTATGAGGTTTTAGTCCATGCCTACATAGACTGTTGTTATAATATAAAAAATGTTAAACCCCAAAATGATTAGAAGGCCCTTCATATGGAATATGTAGTCTAAGAATGGGATAGTGTACAAAGATTTCCTCCTATAAAAAACACAAGAACGTTGCAAATAACAACATTACAAGGTGAAAGAAATATAATGCATACTATATTTCCTTCTAATGGAAACATAATCACATAACAACATTGTAGGGTGAGAAAAATTTAGTCTGTGTTACATTTACTTATAACACAAACATATAAAAATTTCCAATGGCAACATTACACGACAAAAAAAATCTAGCACAAGCTAGATTTCCTTTTAGCCTAAACAGAAACATGTAAGCATTCACAACATTCCAACGTAAAATAAAATCTAACATGTGTTAGATTTCCTTTTAGCGCAAACTTGAGCACATAGAAACATTGTAGAGTGAGAAGTCTATCAAGTGCTAGATTTATGTCTACCACAAATACAAGCATGTTGCCAACAACAACATTGTAGAGTATAAGAATTCTAGATTGTGTTAAATTTTCTTCCAACACAAACACAAGCACATTTTAATTTGAAAGAAATTTAACACATGTGTTATATTTCCTTTGAGCACAAACACAAGAACATAACAACATTGTAGGACTAAATAAGTTTAATGTGTGCTAGATTAACAACATTGCAATTTAAAATAAAATCTAACATGTGTTAGATTTCCTTTTAGCGCAAACTCGAGCACATAGAAACATTGTAGAGTGAGAAATCTAGGAAGTGTTAGATTTATGTCTACCACAAATACAAGCACGTTGCCAACAACAACATTGTAGAGTATAAGAAATCTAGCTTGTGTTAAATTTTCTTTCAACAGAAACACAAGCACATTTAAATTTGAAAGAAATCTAACACATGCTATATTTCCTTCTAACACAAACACAACATAACAACATTTTAGGACTAAATAAGTCTAATGTGTACTAGATTAACAACATTGGAATGTAAAAGAAAATCTAACATGTGTTAGATTTACTTTTAGTGCAAACTCAAGCACATAGAAACATTGTAGAGTGAGAAATCTAGGAAGTGCTAGATTTATGTCTACCACAAATACAAGCACGTTGCCAATAACAACATTGTAGAGTATAAGAAATCTGGCTTGTGTTAAATTTTCTTCCCACACAAACAAGCAAAATTAAATTTGAAAGAAATATAACACATGTTATATTTCCTTCTAGCACAAACACAAGAACATAACAACATTTTAGGACTAAATAAGTCTAATGTGTGCTAGATTAACAACATTGCAATGTAAAAGAAAATCTAACATGTGTTAGATTTCCTTTTAGCGCAAACTCAAGCACATAGAAACATTCAAGAGTGAGAAATCTAGCAACTGCTAGATTTATGTCTACCACCAATACAAGCACATTGCCAAAAACAACATTGTACAGTATAAGAATTCTAGATTGTGTTAATTTTCTTCCAACACAAACACAAGCACATTTAAATTTGAAAGAAATCTAACACATGCTATATTTCCTTCTAGCACAAACACAAGAATATAACAACATTGTAGTACTAAATAAGTCTAATGTGTGCTAGATTAACAACACTACAATGTAAAAGAAAATCTAATGTGTTAGATTTCCTTTTAGCTCAAAGTCAAGCACATAGAAACATTGTAGATTGAGAATTCTAGCAAGTGCTAGATTTATGTCTACCACAAATATAACAACACTACAATGTAAAAGAAAATCTAACATGTGTTAGATTTCCTTTTAGCTCAAAGTCAAGCACATAGAAACATTGTAGATTGAGAATTCTAGCAAGTGCTAGATTTATGTCTACCACAAATACAACATATTGCCAACAACAACATTATAGAGTATAAGAAATCATATCGTGTTAAATTTTCTTCCAACACAAAAACAAGCACATTTAAATTTGAAAGAAATCTAACACATGCTATATTTCCTTCTAACACAAACACAAGAACATAACAACATTTTAGGACTAAATAAGTCTAATTTGTGCTAGTTTAACAACATTGCAATGTAAAAGAAAATCTAACATGTGTTAGATTTCCTTTTAGCGCAAATTCAAGCACATAGAAACATTGTAGGTTGAGAAATCTAGGAAGTGCTAGATTTTTGTCTACCACAAATACAAGCACGTTGCCAACAACAACATTGTAGAGTATAAGAAATCTCGCTTGTGTTAAATTTTCTTCCAACACAAACCCAAGCAAATTTAAATTTGAAAGAAATTTAACACATGTTATATTTCCTTCTAGCACAAACACAAGAACATAACAACATTTTAGGACTAAATAAGTCTAATGTGTGCTATATTAACAACATTGTAATGTAAAAGAAAATCTAACATGTGTTAGATTTCCTTTTAGCACAAACTCGAGCACATAGAAACATTGTAGAGTGAGAAATCTAGCAAGTGCTAGATTTATGTCTACCACAAATACAAGCACGCTGCCAACAACAACATTGTAGAGTATAAGAAATCTAGCTTGTGTTAAATTTTCTTCCAACCCAAACACAAGCACATTTAAATTTGAAATAAATCTAACACATGTTTTATTTTCTTCAATCACAAACACAAGAACATAACAACATTGTAGTACTAAATAGGTCTAATGTGTGTTAGATTAACAACATTACAATATAAAATAAAATATAACATGTGTTAGATTTCCTTTTAGCACAAACTCCAGCACATAGAAACATTGTAGAGTGAGAAATCTAACAAGTACTAGATTTATGTGTACCACAAATACATAGACATTGCCAACAACAACATTGTAGAGTATAAGAAATCTAGCTTGTGTTAAAAAAAAATTCAACACAAACACAAGCATATTTAAATTTGAAATAAATCTAACACATGCTATATTTCCTTCTAGCACAAACACAAGAACATAACAACATTTTAGGACTAAATAAGTCTAATGTGTTCTAGATTAAGAACATTGCAATGTAAAAGAAAATCTAACATGTGTTAGATTTCCTTTTAGCACAAACTCAAGCACATAGAAACATTGTAGAGTGAGAAATCTAACAAGTTGTGATGGATTTCTCACACAAAACAATCTCATACTCACCTCCATATCCCTCCACATGCTCCTCCCCATCTAGGAGATGCATATACATGTTTATAAACCACATCAAGTAAATTGTCTCTCTCACTCATGTGGAATCCTGGGTCTTTGTAATATTTCCCAAACTATGCAAATAGAACAAACTCTTAAGATGGATCTAAAGGAAAAGCTTGTACATTGAGAAATTTGATCCCTTTGTAGGCTATCTAAATCTAGAGTTAAGATGAATCTAAAATGGTTTAATGATTAATAATTATAATTCTTATTTTATTTTATTTTATATTATATTTATGTAATTTAACTAAATTAACAAGTTTAAATAACATTACATAACCTTAGAACATCTCATTCACTTTGGGCTAAAGTCTCCCATGTAATCATTCATGTTGGACTAAAGTCTCTCCATGCAATTATTTAAATCTATAGATATTTATTTTTATCTTAATCAATAATATTTAATATAAAGTAGAAAACATAAACTTGGAAAAGCCCATAAATATTATAAATATCAAGTGAATTACAATGAAATTTGAACCATTTAAAATTATAATTTTATATTTTTATTTTGGAAAATTTCAAACCATAAAATTGATAATAATAAAAATTTTATTAAATATATGGTTATTTTATTTAATTTTATAAATATTATATACAATAATACATGAAAAATGTAATATAATTTCAAAAATTGTAATTTATAATTTTAAAATTACTAATAAAAAAATATTAACATGCCAAATTCTTTATTATTATTAAAATTTGTAGATATTTATTTTCATTTTAATGGATAATATTTAATATATAATGGAAAGTATAAATTTGGAAAGGGCTACCCATATTATAAATATTAAGTGCATTATAATGTAATTTGAACCATTTAAATTTATGATTTTATATTTTTAATTTAAAAATAAAATTTAAAACATATAATTAATTAAATTTATGATTTTACATTTCTAATTAAAAAAATTTCAAAACATAGAATTGAAAACATATTGAAAAGAGGGTCCTCTGCATGGAGCTGGTAGAAATGTTCACTGCAAATGAGATAAGGTGTCATTGAAATCACATTATACACTTGTCTGATTCATCACTGTAATGAGCCAAGGTATACGAATTTTAGGGATACCCAAAGAGCAGCCAGTAGCTAAAATTCTTTATGCCAACACTATGGAACTAGAGGGAATGGATTCAATGGAGATCAAGACCTTGCTTTGTGCTTTGCTAAGTGGAAGAGGTCCCTATAAATTAAAATTTTCCTGGAGATAGGGACAAGCAACTAATAACAAGCAAAAGCACTAACAATGTATCAAGGAGTCAAGTTCCTCAAGGGCATTGTGCAAAGGGATGTAGTTATTGTTGAGGACTCCAACATAATCACAAGATTTAATTTAAGGGAAATACCATTGTACTATGAGGAGCATACAAGAGTATGCTTATGTATTACTACTATATTCAATGCTAACCTTAAAATTCATGAATGGTATATGTTGAACCAGTGTTATGATTTATTATCTATGTTGTTTATAATCAAAGTAATAATGAGAACCAACACCTTGCAAAAAAAGAACAATTATCATGAAGTATATGGAAAGTGAACCAAATGGTAGCATACCCTCCTAGTGGAATTATGTCTTTCATAGTTGAATATTACCTTGTTATTGAGTCACAAGTGTAATCACTCAATCAAATGTTGTAAACATACCATTGTCATTTTGGAACTAGATTGGTAAGCCTAATAATAAATGTTATGTTAATTTATAAATAAGATTAAATACTTGTTGAGTAGCAATGACATGGTACACTAATTAGAACCAGTGTAGATCCATCTTAATTCTGAATTTATTAAATGCTAAGAGGGATCAAATTTTTTGGCATGCAAACATTTCTTGCACTAAAAAAAGAGGTTTTCACTTCAAAAAATTTGACCCCTCTCAATAATTGATAAATGATTTAGGCTAATATATCAAATGATTTAAATAGCCGAAATTCACATTGTATTAATATAAAAAGTTATTAAATCATTTATAATTCAACTTTATATTTCTTTTAATTTAAAATATATTGATAAATTATACTTGTTAAATAATTGATAATTAAATATATCATTTATATTAAATTTTAAATCTATTTTTTCTAGATTTAATGATAATTTTGTCTCACTTGTATTAATTTCATTATTTTTATTAAATATTAAAATTTTATCATTTTTTAAAAAATTTACTAAAATCACTATTGAAATTTCAAAATTTTAAAGATATTAACATTTATACACAATTCAATTAAAAGGCTCAAACTTACATAACTTAGAAGGCTCTCTTATATATAATTTATTTAGTTAAAAAGCATTTAATTTAAACAATTTGTTAAACTGTCTATCATTAATACCAATCTAGATCCATTTTAACTCTTTATCTACTAAAAAGGGATTTAAATCCCATGGACAATACCATGGGTTCTCATAAACTCAGAGCTCAAAAACTAACTTGACCAAGTCAAATTTACCATAACTACCTAATAAAAATTAATTGAAAAAATTAATCTTTTTATTTTAATATAGGGTTATTTTTATTTTTATTTCAAATTTACCTTAACTACCCAACAAAAATTGATAAAATAAATAATAACTTATAATTTTTATTTTAATAATGTTATTTTTATTTTATTTTAAGTAACCAAAATTATAATATAATATATCAAACATTTCACCCAAAAATAATGAAAAAAATGTAATTAAATTAATTACATTTTACACCATTAATATTATTAAACATTTACCTAATCCATTAATATTATTAAACATTGACCTAATTACATTGTACACCATTAATATTATTAAACATTTACCTAATTACATTATACACCATTGAACATTTGAAAAAAACTAAGGAGAAAGAAGAGTATCAACATGAACATTAAAGACCAGCACCAACTTTGAAAGAATTTCTTCGCTATCAGGAGCCAACTCTAAATAAAGCCACTCCAGATTTAGTGACATATGTACAGGTGTGTCATAGCTTTTATTACTCTGCCATATAGTGCATACATCTCGCTCAATGTTGGGAATTGATATGTAATTTGCAACCACCTTGTCTCTTTCATGATAAGCTCCAGTGCAAATATTGTCACAATAGTACAATTTCAGGGACAGGAAAATATTAAAAGACTCGTTGTAAAAAAAAAAAAAAAATCTAAGTTATTTTATACTGGTTATTTTTATTTTAATTAGATTTCGAAACTATTTTAAAATTTGACGAAAAAAATGTTAAATAATTGACATCGTTTTTATCAATCAAATTCAAAAATATTCTATATGCAAAAAAATGTACAATCACATTAAATTCAACTACTGTAAATACTTTGCAAGAGAAGTTTCGTTATATGTTTAAACACTTATATTGGACTTTGACGGAAGAAATGAGAACATAAGGAGTCAAGACACGTTCTATGGTGGATGTGCAATAACCATCAAAGTTGGCATCCTTTTCATTGTGCAATTTGTTTATCGAAAATCTAAGTAAGATGTTGTAGAGCTTGATATCCACTGTTTAGGCATTGAACCATACCGCTTTCTATTTGATTTCTATTGTTGATTTTTTTAATAAACAGTTAGTTAATACAACATTAACTGCTAGAACAAAAATAAGGAGTGGTGAGATTTTTTTTATCAAATGAGTGAAAAAAGTACCTAGCCTCTTTCTTGTTATTATACCTGCCCACTGCTAGGTATGCTAGGTATATAGCAATCGATAAATTGCTGAAAGCTTATTATTTTCTTTAGATTTTTTTCATATGGCTTGATTTAAGCCAATGTTTTCTAGAAATTTTTATTTTAAATTATTTTAATTTTATTTTAAAATTTTTTATTGGACAAGCAATCAACTCAACTGATATTTGGAAAAAGCAGTCACACTTCAAATCAACGTTTAAAAGTGTGTCACCTGATCCAACGGAGCAGAGCAAAACTTCAAAGCAGTTAAAAGTGTTGACGATTGTTGATCCATACCCTTAAAAACTGATATCCATTGCCATGCATTGATAACATAATAGATAAACTTCAAGGAACTAAAAATTTTGGTAAGATTAATTCAAATTCACTTGTAAATAACGTGATTAGGGAAATTAGTTGTACAACAAATAACCAGTAATATAAAAGGAGATCTGCCTCATTGTATGCAATGGCCCCATTTGATATAAATATCATATTTTACATCTCCCATGCATTGTGTATTTGGTCTTTCATATTGACAAACAATACCAAGAAGAAAGAGAAGAACAAAAGATCATCCTAAATCGGTTAAAAACAAATATTGGTATGTTAACAAAAATGATGACCCATCGAATGACAAAGAAAGAGGAATGCTCAGTAAATTTCAAGAAAGAAGGAAATTCTCATCAAGAGGATACTAAGGTTAAACAGCCTGAAACCTTCTGAATTTGAGGACTTCCTCGTTATCTTCCACCATGCTTTAAGGTGAGACAGCTATATGCAATCTTTGAAGCAGCAAAGGAGACCCTCGATAGTATCATGGGAGACATTCAAAATGCTGTTGAAGGATCAGTTCTACGATATTGGATATCAAGAAGATCCATTTAATTGTGATATTTTCACAAACACAAGAAAAATTGTTCAGGACTACACCACTGAATATAAGAAATCAGCAAGCTTGCTAAATCTCAAAGTAGAAGTTCCTCAAACGTTGATAAAAAATTGAGGAGAACTACATGGCTACATCAGAAAGGAATTTACCCCATTTGAAGTAAAGAACCTTAATGATGCTGGTAAGAAGGCTCTATTTATTGAGTACAAGAACAGAAAACCAGCAGTGGGGAAATGGAAAACCAAGGAAAGGTACCTAACATCAAAAATCTCCTAAGCAAACGAACAGAAATAGGACTTTCACCACTGCTCAGTGACTCAAAAGACAACACCAGGAATCACTGCAATCATTGCAGTGTTGATTTATGGGCACACTGAGAAATAATGCTGGAAATTACATCTGAAATTATATCCTACAATTTGGAAGAAAACATCTACGAGAATGTTGAGTGACAAAACTGGAAAGTTTCAAGAAGAGAAGAATATAGCTTATATGAGTGCAGACCACCAACTAAAGAGGACACATTATTTAATCCATTGTCACATATTTAAAGGCATATGTCCATCTGCGTGCAATTTTGACTTGTCTAGCAGGGTATAACTCATGAGGTACTCACCGATGAAGCTTGATATGCATTATCCAAAACAAGCAGCAAACTTCACTTTTCCAGCAAACAATTAGTAAAATTTTCATTTTCCAATCTTCTTAGGCAAAGGATCGATTCAGCAACCCCCAAAACCCTCAGCACACTCTGTTTAAAAAAATAGCAATTAGTTTTGGGCTGGGACTATAATCCCTCATCAAATTTTCGACCGCAAGTCCACTGGAGGGGCATCAGATAAAAAGGTGTGTTTTGCTTAATTTTTGTGAAATGCGCTCACCAATCAGGTTCCAACCCACAAGTGCTCACAGAGATGACTTAATAATGGCAAGTTTAAGTTGTCAGCAGAGAGTCAGACTCGTGACCTAGTTAACTAAGGTCAGCAGCAGAGCCCAGCTGGGTTTCACCCAGGAGAACCCTGAAAACTCTGTTTTTTTCAACAGAGCTGGTTGGTAACATAGCAATAAAGAAGATTAAGAGCTCAAGCCCAACCCTATGTTCTTATTAAGATCTACGACCTCGTTCTAATCAAAAAAATGGGAGCTAATGTTAAAAAGAGAAGCCCAGCCCATGTTCTCCTTAAGGCCTGCGACCCCACTCAACTCAAAAAATGGGGAGATTCCGTATAAAAAAAAGGCCCACGACTATGTTCTTAAGGCCTGGGGCTGCCCACCTCTCTTCCTCGCAAATAGTTTGCCTCCATCTAGACCTTCTCATGTTTAGACGCCCTCCATCTAGACTTCTAATCTTTAGAGCCTTTTGGGTTCCACCTGTGTCTAACCAAAGGAGGGTGCAACGAAGTAATTTTGGTACTCAGAAATCTCAAGCAGAGAACCGCTTATCCAATTGGCTAGTGAATGTCATTTGCCAAAAAGTACCCTTGGGTTCAATGTGATTGGACTGAGCAACTGATTATATAATATGGGCCCCATTGTCTATGGCACAGATGGGATTGTAGGTCGTGGAAGAGGAAGAGGCCATGATTTTCGATCAGATGAACAAATGCATGGAGTGCCTGCGGTAGCCTGATTGTCTGATACAGTTAGCCTTAGAACATATGGATGCCTGCTCTTGGAAGCTTAGAATTTTAACGAGTATATGAATTTTGTGTATTCTCACATCTTTGACGAATGAATCGATTTGATTGAGTTAAGCATAAGAGTAGTCAATTCATGCTAGTATTTTCCAATTTCTCTCCCAACAATCTAAGTTTAAATTGATCATGCGGATTCCCCCTGGGATAGGCAGTCTCCTTGGTCGGGCAAGGCCATCAAGGTGACAGTGAGTGGCTTGCCTATTATGCGTCTAGGCTGTCCCATTGAGGTTAGGACTTTTCCTCCTAGGTGATAATTTGAGTGGTAACAGTGAGTTTGGGTGATATTTATGAGTTAAACTTTAAAGAATAAGTCGGGAATGATTCAGATTCAGCTGATTAGACTCTGTTTCCTCTTAAAACATAGTCAAACTCGCGACTCCACTTGGACTGCGAAGAGTCTGATAACACTGCCAAGAAGCTTCGTATGGCATATGGCATAAATTGCAGAGCAGTAAAAGCATTAGTGGACTGAAAAGAAAATGTCATACAGATCAACTTGGTTAATAATTTACTCAGTCCATCTATATTTAAGAAGCACATCTATAATAATTGAAAAGCCACTGACCTTGAAGAAGAAGGGATGGTTGAGGTTCTGTTCCTCCATCTGTTTGAGGACTGCAAGCCAATCTACTCTTTTGGGCTTCATTATTCTCACCCACTTCATGATTAATTCAGATGGATCATCCTCTTCTGATAAACAAATTATATGTTTCATCAAGCCATTGCTCCTTCCAGACAACTTTGGAGGCAGAGCTTCTATGAGCCTTTTTTGCGCCTTATCCAATCCATTGTCGTCTACATCAGCCCACCTCAATCCCTTGCCCTTTACTTGCTGGTTGTCTTTATCTCCCCCAACATCAGAATCTGATTCGTCCTCTGCATTTTCAACCTCAACTTCATAATACTTTTCTTCTTCGGTTGTTGCTGTTGCTGTCGTTAATGGGTGTCCGGGGCAACAAGGTCGGAGTGCAGAGAATCGAGAATGTAATATTCTGGGAGGCACGGAAATTGCAAAGCACGTGGAGCATAAACTGCAATGTACAGAACCCTAGAATTGCATTGCACACATAAATCCTAAGATAAGTCAGCTGGCATCAAAATCAGAAAAAGCATAGCACTTGGAGTGCATTAAATTTTGATGTGTGGAACCTTAAATTTGCATTTGTGCACAACATAAATCCTATTCAGCATGGGAAACCTTTCAGGGAAACATCCTATTACATATAACAGAAAGCGCAGCACCTGTAGTAAATTCCAGGGAAGAATAAAGATGACCCTTGCAATTATGTTCAGCTTCAATTACACAGGCACACACAAAAATACAAAATAGTTCCATTTTAACCCTCAGTAGATTCAAAGTAGCTTTGTGAATTTGAATGATGAACCTTGGGGTCCACAAAAGAAGTGAGTTAAATTTTGGAAGGAAAATAATGCTAGAAACAAGATGTGACCTGATCATGATTTCTATTCTGTTATGATACCATTGTCAGGCCAGTGCTTTAAATTAAATTTAGATGATATGATTGCAGGGTTAAATTTTTCTTTTCTCATTACCATAACACCCCTTATTTTTTGGCCAAGTCAGGGACTGATTTCCCCAATCTGCTGCTAAAATCTATTCATATTAGAACTGCACTTCTGGGTATATGGCTGAGAATTCTCTTATTTTTCCTGGGAGCCCAACTTGGGCCAGCAATAGTAAACTCCCACATTTTTACAGTGAGACTACAGCTCAACTGACATGGCACTAAAGTTGGTACCAACTTATTATCAGATGCATCTCATGGAAAGTGAGTAATTGGAAAATAAATATGGTACATATGACCATAACCATGTACACAGGATAGTCCTTCCCATTAATATATACACTCCTAAATAAATAAAAGATGAACACTTCTATTTGAATCTGGAAAAATGACTTCTAAATCAAAGTTTTATTGCATCAGATCATTGCTATAGCTAAGAAACAAAATGACAAATTCTTTTATTTGTCAGATCACCACACAATGCATGGACAATGGGCTATTTATATGTTTCAACCAAACTAACGGTATAAGCCATCAAACCTTCCAAGATAAAATACGAGTTCATCAGCGAAATTTTGCATCTTGGATTTAGAAGGTAAGTTCGTAACTCAAGTCCAGATATTTCTCGTAGCTCAGAGAAGGATATTTTCTCAATTCAACACAAACAGAGACAGATATAATTGTTATTACATAAATAAACAACAAACATCAAGAACTCCCTCTGGAATCAACTTTACATTAGAAAATACCTACCCAAAAAAATAGTTTTACATTGTAAAACTGCAAAGTAAACTACACCTAAAGCTCAATGGAAAAATCTCGAATTGAATTTTTGTATATAAAATTTTATGCTGAACCATCTCAAATTGAATTTTAGCATATACTATTTTATATTGAACCAGGCTTTTTTTTAATCCTTGAGAGAAAACTAACCAATAAATCAATGTTAAATTAATTTATTAAGGATAAAAAACTTGAAATGCATACCTCTCAACAAATAATACACAATTTATTAAGGATCAAAAACTTGAGATTCCTACCTCTCAACAACTAATAACACAATATATCCTGCCGGGCTAACATTGATCTATGCTAGTTTATTTACAATTGTTATTTAAATATACACCTTGATTGTTATTCAAATATACAGCCCTGTTTAACAGGATCTATGTTAGTTTATTATTATTTAAATATGAAGTAAAATAACTAATTCATCCCTGATATGGCTCTGTAATTCATCTTATTAAAATATCATCACATCATCCCTAGACTGGCTTAGAGTAGTTTATTGTTATTCAAATATGACAACTAAAATAAATAATTAATCCCTGCCAAGATATGGTTCTATTCTTCATTTTATTAAAATACCATCACATTATCACCAGACAGGCCTAGATTACCTCCTTTCTCTACGTGCAATAGCAAAATAAGATCTGGGCCTAGAGCACCTCCCTTATCTATATGCAATAACAAATTTAATAAGGAATAATACATCTTGATTAAGACAATACAGGTTCCAATTATTTTTAAAAGAAGCAGCATAAAGAAAATACAATGGAGATAATAAATGAATTATTGTCCATAATCTTCTCTTAATAGAAGAAGCATGCCAAAAGCCCTATCTAATATGTAATTTATGGAAATCTTTCAGCTGCTCTCTGCTTATGAGAGCATAGCTACAGAGTTTGGTACAGTGAATACATATTATAGCATCCAGACCACTAACCATGCAATTTCAAAACAATATATTTAAATTTTATCAGAGCAGCGGTTACAATACCTGGATTTCACACAAATAAAAGGTCCTTTATATTTCACAAAGAACAACATTTTTTGCAGAATTGGATGCAATTGCCGTGTCCAACAACAACATGCACAGGGCATGGAAACCCTGAAGACCTGTTTGGGACTATCAGAAAAAGTTGAATAATTTCCACATCTGAAACAAACCCAAGCACATGACATTTCTGATTTACAAGCACAAATCCCCTTTAAATGCTGCAATTATCTCAAGAGTAATTCAGGACTTCATATTACAACTACCACCCACCAGTTATTATAGAAAATACTTTTCCCGAAGTAATAAAGCATTATCCGACTTACCAGAACCAACCAATGCACATAATTTTTTTGTTTTAAAGGGGGGGCTTCTTACCAGTAAGTTCGCATAAACCCTAAGCCCAAAAACCCCGGTGATTAACCACCGTGCAACTTCACTTGAAGGACCTGGCACTCATATTTCTGCACAAAATTCGAGCGTTCATCTCGTTGACGGTATCAATAAGCCCTCCTAAGTCCACAGTTCCACCAGAGGCCTCTTTCTCCTTGTCTTTCTTCTCCTGGGGTTTAGCCACTCTACGCTTAAACTCAGTTGCCTTCTCGAAGAAATTCTCGTAGATATACTTTGCCGTGTAGCCCTTCTCCTCATCATAGAGCATGATGTGACCGTGCCATTCCCAGACGCGGTAGCCGGGCTCTGGGTCCTCGTGGAACCCCACGCAAACCTGGTGCTCGCCAATGGTGACGGCCTGGCCGGAGTTCGCCTTCAGTTTATCAGTGTCCCTGCTGGATATAATCTGAACGATATTCTTCTCCAGCTTCGCCTCCTCTCTCTCCAATGGGCTCTTGCTCTCATCCGCGATGATGCGATCATACGAGTTGGATAGGAAGGTATTGGTGTCCAGAAAAGGGCTGCGCATATTTAGTCGACTCATCATGGTGCTCACAACCAGGCTTTCAAAAGCGTTTTTGGTGGAATACTGGTTCGCCATTTTCCCTCCAGTGGCTGATATCCACTCTCCAAGACTTCCTTTTGGTGGATATCAATATATAAACTGCAATGGCCAGGCATATGTGGGCTCTCAAGGAATTTAACAGCTTGGGGATTGGAGGAAACCAAAGGGAAAAGGGCGAAAGCAATAAATTTCCTTTGC
Source organism: Pinus tabuliformis (assembly GCA_031772625.1). Classification (NCBI taxonomy): domain Eukaryota; kingdom Viridiplantae; phylum Streptophyta; class Pinopsida; order Pinales; family Pinaceae; genus Pinus; species Pinus tabuliformis. The sequence goes on from CM062805.1 coordinate 472,122,013, forward strand.
CTTTATCGCCATCAGAGTATCAGTGTTTATCTTCATGCCTGACAGTTAAACCCAAAAATTAGCATCCTTCAAGTTCATATCCTCTGGCAGCATTTAACAGCTTGGGGATTGGAGGAAACCAAAGGGAAAAGGGCGAAAGCAATAAATTACCAAGAAGCGCAGGCATGGTGCAAGATGCCACGGGCTTGGGACTCTTCTTGACCTTGATGAGACACATACGGCAATTTCCGGCGATAGAGAGGCGGGAATGATAGCAGAAGCGAGGGATAGGCACGAATGATAGCAGAAGCGAGGGATATCGACCCCCGCTAGGCGCCGATAACAAAAATGCCGACCATTCCTCCTGAATGATGAAGACCATAACAGAAATGCTTGAACAATTTCCCGCTGAATGTGGACGCCAGTTGTCAGTCTCAGAAACAAAAGGACGATGAAAGTTTCTTTCAAAGGAAGGCCTATCGGCCTAATAATAATCGATTCCTTTCTACTCGTGTTTTGAATTTCTGGAATTTTTATATAAGAAGTCCCATTTTAACGAAAGCTCACCTAAGGGGGAGTCTCCCTAAGCACACTAGCATTTCCTCAGCTCTTGTTGTTGCTACTTGAAGTCTTTTTGCAGAAGTAAAATGCAGTGGCATAGATTATCTTGTGTTCTATGTTCCCAATCCCAGTTTTCATAAATATTGTTTTTCCATTGTTTGCAGAGTTGGTATCTATGTTCTAACAAGACTGATTTGAACACTTTAAGTCAACGTAGAGTGTTACGTTGGTATCAGAGCTCCCCCCTACATAAATAAATCTCACAATCTGGAAGATGCAAGTGGAATTGGAAAACCATCTCGGTAATTGGCTAGTCCTCTGTGCTTTTATTCAAGTTACTCTAATATGTTACCTGGTACAATTATGTTTTGTTCTAGCTCCTTGAATCTCTTGGCTGTATTGACTAAGTTGTTATTTGCAGCATCATGGTAGTTCACTGTGCACTTAATTTGAATTCCTCTTACTTAGGATGCACTCTTTCATTCATTTCATTTGCTTTATTGATACAGCCATATCTGGATTAAATCTCAACCACTTAAAGATTAATATCCAAAACTTACCCTTGATATTGACTGTCCATGGACAACCCAAGAGGGATTCCTTTCTGTGCTAATTGTCTCGAGCAACCCAAGAGGGATTCCTTTCTGTGCTAATTGTCTCGGGTAACCCAAGAGGGATTCCTTTCTGTGGTAATCTTTGAAATGCATGGCAGCAGATAGCATTTAGGGACAGAGTGCCCAACGCATCCATGAACCAACAAACACTTAACCAACTTGGAATTGCATCTGTGTCCATTGCTGAAGTCAGTTGCAACCTCTATAAGAGTAGCTTCTGACCATGCTCACTTTATCAGTTGCGCTTCCACTTGCGCCTTTAGTTAAAAGAGACACTTCCGCTGAGCCTGCGATAGAACCATTTCAGTGCACCATATAGTGTTACATCCAGTACCGTAGCACTTAATCTAAAGGAACCCTTATCTGCGGTTCATATCTTGGGCCCGCAAAATCGGACCTCGGTATTCTCTATGCCAAGCTCCTCACTATGGTATGTCACCCCTGGTATAAACGAATCAAGGGCGATCTTAGAAGCATACAGTTTAGTAGGATAAAGAAATCATGTTTGAAGCCACACTTGGGTATGAACTACCACCACTCTACTGACCCCTTGATATTGTACTAGCACTGAAACTACTAGTACTTCCTCCTACTACTGCACCAGGCTGACTACAACTGCTAGAATAATGATTGTACCAAGGCAAATAGAAAGCAAAACCAGAAAAAGAAAGTACCATATGACTTATGGATGTCAGAGTGGTCAACACTGGGCTAGCTCTGTGGTTTCCTGACATTACCTCTTCGACAACGGGGGTTCAGAATCTCGGCTTCCTTCATTATCAAGAAGCAGACAGTTTAGTAGGCTAAAGATTCAATCAGGATTGCCTTACAGTTCTCGATGATAGATTTTTACTGATGAAAAGCAGTTTCATGTTCTAACTCTAACCAGGGCACTATGCTTTGCTAATCATAGCACTATGTTTTTATACACCTATAGGGTGTTATAATATATTCTTTTGGTTCTTTGGACTTCTTTGGAGAGAAAATCTCGTCTGAAGTTCTTTAGTGCAGTGTGTTACTATCACTGGTCTACTCTCAACATACGGATGGAAGCTTCCCTTCTGTAGATTTGCAACTTGAGGTCACATTGTTCTCCACTGTTCTTTATGGGTTTGAGGTGTGAGGGCCTTGCCTCTGAGACAAACTATGCCAAGATATAGAGTGTAGAGACCCATATGCTTTTGCATGATCAAGAGAAATAAAACAATTCCGCATGCCATTGTTCAGGTAGAGTTTGTGACCCATTCACTCTCGCTTGAGACCATTTTTAGATTGGTCTAGCTGTTGCATCATATTTGCTATATCTTTGACACAATATTTAGTAGGGAGTGTTATCCATACTTTGCTTTTCATACCTATTAGGCCATAGCCTCGAATAGAGACCCATTTATTGGCTTCATCGTTGAAAGCAGACTCGAATAGACCCATTGATTAGCTCCATCATTGATGCTTTCAGAGGTTTCAGACCATCGTCAGTCAATTGGCATCTTGGTGGATAGCTTTCACATATACAAGCAAGATGTCTAGGCCTGACTTGACCTACCAAGTGGGTTAAAGGGAAAAATGGCCTTTTTTTAGAGATTGTTCCCTCATATGGTATGAGGTATTCAACCTGGATTCTCGATTGATCTATCAGTCACAGTGTATGGTCTCTCCATTTGAGCTACAAGGTGTGGGTCTTTGTTCCATTGGTATTTCAAGGGCTGCCCTCCAAAGTTCACCATGCCAAAAGGAAGTAGTCAGATAGTTTGTGCCCCTTTTTTCATCGTTTAAAATCCTTGGAGCATCTTTTAAGGGATTGTAGATTTTATAGATCATGTTGGAGGTTGGTGCAGGACTGGCATTTTGTTCTGCTTCATGGGCAGCTTGATTCGTGCACACAGTTTCATTGGTGTGCAGGTCTTCTTGGGGTTTTTCGGTGCTTGGTTTCATGCTTTCAGGGGTTTGGGACTGTATTTAGATTTCAGCTTTGATCCACAATCTAGAAGCTTCAATGCAAGTATGCTTGAGGTCAATTTTGTCAATTCTTTTTTTCACTTCTGGCGAAAAGAAGTAGGTATGAAATTATTTGTCAAAGGATACCTCCTAATAAAGGATGCCAAAGAGCTTATTGCTATCACGTACTGAGGTTATTGCTAACTTAGCTTCTCTCAGGAAGAGGATATGATTCATGTATGTATACACTCTTTTCTTTTGGTTGGTTTTTCTGTTTCAGATACTAAGTACAATAGAGCAAAATTTTATCACTCCTTGTGGACTTCCACTAATGAGGCAAGGTAATTTGCCTATTCTCTATTCTACACTACATATTAACAATGTAAAGCCCATTGCACAGTTTGTATAATAAATTTGCAATTTTTGGATTTCACACTACATATTAACAATGTAAATCCCATTGCACAGTGTTTTTAATAAATTTGCAATTTATGTAAAACATACCTGGGTAATTGCAGAGATCTTATAGATAATTTATAAACCTTGAGTGAGTAATGTGAAGTAGCATTAAAGTCATTTTTTTCAATATAACAATAGTGTTTTCAATGGCCCAGAACAAATGGGAGGTGCAAGTCATTTAAGCATTCAAATATTACTGTTGTAAAGGCCTTGCAGGGGCTGGGGGTCAATGTTTTATTGCCTGCTTCACTGTTCGACTATATGCAACTGTTTTCCTCTTACTCATATCTTTAATATCCAGGTTTGCTCTCAGAAAGGAAGGTTCTCATCTACATTTACATCGAAACTCTGTTTTCTAGCCCAACCACAATTTGAGGAATGAAAAAAACTCTTGTGAAAACAATACCTATTTGTATACACTGTCATCAATGCTATTTATTTCCATGATTTTCCTATCTTACCTGTAGTATATCTTTTTTTTCTTCAAGATTTTTATTTGAGAAATGAACTGATTAGTTAGTCCTAAACTACCTTTGAACTATATATATGTGTATGTGGGCATTAAACTACCCTTGAGGTATATATATATATGTGTACGTGGGCATTAAACTACCCTTGAGGTATATATATATGTATGTGGGCATTAAAAAGTAGCTTGAGAAAGTTGTGTTGTTCACAAAATCTGAACATGATCCATTGGCAGAGCTTGTAAGTAAATGTTAAGGGATATAATGGCTTTGACTGTGTCAGAAAATTTCAATGAATAAAAATGATGGCTAGTTTGAACATGTTTGAACGTATAAGAAAATGATCTTTGCTTTTGAATACCGAATTATTCTGAGCTGATTTGTCTGGTTTAATAAGATGACCATATTCACATAGGTTTATTGTATAGAATATCTATAATCTATTAAGCAAATAAATTATTTGTTGGGTAGGTATGCCGTTGCATCACAGCCTTGTTGTTCTATCGAAATCGTTTTCACTCATGGGTTAAACAAATCACACATTTGTTTTATGGTCTGGGGATAAATATTAAGCAACTTGTAAATTAGTTAACCATACCATCGTATTTACTACTGGCTATAATATTTGACTAGTAATTATACCTAGAGTGTGCAATTTATATATAGCACACTTGATACATATCTTAACTTACAACCTTGAACACTTTCCAATTTTGCAAAGTAAAAACATCCTAGTTGAGTCAGGTCACAAATTTTGGAGGAAGTACTCCATTTTATTATATTTGTCAATCAAGCCATAAAATCCTGTTGGGCACTAGGACTTCTATTATTGATTTCACACAGTTTAATTAAAAACAATGAACTACATTATATTTAGATGTTAGCATTCTCAATAATTGATTAAGATTGAAAACTTTCTTTGAATCTTGCACTTGAGACAAATCAGATGGAAGAAAAAAGCAATCATATTACCATAGGAATCTAAAGGGTTATGGTAAAATGGGATCCAGTTATATGAGCAAATCACAATAACAAGTACCTAACAAAAATACTTTCAGGAAAATGTTTATAGGGCTTAAAATGCATTGGGAGTAAAAGGGCTAGTTGGCCTCTTTTCTGTGGTGGATACCTTCGAAGTAGTATTCCACATGGTAAGCACATTCTCTGGCCTCTCTGCACTCTGGCCTCTTTGCAATAAGATATACATTTGCTAAAAATCATTAGAACTTCATAAAATCTTCATTTTCCACCCATTAATCCCCACCCTAAATCCATTTCTATCTCGCTTCTCAAATCAAAATAATTTAAGACCTCGAAAATATGAGTTTTTTCCCTCAGCATATTAATATAGTTATGAGATGACACGCAGGAGTGATCTGAGAACTTCACGTGCAATTCCTTAATGTAGCACCATATACCTTGCCTTGTATCACTCACTACGTTGTACTTTTCCTTATATGACTTACTGCAATGTAATAGACTAAGCCATGCCTATTATTCTAGATAGACTTAATTTTATGATTTTGGGGCCTAAAAGTTCTTTTAAATCTAAGAACCGTTTTGTATATGGGATTGATGTTGTTCATGGTCACAACAATGTCTATGGGGCTACCATCTTCCCTCACAATGTTGGGCTTGGAGCTATCAGGCAAGTAGAGTATCAACTCCATTTTTTCTTCACAGCATTTCCTTGCAACTAGAAAATGTCATGGCTAATGATTTAAACAAATGAGTAGGTTGAGTGGTCGGCTATATTTCATGAAAACCCTTTATCTCTGGACAATACTAGAGAGCCTGGGCCTATATCCATAGGCATTATTTTTTCATCGTAAGTAGTATTATGATTTGGAAAGTGCCAAGGGCCACTCTGATTGCAATGAGCAAAATGTTAGGAGACAATGATTTGAAAAGTAACTAGGGTTATCTGAATGATTATGGGCAAAATCTTGAGTAACTGAATTGGGATAATAACAGAATCAGGGTGAAAATGTTGATGTTTAATATATCATGGGAACTCTGGCTTCTGATTACTGCCCTCAAAATCAAAATCTTCTAGAAAGTTTGGCTAACAATTTGTATCAACGTTTTATGGACACAGGGATCCCGATCTGGTTAAAAGAATTGGAGCTGCGATAGCTCTGGAAGTTCGATCTACTGGCATTCAATACCCATTTTCTCCATGTGTTGCTGTAAGACTCTGGCATGGAAATGCTCGATGGAAGTTCATTCAAAAATGAGAGTCAAGTTTTCACTGTTTAGAATGTCTTGTTTGATGCGAGCAGGTCTGCAGGATCTTTACAAAGGGGGTGTCGTATGTGGCTGGACAGTAAGTTTCAGACTTTTTGTTTTATCCCTACTTAGAACATAAATTTCTTTGATCAATCAATTGTACCACAGTTTTCTATATAATTGAACATTAAGCTGCAAACATTTTGCTTTATCCATGCTTAGAATATGAATTTCTTTGATCAATCAATTGTACCACAGTTTCCTGAAATAGTTTTCTAACCATGTGATTTATTGATGTTTGTCAGGTCAAATATTGTAGCGTGTGCTAAGCACTTTGTGGGCGATGGTGGAACAACCCGGGGTGTCGATGAGAATAACACTGTCAGCAATTATAAACAATTAGTCAACATCCACATGACCCCCTATTTCGATGCCATTGCCAAAGGAGTCTCCACCGTTATGGTTTCTTACTCTAGTTGGAATGGACAGAAGATGCACGCTAACCGTTTCCTCATTTCTCATGTTCTAAAAAAGCAACTTAGCTAATAGAATTCCCAAATCTATTTTATATCGTATTGCATATTGTAGATTAGTAGATTGATCTGAAATTTAATTTTCATTACTGGTTAAAATCATGTACATACTTTTATGACAAATCAACTTTCCTCAGAAGCATCAGTTAGTTAAAAAAAAAATGGAAGCCATTAGAATTCTCTGTATTTCAAATATCGGACTAAATCAGATTTGGGCGTCTTAATGTATTTGAATTCTATTTCCTGTGCTTCAAAAGATTTGTAGGCTTCAGGCTGTGATATATATCTAGTGCTTTAAGCAAAGACCGGTTTTCAATATACCTGGCCTCATTTCTCTGGTTTGAAGCGATGCAATTGGGAGTGGAGTCCCATTAATATTCTATAATTGCACTTCAAATCTAAACTCCTAATGAATTCTGAGTGCAGGCATTGAGGGTGTCTTCAGTCTCATATATCACTGCGTGGTTCATTATATTATTTTCAAATGTTTGTTAGGATCCCCATTCAGCTTAATAACAACGAATGTAAACACATAATTTAGGAAATTTTAAGGTGTAAATTTCAGTCTGAAATTAATTTTGTATTTTCTAAAATGATTTGAATAGGATAAAAATATTTTACATTAAAAATCTCCAAATCTTTTTAAAAGCTGTATAAAATCCTTAAGAATTCTAATTTTTTTAAAAACTACATGATCAAACATGTTATTATTAGTATTTTAAAAATTAATATCACAAATTTGGAATTAACTTATATCTATGCTAATAGACTTGCCAGCTTGAAGCATTGGCTTCTTTGAAAGCTGAAATTCAAAGCCTTTCACACATTCATATGATTCCTTAACCAGAAAACCAAATCCAGGTATTTGGCAATGTATCTACCATATACTTTTCATTTCAATGGCTTGTTAACATACTTGCTATGGGGGTGCAGAGCGGGGTATAGAAAATATAATTGGATCCTGCTATACGGGTGCAGGGTGGGTTATAGAAAATATGATTGGATCTTGATGTGGTTTTCCTATTTCATAACCACAAAAGGCAAAAACTATAAAGACACTTGTATCTGGTTGATGTATAGAAATTGCATCAGATACATGAATTGTCAGCACTGTGTGCATATATTTGCAGGGAAATGATAAAGGCACTCAGTACAGATCTGGCATATATTACTATTCAGCTGATCAGGAAAGAGCTGCACGGGAATCAATGGAAAGGCACCAAAAGCCACTGCATAAAGAGATCATGATAGAGATCCTGCCAGCGAAGAAGTTTTACAGAGCAGAAGAGTATCATCAACAATACCTGGAAAAGAGATCAGCTGGTGCCAAACAATCTGGGGCCAAAGGATGAAATGATCCAATTCGATGTTATGTTTGAATAGTGACTCGATCAAATTAACTGGACTTCTTTCAAAATTAAAGTATTTGTATCTTCTTGTTTAGTTCAACTAGATATTACAACAGAGTGTTGTATAGGGGAATAGGGGAGTATTATGGTGGTGAAAATTTTGCGTCATGCCTCAACCATCCATCTTGGATAGTGTCATCCGATTTCAAGCTCTTAAAGATGATTTTGATTTCAAGCTAGTAAAGCTCAGGGCTCAAGTATAACTCTATACTTATCTTTATTTGTAATCCTGCTATCAAAATAAGTTTAGCTTATCTAGTTAGCTATGTTGTTAAATGTCATTTGGATTTTAGTTGAAAGAAACAGAGGAAGAGATGAATTGTTTCTGTTCTCTGCATATTTATTGATATAATTTGATTCTCTTCAAAAGAAACTTTATGAACAATGATAGTTAATAGTTCATAACTTTAGGACTATTATCTTTTCTAAGGAAATATGGTTTCTAAGAACGAGTACAATGTACTTATATTCTACTCTTGTACAGAAGGAATTCCTATTAGACATTGGAAGACTGTTTGTGGGATATGGAGTTAGACTTACTTGTTTTACTGTATGTTTTTTAACTTGATTAAATATGCCATTAGAAGACTGTTTGTGGGATATGGAGTTGGACTGTTTTCATTTTTTGGATGCAAGAATTGACAGTATTTTCTCTTGGCATCATGCCCTTGGGCAAGGACTTGTTACTCGCAACCCATCTTGTTAAAATATCAATCCACAGTCCAAGCGTATTTTACCAAAAAGGGTAAAACATAAACAAAACAAGAGACATGACTGCATGGTGAATAGAACAAGAAATAGGACTCAAGGTTTCTGGCGAATTATAAGTGTAAATCACCTCAGTGACGGCGTACATTACCACTATAAAATTGAGTTTTGGGGATACAAAACCTACTTTACTAGAAATAGGAAACATAAACATAACTAGAAACAAAACAAAACTAGAATCGTGACTATAGAATTTTAACATATAAGCAACTCGAACCCACCCATCTCCCTGAATATATCATGCACTTAAAGACTGGTGGTGTTGTAGAAGTGTAATCCCAACAGAGGAATGGAAATGATAATAGGAACAAGAACTGAATGGAAAAGAGGTATACTAGTCACGCATCTACTGACATTGATCTGAACAATGTTGCATGTCATTAAATGGGTATGTAGCACAGGGTAGAGAAGTCCATCGGTCAGGGGTAGACCTAATCTTTCATTCATTTCCCATCGTAGTTTTAACAAAAATTTACTTGGGAATATCGACATCCAACCTAAACCATTCTATTGAATGACATGCAAGCTATTAGTTATTTCAAAAGTGAAAAACTCTACATAAGTCACCCATAAGGCATTGGTTCACTAGTGAGGTCAGCAGAGTTTAACCCAACCACCAGGCTTCACTATCACTGTTGTCCATGTCACCTAAATGGCATAACAGAAAAGCACCGGGCGATTTTGGTAGAAAAATTACCATCCAGACTTATCACCTAAACCAACGGAAGTCACTCATGGGCAAGTTTCTTGCATTAATTCTTATAATTAAGCAATAAAAATAAAATGTAGTTACCTACCTCTTGAGTGGGTTTAGTATCCTCTGGAAACCTCTCCTCTGGCACAAAGCCTCGATCCTGCTTGTCTTAGCTCACATCCATTTCCTCGGCATCTGATTTCATTGCTCCGGAACTCTCGGAACCCTGTGGTACAAGCAAATCTGAGGCCTTTTTTGTCTCTGACATTTATAGGGACGACTGGATCATCACAATCCACCTGTGGCAGAGCATCTAGATGGTGACCTCCTACAGTCTTGGGACATTTTATTTCCTCGTCTTAATCAACGCATTTTTGCTCTCTTTTCTGCTTAATTTCTTCACTGATTTCAGGGTCGGAAAGACACCTATCGCTTCTTTGGCACATAACACATACCTTCGGCTCCATCTTCCTTTGCGGAATCTTGTACATACAGCCTCTTGAGTGCCTCTTGCACTTGTCTAGAAGTATTTTAAAGTTGCAAAGAGTGATGGAGGCTTGGGGATGGGCCATCGCACAAAGAGTGTGGGGGAACCTTGTGCAGATCCCTTCGTAGAATAAAACCACCACGATTGGAGGCACCTAGAATCCAATTTCTTGTATTCAACCAAATGTATCAAATCAAACCTGCGACAACATGTCCGCGACCTTCCTCTTTCTTCCCTGGAAAAACCCTGCAACGTGAGGGAAATGAATAAATTTTGATCTTTGAGAAACATAATGGGATGACATGGCGACCTTCCTCCCTGGAACGCAAGGGAAATGAAAAAATTTTGATATTTGAAAAACCCTGGAACGCGAGGGAAATGAACAAGTTTTGATATTTGAAAAGCAGAAATGCCATGAAACGTGAATGGAACTTAAATGAAATGCTTTTGTGTTTTTCAATTGGAATTAAATGAAATGTGTAAGTGTTTTTTTTGGCTTAATGGGGAGGTATTGCTTATGGTAAAGAATTCTATGCAGGAAAAATTATTTGAGGGGATTTTAGTTGAATTGGAATTAAATGAAATGTGTAAGTGTTTTTTTTGGCTTAATGGAGAGGTATTGTTTATGGTAAAGAATTCTATGTAGGAAAAATTATTTGAGGGGATTTTGGTTGATTTTTCAATGTAATCATGTTACATTAAAGGTGAATTATGGTGACATAAAAACAAGTTGTGTATGGTCAAAAAGTGCAATGAAGTCGTAATATTATAATATTAATGATTATTTCTAATAAAATGTTTGGTTTAGTAAGGTTAACTAATCTATGGAGATGCTCCAATATTAGATAAGAAATTGTAGATAGAACAGAAATCAAATGGAAATAAGGAATTTGTCTAGAGAAGATCAGATGGAAGAATCCAAGAGGAATTTCCATGGCGGTCTAACCCTAGGGTTTTTTTTGGTGCGAAGATGGGTTTTCACCTACACTCGGGAGTGAACAGCGTGAGAGAATGGTCACAACGCTAGCAAACAAGGGTCAATACACCTGGTTTATATTTATCAGCGGCGGTTTGGCAACTTATGGTCTCGCGGGTTTTCTCGGTCAACTAGTAAGGGGATCGAACAGTTGAGGTGAACGTTTTGTTCAGCTGGGCCAATGTCTCTCGGAGGGTCTTTATTTCGGTGGATTTGTCCACAATTTCACTGTCAAACCCTTAGCGTTAGGGTTTTTACTAATATATTTTCTTTCAATCCTGAGCTTTACCAGGCTTTGTTATAGACATTTTTGTGCCTTACAGCATTGAGCATGAAATGTCCATAATCCAAGGGATCCAAAGTCCCTAAAAGTGTTGTTCCTGCCCCTAAAGGAACAAGGTCAACCGATGACAGCTTCTTCCAGAAGTTCTCCACCAAAAACCACTCAGAAACAGTCAATTCAGGATCAATTCAGATGCTCTACTAGCTGCCTGCGTTGCAATGCACCCCAATACACTAGCTAGGTGCATTGCAACGCACCTAAATGCACTACCAGGGTGCGCTGAGCGAGAAATGCCAAATGGCAGGGTCATTCCGCAAGGTGTAAAGACACTGGAAGCTTCCATAATCTTCTCCAATGACACTTGCCTCAATGAATTCGACTAGTGATGAGTAAGAGGCTCTTAACCTCCAAGTGGAAGCAAGAACTGACAGAGAGAAGCCACAAGTCAAAACATAAGCTGACTCATCCTCTCTGCTTACATCTATATATGGATCCCTCACCCAGAGATCCAGGAGGCAGGAATTTTGTACTTTGCAGAGAATTGCTGTTGGTTTGAGATTGAGATTAGTGCATTGGGTGATTTATGCTTTGTTGGAGGAGAGGAAGGGATTCCTTTGCTGGGAGGTAGATGCTGGATCGAGACTCACTTGGTTGTATCTCCTCTTGGACTTTCTTATCATATCAATAAAATTATTTGAGTTTCTCCTACATGCTGTGTATCAATGATGTTTTGTTATATTTGCATGTTTAGCTTAATCTGATCCTAAGCTTTTTATGAAGGTAAATCTATGTCTTTTGTGTAGTTTCTCTCTTCTGTGATCTTGCAGGAATTTAGTGAAGCTGGGCCGGTAAGGGAGCAGGGAGCTGGGAGCTATTGAAGAGAGAAGCGATTGGATCAACAAACTAGCGAAAGACACAGGTTAGTTACATTCTTCCTCTTCATTTACATTTCATAAAGAAGAATACTCAAGTAGTTTTCCTTGTTTGTTGCTAAGGCACTGTCACACCTTAGAGTGGGATAGGGGCATTCTGGATGGATACTTTTCCCAACAATAAATTGGCGACTCCGCTCGGGATCGTATCTAGTTAGTTTATTTGTGTTTCTATTGTTGTTCATCTCATAAACTCAGGAGTGCCGAATCGAACTGCATTTGCCATTTACAAATGCAAAGTAGAGATCTGCTACTCTAGTCCATTCACTGGGCCTATTTATGATCTGAATAGCTGATCCACAAATGCTCTAACTTCCCTTTGTGATAGCTCTTAGTCCTCCTTTAAATCATCCCTCTAATTGTACCTTATTGATAGCTTTTATCCGGCCAAAAACCTTAGATCAAACTGCAAACCGTGACCCAGAACCCGGAGACAATTCTCGTTTCTGCTTCAGCGCAGGCTCTGTGAAGAGGTTCTGCATTTCAACGCAGGTCCTGAGAGGGCTACCTGCACTGCAATTCAGTTTCTCTGTGCAAGGGGTGCGCTGATCAGCCTTTGCCCTGTGCAGCTGTGGTTCTTTGCTTCTTTTTGCTCAGTTTTATCTCTGTTTTTTGCAGCCTGTTATCAGTGTGTGTACCTATCTGAGAACCCCTTTTCTTTGCCTTAAATCCGCCTCAGTTGTATAGAAGAAACTGTATTTGTTTTTGTGTATTTGTTACATCATTTGCAGTTTCCCATTACAAAAGTAAACTAGTCATACTGTCGCCCTTAGATCTAGACCTGTCGTAAGTGTCGTTTGGATCTTAGGAGTGAGTTTGTTTGCTGTTCACAGTTGATTACGCTTTTACTTTTGTCTTTTGGTTTGAATTTATGAATTTCTAGTGTCGAAGCAAGTATTTACTTCAAAAATCATAAAGTGTCGTAATCGTCTTTTTGGATTTCAAAAAGAAACTTGTTTGTGTTTTCACTTGAAATCGAATTCAAATTTGTACAACAACTTTCTTTTTAGGCATCAATATTAAGGAAGTGAAAACAAATACATGCACAAGTGCATTTGCATTTTGACAGTTTATATGGATTGATTTAGGAAAAGTGCATTTACAGTGTGCTCTATGCTCTTTGAGAAAAGATTGTGTCTTTCTTTTCCCCTTGTAGCTAGGATTTTCATTGTTGAAAAGAGATAAAAGCTTGCTTATCATCTTTAGACTGCATTTAGGAATTGTATCTACATCTCGTGGTGATCCAAAAATGCAAACTTCTAAGAAAGATCAACCTAAAATAAATTGAATGAACTTAACAACGCTTTGTAACTTAACGCACAACATAGTGGTCTAGGCTAGAGACGTGTTCCGGCGTCGTAAAACCTGGTAACTGTTGCCTCGCTGATGGTTGGGTGATTCCTCCTGAGAGACAACAAGTGCCAGTACAGATTGTGCTCCCACGTACCGTCGAGTATATATTGGGAGACCCCTATAGGCATAAAACCTTTATCCATAGGAAACCGTGTCAGCCGCCCTATTGATCGCAATGCACTGAACACAGCATTCGGGAAGATTGACCGCCTGTACCCTAAAAAGTATTCTGTGGTTTTGCGATTGGTTTGGCACACCCTCTACCTAGAACTCGAGAGAAGTTCCTTTTGGTCTTTTTCAGACTCTATAACGGAAAAAGTCCATCTGAGCATTTGTCACTTCGGGCTCGTTAAAACATCGAAGGCGACTAGAGTCATCTTTTGCTTTTTCTCGACTCTTTAAAATTGAAAAAGCAAGTTGCGTCAAAGCGTCGTTAAAATTTATTTTAAACGGAATAATCATACCCTTTTTCCTGCGTTGATCTTTAGGTTGAGAAAAATGGAGCCTACCAACCAAGGAATTCCCCTTGGTGGAAATCCTAGTCCCTTCTCCTCTTGGGGAGATGTTGGTGCACCCCATATGGCCACATTGTCGCTTCCAGGACTGACAATTGGCTTGCCGGTTTGGCTCTTCTCAACCAATATCGTTCAGAACACCACTATTCCTGAACAGTCGAATCAGCAGTTAGACGAGTCCAGAATTTCCCACCAACCTTCTACTTCCTATAATTCTTCCTCTCTTCCTCCCTCTTCGCGTGATGGGACTGGTAAAGCTAAAAACCAAGTTCCTAAGGAGAAGAAGGAAAAGAAGAAGAAAGAGGAAAAGAAGAAGGAGCCAAAGGCAAATAAGGGAAAACAAGTGTCGTCTAATGAAAATCCACACACAACACTGACTAGGCCTAAATCGCCATGTGTCATTTGCAAGGGAGACCACTTTCATAGAGATTGTCCTTGCATCCCTCGGATACTAAGGGACTGGTCTCCCCGTTTTCACAATCCGGTGTCGTCAACCTCTGATAGCCATGTTGAAAGTACACCGTCAACTAGCGAAAGTGAAGTTCCAGGACAAAAAGGGAGAGCTAGACCTCCCTGTAGATTGTGCGAAGGCGACCATGCCCTCCACCGTTGTCCCTTCTTAGATGAGGCTAAAAGAGTCTTGGAAGATCGTCCGGTTTCACCGTTACGACTTCCTCCTGGATATAAAAAACTCTTGCCGAGTCCTTCGTTAGTTGAGAATCCAGCTGGCCCGCTCAAGTGGTCGGCTGAAGCGTCTATGATTGAAGATAAACCAACTGAATCCATACCAGATGAAAGTCAAAAGGTCAAGGCGGCAGTTGACCTGGTCTTGCCTTCAGAGGTTTTATCTTCGAATGATACAGTCACTGGAGAGGATAAGGATGACACCATCCAAATTCTCTTCATCAACACAGACTCCGACGAACACGGGGGCAATCCACCCATTCCTTTATCGCAGGAAGGAAGTTCGTCAGAGTGATACCTGGCCGTCTACTCGGTCCCACCTCCAAGCAACCTAGTTGTATCCTTCGACTGGAACCAACTAGGCAAACCCCGTTTGCCAGCAAGCATACCATTCAGAATTATCGTCCAAATATACAGAATGGTCATGGCTGGTTCCATCATTGATGAGGGGGCATCTGTGAGTATCCTTTCCTCTATTGCTTGGAAAGCGCTTGGTTCGCCATCGCTTTTGCCTGAGATGAGAAATCTGACAGGCTTCGATAAAGGAACCAGTCGACCTTTAGGGATCCTCCCCAATGTGCCTATCACATTGAAAGGGAAAACCGTTCAAATGAACGTGATGGTCGTTCAAGGACCCTTGGATTATAACCTACTCCTTGGACGAGACTATATATATTGTATGGGAGCCATCGTCTCCTCACTCTTTAGAGTAATGTGTTTTCTGCACGAAGGAAGAGTGGTCAAGCTCGTGGACCAGCTTTCATTTCCCGTATCACGCATCGCAAATAGTCATATACCATCCCTAAATGGTCTCTTCACGCAAGAAATGTCTCAACCCACGGTCCTTCCTCCCGATGAGCGCGAGTAATTCGGAGGCATATGACTGGAACCCAGGGGGCATGCGTCCTGATCTGCTTCGGCAGGAAAACTTTGGGTATAGGGTAGGTTTCCGCGGGAGAATATGAATAGTCCGTACCCGTCCGTGATTGGAAGAGGGGTTGTTCTAGAATAAGATTCTTTTGTCAAAGTTATGTGAATCGGCGGGTGTCGTCATTCACCTTTGTTTATCTCGGTAGACATTGCCGAAGAAATGTTTTGTTTGAAAGATTAATAGAACAATCTTTGGTAACCTGAAAGAGGTAGGCCTTTCCTGATAGAACAAATGTTTTGTCTGCAAATTGAGGGGTAACCTTGAAATCGTACTTTATGCCTGGGGGCATGCAAACCTTTTGGAGTGCAAGCAAAGAGCGGTTATTTATCTGTTTTTTGGATTAGTCGTTTCCTAACTTGCATAAAGAAAGGATGCGGGGCAAAGCTTTGTAAGGCGCAAGCTCCATAAAAAATGGCATCTGACATGAGACATTCTTATCATATGACTGGAGTAATCGAGTAGTTTTAGCGCATAGTTCATGATCGTTAAAAAATAAACATAAAATCGAGCAGTTTTAGCGCATAGTTCATGCTCGTTAAAAAATAAACATAAAATCGAGCAGTTTTAGCACATAGTTCATGCTCGTTAAAAAATAAACATAAGACCGAGCAAGTGTTTCAACCCGCGTTTAAGCTCGTTAAAAAATGAACTATCCTCCGGTAAATAACCACCGTGAATGTAACATTATCAGCCATTAAAGCCTTGGTCGTGTTTGCACCATCACCTCCACTTTTCCATTGGCCGATCATTCACCTCCATTTGATTGTTTACCCATTTTGAGGAACAGCTGCGAAGAGTGATTCCACTAGCCATCCTTGTGACACTGCCGTGATTGGAAAATTCCGACCCTTACCTGGAATCAGCTGCTACCCTTATTATCACTCGTTCCTCAAAAGACGAGTCTTCTTTAAGCTCTTTTCATCTGACTCGTAAAATATGAAAAGATTGCCGAGTTTTGGCCTTCCAGCTCGTTAAAGCGACCAGAAGTGCTATCCCTCCTCTAGATTTTAATCTTTTTGGACCTGAGGGATTATTGCACAAAAAGATCGAGCGCTTGTTTTGTTCGGCTCGTTAAAACTATCGAAAATTCATCCCTTCTGTATTGTTTTATACTTTTTCGGACTTAAGGGATTAGATGACGAAAAAGGACTTTCGGAGTTAACTTTACGTACCTTTTCAGACTCTCTAAAAATGAAAAGGACCGAGTTATCATTGTCGTTAGACTCGTTAAAAAAATTAATAGCGAAAAACTTGTCTTTAGACGAGAACGAGTTTCACTATCGCTAGGCTCGTTAAAACATAGCGATGGGTTTGCCCGAAGGGCAAATTATAGAACAAGCATATGTTATCCTCCTCAAGCTTGACAAAAATAAAGAGGTACTGGTCAGCAATGACTGGGGAAAAATTGGGAAGAAACACAAAGAACCTTTATTGGTAGCAAGTCGCTCTTGAACATGACACTTCCACTCCGTGCCTGAGTCGGGTTGGGTTGTTTCATTCACCGGTCACATCACCATGGTCTCGCCATACCATCCATCTTTGGGGTAAATGCTACCAATCCATCATACAAGTGTCACCGATATGTTCAAGAGAAGTCATCCAGAGAAGTCAACCGTGTCCCATCCACTACCATACATTATACTTCATCCTTTCATGGCCGCCACCCTGAACCATATATCATTAGATCGTTTTCACCTCCATCAAAATCATTTGCTCCGTTCCGTGTCATTGATGTGGGATACATTAAGGCCCTCCTTTGACGGATCACTTCTTGTCGACATCAGCTCATTATCCAAGAAGTTGATCTAGGAACACCCCCTTCAGTACTTTGAAGCTTGCATGCCTTAATGGCAAGTTTCTCACTTCCGGCAACAAGTATACATCAATGACCTTCGACCGAAAGATTTTGCGTGGTGTTCGACGCCAAGTCCTTTATTCACACCACGTGAATTGTACTGCAGTACCTTGAGGGTCATTATCATTATTGGTGATTCCTCTCACGCTTGTTAACAGTTTACATCATTGACTGGTAATCAAGCGATGTCTTTCCATGTTCGACTTCAGAGCATTTCTCACATGGTTCGACTTGTACTTAGAGTGAAGATCGGACGATATTGAAGACCCCGGATCTAGTTTCATCCATCCGGACTGCGATATATATTCAGGAAAAATAAAGACATTGAAATGTACAACATTACAGCACAGATAATCATCCTACCAAAAGGATGATGATTTCATCAAAATCATCAGTCTACCATCAGACGATTGTCTGTCCTATGTACAGAAAAATGAATTTATAAAGTTGAGCATGGGAATGCCCGCCTCAGCTAGATCATGAAAACAGTATGAAAAATAATGTATTGTATTGTATCTTATTACAGGTCTCCTCCCAGCATTGGAAATAACTTCGGATCCTCCTAATAAAGCATTTCACCCGATAAACGGCCTCATACTTTAGGGGGCAACTGTTATAGACATTTTTGTGCCTTACAGCATTGAGCATGAAATGTCCATAATCCAAGGGATCCAAAGTCCCTAAAAGTGTTGTTCCTACCCCTAAAGGAACAAGGTCAACCAATGACAGCTTCTCCCAGAAGTTCTCCACCAAAAACCACTCAGAAACAGTCAATTCAGGATCAATTCAGATGCTCTACTAGCTGCCTGCGTTGCAATGCACCCCAGTACACTAGCTAGGTGCGTTGCAACGCACCTAAATGCACTACCAGGGTGCGCTGAGTGAGAAATGCCAAATGGTAGGGTCATTCCGCAAGGTGTAAAGACAATGGAAGCTTCCAGAATCCTCTCCAATGACACTTGCCTCAATGAATTCGACTAGTGATGAGTAAGAGGCTCTTAACCTCCAAGTGGAAGCAAGAACTAACAGAGAGAAGCCACAAGTCAAAACATAAGTTGACTCATCCTCTCTGCTTACATCTATATATGGATCCCTCACCCAGAGATCCAGGAGGCAGGAATTTTGTACTTTGCAGAGAATTGTTGTTGGTTTGAGATTGAGATTAGTGCATTGGGTGATTTATGCTTTGTTGGAGGAGAGGAAGGGATTACTTTGCTGGGAGGTAGATGCTGGATCGGGACTCACTTGGTTGTATCTCCTCTTGGACTTTCTTATCATATCAATAAAATTATTTGAGTTTCTCCTACATGTTGTGTATTAATGATGTTTTGTTATATTTGCATGTTTAGCTTAATCTGATCCTAAGCTTTTTATGAAGGTAAATCTATGTCTTTTGTGTAGTTTCTCTCTTCTGTGATCTTGCAGGAATTTAGTGAATCTGGGCCGGTAAGGGAGCAGGGAGCTAGGAGCTATTGAAGAGAGGAGCGATTGGATCAACAAAGTAGCGAAAGACACAGGTTAGTTACATTCTTCCTCTTCATTTACATTTCATAAAGAAGAATACTCAAGTAGTTTTCCTTGTTTGTTGCTAAGGCGCTGTCACACCTTAAAGTGGGATAGGGGCATTCTGAATGGATACTTTTCCCAACAAAAGGCTTGTTAAGCTGGAGTGGGTATGAAAAGACCAACAAATTATTAGATTTAGTCATAAGTCGTTGTTCCCGGACCCCGTCTTGTTCGAGGTATCCAGTGATGTTTTTTCCTATGGGAGGAAGAGGGCAGCCACAACAGGGGGCTAGTAGCAATAATACTCATCACACTAATAGCAATCACAATGCGAAGGTGCATTAGTCTTGGGGATTTCATGGACCAGGCAATCGGTCCATCGGGCAGACATCCTCAAATATGGGGAGTGAGTGCATGGCCTAGATAGGGCAAAAACAGGACATTGCTACTAGTCAATGAGTTTCTTGTCACCCCTTTATGTCTTCATAGTCCTTGTCATGGAGCCACAGTAGCCCACAACACCACTCACTTTTTATGTCCTCTGGTTATTCCTAATAACACTATGGTTCTAGGTTTTCCTTGTTATCATCAATCTTTAGGAGTCTCATAGTTAAAATTTGTATGGCATGGCCCCATCATGGCACACCATATGTTACCTCAACTCCTTTATGAGTTCATGTATGAGAATCCTTTTCTTGTGTCCAAAATAGGCACACATTGACATGATTGTTTTGATTGAGTTGTGATTGTACCTTGTACATAGAAGTGTGTGTGTTGTTTTGTATCCTTTTGGTTTGATGTGTGATGCGAGAACTTTTCTACTATATAATTTTTGACAAAAAATACCAAAAAATTCTAGGGAATGAAATATTCTAGAAAAAATATATGGATGTTGGTTAGAAATGACTAATCTGATGCTTTGAACACCAAACAATACACTAAGTATGGATGTTGGTTAGAAAAGACTAATTTGACACTCTCAAGGCCAAACAATACACTAAGAACGAATGGAGGAGGCATATTCCTAGTGTTGAACTAATGTTCGTGCTCCAACAAGCTCAAAATGAAGGGCCCAATATATGCAAAAGGGTAAAAAACATAATTATGACTACAAATAAATATAAGGAAGGAAATTGGCTGATAAGCCTTCATATTATTTTCTTATGCCATACACAATACACTAAGATTATATTTAAATTTTAAATTAATATTAAGTATAAAATTTATTAAATTGCATAATAATTGATAAATTCAAAATTTGTCTTCTCAATTAATATATGTGATGAGTCTCCCATAAGGTTTTTCTAACCACTCCTAGGCACATAAAGGCCATATTGAACATAATTTTGTTCACTTAATAATACTTTCCTAGCTTAATGAGTTCTTAGTAGAGTCCAAGATATTTTTCATACTTTATGTGCCTAACATGACTATTGTGTAATATTTGAATGGATTTTACACAAATTTCAAGGAGAATCATCTAGAGATATTTGTGGGGCCTACTACCTTCTACAAAATAAAACCAACACGACTTCCTAAGGATAGTAAATCCTCCTTACTATTGCTACGTGGTGATCTAGGAAACAAGATCTAGGTTTTTATTGATTTTTGGAGGGAAAGCAGTCCTCCACTCAAGGAGTTTTCCTCCTATCCACTTGTACAAACAATAGGCTTGAGTAGCATAATAGGATTAGAAGAAATTGTAGGAAAGCATGTGAATAATACGAGAGGTTTAGATTCTAAGCATTTTTTGTAACTTTGTCATGTACAAACAACATTTTTGCTAATCGAAGTGATATTTGATTTCAGCTCTTAGTTTAGATTTCTTCTAAGGTTTTTAAGTTTCCATGTGTTAAGGCCCAACCTACGTGGTCGATATCCCTCTTGTATCATTTCTGTTCACACATTTGTTTATGTCTACAAAATATTTATGAACATTACTTTCATGCACGTTTATTTAGATAGTTTATGAGCAGTTTTATCTTGCAGATTATCTTAACATTTGTTGATGATAGTTGTAGCACTGTTATATTAGTTATATAGAATTTTTACTTTGAATTTAGTTCATTTCCATTACTATTTTTAATTTTTTTGTTCATTATGTATTATTCATTGTTTCTTACAATCTACTCTATTTTGCAAGTACAAGAAGCACTACAACCTTGCATTTTGTTAGATTAACCCTACCACAGGTTGTTTTGATGCATTGGATAGGTGCACTTTTCAATTTTCCAACTTCTCCTTAGCATCATTTCCATCCAATATCATGTTTAGCATACTCACCTTCACATTACACTCTTTCTTGTAGAAAAATAAGGACACTTGTAGTAGTTTTCAACTCGACTTCTAAGCTTGCCCAAATTCACACGAAACACATCATTTTCCTTAATGCTCTATACATACTTACTGTCTTGATACTCAACAGCTAACATACAGACAATCTTGTAGATTGAAGCCCTAATTTCTCAATACCCAATATCTTGAAAGGCCAATGGTCAAGCTATCAAGCCACTGGGCCCTCAGGAAGAGGCTAAGGAGTGTCATTGATACTAATTAGTTGATATCTTAACATCCAAAAGCCCAACATCCACGTTGCCACTATATGGTTACCACCTATACATCACCTTGGTGCCAAGTCAACCTTCCATTGCCATGTCAACATCCCACATCACTTGCCACATTGGTATGCCATGTCATCTAGACCCACATTGGTGCCACATCATAATGAGACGTTAGCATGTCAAATCAACTGCCACACAATTGACATGTGGTATCCTCGGGTCCACATCCACTCACCACATCATTACTCTATAGTTATCAAGGTTTCTTGTTGGTGACTAGTGTCCTACTTACTAATGTCTACTACCCAATATTGTGACATTTTGATAGGTCGATGTACGAACAACTAATACATTGCATTAGTGTTGGTTGACCTTGAGGTGTCCTTAACACAGTTAGCCCGACATTTGACCTCTTCGATGGACTATAGTCCCCAACCATAAAGTGAGAGTCCTTGAACCCTCTATCTCCATGAGCTAATGGATAATGTAGGATAATATGTTAATATCGGGGACATATAACCTA
Source organism: Pinus tabuliformis (assembly GCA_031772625.1). Classification (NCBI taxonomy): domain Eukaryota; kingdom Viridiplantae; phylum Streptophyta; class Pinopsida; order Pinales; family Pinaceae; genus Pinus; species Pinus tabuliformis. Next base: position 472,144,267 of record CM062805.1, read on the forward strand.
GACTAGGTTAGTTGGGGCTTTTTGCACAATTAGGTGATGAGGAGCACTATTTGCCATCATTATAAACCATAGGTATATAAATGTTGTATAGGTTTAATGTGAGGATTTGCCCAACAAGGATGAATTTTGTTAGGGCCTTGGACATCATCTAAGAAGAAACACTATTATCATCCTAGGGCCTATGAATGGTTTTTAAGATTTAGCAATAATATAAACCATGCACATTGTACAAAACCACTTCCCAATGCCTCTAAGATGAATAGTTTATAGGATGCAAATGAGTGTTTATAAAAATTTTAGGATGCAAAGGTTAGTTAATATTATATGGTTTATATTAATAAAATAAATGCTCAAATTAATAGAACTGTTGGCAAATAAACATTTAAAAAATATTATGATGAAGAATTTTCAAACATTTTTGTGAGAAAATTTAAGATTTTATGGGAAAATTTAATATTTTGTGGGAAAATTCAATTAATAGAACTGCTAGCAAATGAACCTTTAAAAAAATATTATGAAGAAGACTTAAATTTAAAATTTTGTGGGAAAATTTAAAATTTCGCTTATCTCCTTGGCTGGGCTTGGCTCGAATCGGCTGTTCTTATCTCCTTGGCTCGAAGTCCCATCACCTGAACATTCTCTTCCAACAATTGATTAAGATGTCACTGTCAGGGTTCACGGCCAGGAGGAAAGCTTATTTTTTGAACCAGCTGGCTTATATTATTATATGATATTTGGCAAGTTGGGCTCTAAATATTTGGTATTCAACGATTTGGGAAACTTTTGAGCAGACAGATCAGTGTGCTTTGAGGAGTAATAGCCAAGACAGGTTTACCAGCTCTGCATTTACTATTATTTTTTCTGTGAGGCCGATCTTCCATAGTTTTTGCCTAAAACAGGTATGTGTTTTAGCTTTCTGTTTGTTTTCTTAAAAAATAGCTCTTTGAAGATGGGGTGTAGAAACTGCAAGCAAAATTTTTATGTATGTTTTAGCTTCTTAGGCCCTTGAACATTTTTCAAGGATGAAAACTAGTCCCTGAGGGCCTAATAGAGGTGTAAGATAATGCTCATGGTCCATGTATAAGCTCCCAAGCCACTTCAATACAAGACCTACAAAGCAAATATTTTCCCCACGTATGTTGTATGGAAAATGTTTATTTCCCTTTAGTGGTTAATTCCTATTGAAAAGTGTTTGAAATTTTTCATGTTATATGTTGACGCCTATTGCTACACTTTTTATCTTTCAATCTCTATTCTTCTAGCAATATATACTTGTCTCATATACAACCTCAAGCAATATGCTTGGTAACACCCTTGAAATAATATTTACTCATTTATCAAATATTTTGTATTTCCACTTTTCAACTTTAGTCACAAAGAAATAATACATCTAGTTAACAATGAGTAAAATCCATCAAAAGTGTTGCCATAACAACAAATGGTTGTACAAGATTCTCCACCTCCTACTATGGGTAATGTGGGGAAATGGTAATATGGTCCTAATAACAATGCATAGGTCCTCATGTTGTGGGGAAAAGTATCCAACACGGAATGACCCTATCCCACTCTAAGGGTGATAGTTCCTTAGCAACAGCTGAAGCAAAGCTATCTAAAGTTACTTCTTTATGACATGCAAGAGATGAAAGGAAGAGATCCACTTACCGATGTCTTGCGCAAATGGTCGATCCAATCTCCTCTATTTGCCGCTTGCTCCCAGCTCCAAGTCTTCTCACGGGCCCAGCTACACGAGATCCTGCGAACAAGACAAGAAAAGGACACTACAAGAAGCATGCATTCATAATTGATTCAAGGATTAGCATAAATCAAATACGCAAGTAAGACAATACACCATTGAAACACATGCGAATAGAAGAACCTCAAATTCTTTATTAATATAAGGAAGTAAGGTTCAGGCGGTGATACAACCGTAAGAGGTCCAATCCAGCATCACCTTCCCGATGGAAAGAAATCTCCTCTTCACCTCCCTCAAGCAATCACCCAATACTCACAACTGTAAACCAACAGCAATTCTTTGCACTAAATTCCGGCCTCCAGATCCCATGGGATGAGATCCTTATATAGAGTTTTGGAGTGAAGATAAGTCAGCTTGATGTGTGACTTGTTGTCCTCTTCAACTCCAGTTGTTCTTCAGTCCTTGAGTCCACTCGGAGTTTCTACCTTCCACTTGGAGTTTTAGAAGCTCTTAACTCATCATTAGGCGAATCTTCTGATCCAAGTGTCATTTTGGAAGCTTCCTGGGCACTGGCACATTGAGAAAAGATTCCTCCACATGTCAAAGTACGCCCAGCACAGGTAGCCTTTGTTGCACTTGCTATGCAGCGCAGGTACACCATAGAGCTTTTGACATTCAGCGCAGATGCTTAGTGGAGCAGCTGCTTTGATCCAAAATTGACCTGTTTTTGAGTGTTTTTCAGTGGAGAACTGATCTGAAGTGCTGTGGTTTGCTGACCTTGTTCCTCTAGGGGTAGGAACAACATGTTTAGGGACTTTGGATCCCTTAGATTATTGACATTTCATGCTCTATGCTGTAAGGCACAAAAATGTCTATAACAGTTGCCCCCTAAAGTATGAGGTCGTTTATCGGGTGAAATGCTTTATTAGGAGGATCTGAAGTTCATTCAATCGTCGGGAGGTGACCTGTAACAAAATACAATACAATACATTATCTTTTCATACTTTCTTTTCATGATCTAGCTGATGCGGGCATTTCCCATGCTCAGCTTTATAAATACATTTGCTGTACATAGACAGACGATCGTCTGATAATAGACTGATAATTCTCTGCTTTTAATTATCATCCTTTTAGTAGGATGATCATCTGCTGCACATGTCTATGTTTTTTATCTCCTGAATATATATCGCAGCCCGGATGGATGAAACTAGATCCGGGGTCTTCAAACTTGTCCGATCTTCACTCTAGTACAAGTCGATCCATGTGAGAATTTCTTGAAGTCGAACATGGAAAGACATCGCTTGATTACCAGTCAATAATGTAAACTGTTAACAAGCGCGAGAGGAATCACCGATAATGATGATGACCCTCAAGGTACTGCAGCACAATTCACGTGGCGTGAATATAGGATCTGACGTCGAACACCACGCAAAGTCTCCTGGTCGAAGGTCATTAATGTATACCTATCGCCGGAAGTGAGAAACTTGCCATTGAGGCATGCAAGCTTCAAAGTACTGAGGGGGTGTTCCTAGATCAACTTCTTGGATAATGAGCTGATGTCGACAAGAAGTGATCCGTCAAAGGAGGGCCTTAATGAATCCCACATCAGTGATATGGAACGGAGCTAGTGATGATGGTGAAAACGATCTGTGAAATATGATTCAGGGTGGCGGTCATGGAAGGATGAAAGATGATGTATGGTAGTGGATGGGACCCGGTTGACACTTTCTGAATGACATCTCTTGAACATATAACGACACTGATGTGATGGATCGGTAGCATTACCCCATGTATGGATGGTATGGCGAGACCATGGTGAAGGGACCTGGTGAATGATAATAACCCAACCCGATATTTACGGAGGCAAAAGTGTCATGTTCAAGAGCGACTTGCTACCATTAAGCTTTGAGGTTCTCCCAATTTTTCCCCAGTCATTTCTGACCAGTACCTCTTTATTTTTGTCAAGCTTGAGGAGGATAACATATGCTTGTTCTATAACCTGCCCTTCGGGCAAGCCCATCGCTATGTTTTAACGAGCCTAGCGATAGGGAAACTCGTTCTCGTCTAAAGACAAGTTTGTCGCTATTCAATATTTTTAACGAGCCTAGCGACAAAGACAACTCGGTCCTTTTCATTTTTAGAGAGTCTGAAAAGCGTACATAAAGTGGACTCCAGGGGTCCTTTTTCGTCATCTAATCCCTTAAGTCCGAAAAAGTATAAAACAATACAGAAGGGATGAATGTTCGATGTCTTTATCGAGCCGAACTAGACAAGCGCTCGATCTTTTTGTGCAATAATCCCTCAGGTCCAAAAAGATTAAAATCTAGAGGAGGGATAGCTCTTCCGGTCCTTTTAACGAGCTGGAAGGCCAAAACTCGGCAAACTTTTCATATTTTACGAGTCAGTGAAAAGAGCTCAAAGAAGACTCGTCTTTTGAGGAACGAGTGATAAACAGGGATAGCAGCAGATTCCAGGTACAGGTTGGAATTTTCCAATCACGGCAGTATTACAAGGATGACTAAGTGAAATCACTCTTCGCAGCTGTTCCTCAAAATAGGTAAACAATCAAGTGGATGTGAATGATCGGCCAAATGAAAAGTGGAGGTGATGGTGCACAAACACGACCAAGGCTTTTATGGCTGATGAATTTACGGTCTCAAATGGTTATTTACCAGTTCATTTTTTCTGGATGAGCTTGAACTCTGGGGGGAAGCTTGCTCACATGCTTATGTTTATTTTTTAATGAGCATGAAGTCCGCGTTAAAACTGCTCGGTTTTGCGTTTATTTTTTAACGAGCATGAACTCTGCCAAAACTGCTCGTTTTTACCAGTCATAAAGTAGGAAGGTCTCCTGGAAGATTGCTATTTTTTAAGGAGCTTCATCTCCCTACGCTTTGCTCCATATCCTCTCTTTATGCAAGCTGGGTATCGGCTAATCCTACGAGTTTAACGGGTTAGACCTACAGGTTTAAAGGGAGGACCTAAAAAACTAAAAAACAAAATAGCCGCCCGTGCTTGCATTCCAAGAGGTTTGCATGCCCCCAGGTGTAAAGTCTAATTTCAAGGTCGCCCCTACTTTTCCGTTTAAAAACTTTTGTTTTCAACGGGTGAGGCTTGCCTCTTTCTGGTTACCCAAAGATCGTTCTGCTAATCCTTTCAAACAGAAACTTTCTTCGGCGATGTCTATCATTAGGTTACTCAAAGATGGTTACAATTTGTTGCAGCAATAGAATCTCTTTCTTTGGAGGCTGCCCCTACTTATCCTTTAAAACATTTGTTTTAATGGGTGAGGCTTGCCTTTTACCCAAAGATGGTTACTACTTGCTGCCGCAAACGGATCCCCTTCTTTGGCAGAGCCTACTTATTTAGACAAAGGTGAATGACCTTTGTCAAACAAGTAACCTTGACAAAAGAATCCTTTTCCAGAACAACCCCATTCCTAACTGCCCCTTCTTTTGCATGAGAGCTCTTGCCGGCTCTTCTGTTTTACGAAGATGAAGGAGGGGACGGAGTACGGACTAGTCATATTCTCCCGCGGAAATTCTACTTTACACCCAAGGTTTTCTCTGACCCCAGCAGACCAGGATGCATGCCCCCTGGGTTCCGGCCCTACTTTCCCGAATCACTCGCACTCATCAGGAAGAAGAACCGGAGGTCGAGACCTTTCTTGATCAAATAGACCATTCAGGATAGGTATGTGACTATTTGCGATGCGTGATCCCGGAAATGAAAGTTGGTCTACGAGCTTGACCATTCTTCCTTCGTATGGAAAACACATTATTCGAAAGAGTGAGGAGACTATTGCTTCCATGCAATATATGTAGTCTCATCCAAGGAGTAGGTTATAATCCAAGGGTCCTTGGACGACCATCAAATTCATCTTGACAGCCTTCCCTTTCAATGTAACAGGCACATTAGGTAGAATCCCTAATGGTCGACTGGTTCCTTTGTCAAAACCCGAGAGATTCCTTATCTCAGGCAAAAGCGCTGGGCAACCCAGTGCTTTCCAAGCAATAGAGGACAGGATACTCACAGATGCCCCTTCATCAATGATAGTTCCAACCATCACCATTTTGTATATTTGGACTATAATTCTAAATGGTATACTGGCTGGCAACCGGGGTCTGCCTAGTTGGTTCCAATCAAAGGACACAACCAGGTTGCTTGGTGGTGGGACCGAATATACGGCTGGGTATGATCCTGACGATGCTCCTTCCTGCAATAAAGGAGTGGGCACATTGCCCTGATGTTCATCAGAATCGGTGTTGATGAAAAGAATCTGGACGGTGTCATCCTTACTCTCTTCGGTAGGGGTGTCAGCTGAAGATGAATCCTCAGTGACTGTGGTATTTGAAGATGAAACTTCTGAAGGGAGAACCGGGTCAACTGCCGTTTCGACCTTTGGACTTTCGTCCGGTCCGGATTCAGTAGGTTCACTTTCAGTGACTGACACTTCAGCTGGCCCTATGAGCGGGGCAGCTGTATTTTCAACCAACGAAGGACTTGGCGCGAGTTTTTGATATCCAGGAGGAAGTAGCAACGGTGCAACCGGTTGATCTTCCAAAACTCTCTTTGCTTCGTCTAAAAAGGGACAACGGCGGAGGGTGTGATTGCCTTCACACAGTTCGCAGGGGAATCTCATTCCCCTTCGTCGTCTAGAACTTTCACTTTCGTTGGTCGACGGTAAGCATTCAACCTGGTTGTCAGAGGTTGACGCTTCCGAACTGTGCAAACGAGGGGACCAGTCCCTTAGTATCCGGGAAATACTGGGACATCACGGTGGAGGTGGTCCCCTCTACATATGACACATGGCGATTTGGGCCCGGTCCGTGCTGTGTGTGGATTTTTGTTAGATGCCTTTTGCTTGCCCCCAGGCGCCTTTGGCTCCTTCTGCTTCTTTTCTTTCTTCTTCTTTTCCTTCTTCTTTTCTATGGGAGCTCCGCTTTCGGCGGCTTGACCTTTCGAAGAAGAAGGATCGGAGGAAGGCTTATAAGAAGTGGAAGGCTGGAGGGTAGCTCTAGACTGGTCTAACTGTTGACTCGACTGTTCAGGAACCGTGGTGGTCTGAACTACAGTGGTTGAGAATAGCCAAACTGGCAAGCCAATTGTCAGTCCTGGAAGCGACAACGTGGCCATGTGGGGCGCACCAACTTCTCCCCAAGAGGAGAAAGGGCTAGGGTTTCCATCATGTGGAATCCCTTGGTTGGTGTGTTCCATGTTCTCAACCTAAAGATCAACGTAGGAATAAGGGGTGATTATGTTTCGTTTAGAATGAATTTTATATGACGACGCTTTAGACACAACTTGCTTTTTCAATTTTTAAGAGTCGAGAAAAAGCTAAAGATGACTCTAGTCTCCTTCGATGTATTAACGAGCCCGAAGTGACAAATGCTCGGATGGACTTTTTCAGTTATAGAGTTTGAAAAAGGCCAAAAGAAACTACTCTGGAGTTCTAGGCAGAGGGTGTGCCAAACCTTTCGCGAAACCACAGAATACGTTTTACGGTACGAGTGGTCGATCTTCGTGAATGTTGTGTTCACTGCATCGCGATCAGTAGGGCGGCCGACACAGCTTCCTATGGATAAAGGCTTTGTTCCTATAGGGGTCTCCCAATATACGCGACGGTACGCGGGAGCACAAATCCGTATTAGTGCTATCGTCCCTCAGGAGGAATCACCCACCTTCGTAGAGATCGACAGTCACTATGTTTAACGACGCCGGTTCACGTCTCTACCTAGACCTCTACTGTGTTTCGTTATGTTTCAAAGCATTGTTAGATAAATTCAGTTCTTTTTAGGTTGATCTTGCTTAGCAGTTTGCCTTTATGGATCACCACGTGATGTATGATACAACTCCTAAATGCAGTCTAAGAATGATAAGCAAGCTTTTTCAATTCTTTCAACTTATGAAAATCTTAACTACTGAAGGAAAAGAAAGACATCATCTTTTCAAACAGATCATAGAGCACACACTGATGCACTTTCCTAAATCGACATGCAAACTGTCAAAATGCACATGCACAATGCAAGTATTTCTTTTCTTCTTCCTTAATGTTGATGTATTACAAAAAGAAAGTTGTTGTATAATTTCGAATTCAATTTCAAGCGAAAGCAAACAAGTTTTTGTCCAATAATCAAAAGAACACCTTAAGATTCACTCGTTTCAAACACGAGAAATACTGAAATCCAAACCATATAACGAAAGCAAATGCTCAAGCAGCTATGAACAGCAATAAACTAGCTCTTAGAATCACAACGACACTTTCTCACAGGTCTAGATCCAAGAGGTCACAGCAAGACTAGTTCACTTTCGCTATGGGAAACTGTGAATGAAAGCAAGAAATACAATAAGAACAATCACGGTTTCTTCATACAACTGAGGCGGAATGAAGGCAAAGAAAGGTAGTTTCAGCTGGGTATACAGGTTGACAACAGGCTGCAAAAACAATATTGAAAACTGGGCAACAGACAGGAGGGAACCCCAGTTGCACAAGGCAAAACTGGATCAGCGCAGGTGTTGCACTGTCAATCTGACATGCAGCGCAGGTAGCCCCTTCGGGACCTGCGTTGCAGCGCAGGTAGCCTTTGCTGCAGCTGCACTGAAGAGACAACTCTCGTCTCTCTCAGATTCTGGGTCACAGTTTGCTCAAAAATCAATGGTTTTTGGCCAAATCAGAGGCTATCAGCCAAGTATACACTAGAGGATGATTAAGGAAGATGAACACTATCACAAAGAGCTAAAAAGAGTCCTTGTGGATCAGCTCTTCAAATCATAAACATGCCCAGCACTGGGCTAGAGTAGCTGCCCTCTACTTTGCATTCGAAGGATTCGGATGCAGTTCGATTCGGTACTCCCTTTGTTTAAGAAATGAATAGCAAGAAACACAAGCTACCAACAAGACACGTTCCCCAGTGGAGTCGCCAGTCTGTTGTGGGGAAAAGTATCCAACACGGAATGACCCTATCCCACTCTAAGGGTGATAGTTCCTTAGCAACAGCTGAAGCAAAGCTATCTAAAGTTACTTCTTTATGACATGCAAGAGATGAAAGGAAGAGATCCACTTACCGATGTCTTGCGCAAATGGTCGATCCAATCTCCTCTATTTGCCGCTTGCTCCCAGCTCCAAGTCTTCTCACGGGCCCAGCTACACGAGATCCTGCGAACAAGACAAGAAAAGGACACTACAAGAAGCATGCATTCATAATTGATTCAAGGATTAGCATAAATCAAATACGCAAGTAAGACAATACACCATTGAAACACATGCGAATAGAAGAACCTCAAATGCTTTATTAATATAAGGAAGTAAGGTTCAGGCGGTGATACAACCGTAAGAGGTCCAATCCAGCATCACCTTCCCGACGGAAAGAAATCTCCTCTTCACCTCCCTCAAGCAATCACCCAATACTCACAACTGTAAACCAACAGCAATTCTTTGCACTAAATTCCAGCCTCCAGATCCCATGGGATGAGATCCTTATATAGATTTTTGGAGTGAAGATAAGTCAGCTTGATGTGTGACTTGTTGTCCTCTTCAACTCCAGTTGTTCTTCAGTCCTTGAGTCCACTCGGAGTTTCTACCTTCCACTTGGAGTTTTAGAAGCTCTTAACTCATCATTAGGCGAATCTTCTGATCCAAGTGTCATTTTGGAAGCTTCCTGGGCACTGGCACATTGAGAAAAGATTCCTCCACATGTCAAAGTACGCCCAGCGCAGGTAGCCTTTGTTGCACTTGCTATGCAGCGCAGGTACACCATAGAGCTTTTGACATTCAGCGCAGATGCTTAGTGGAGCAACTGCTTTGATCCAAAATTGACCTGTTTTTGAGTGTTTTTCAGTGGAGAACTGATCTGAAGTGTTGTGGTTTGCTGACCTTGTTCCTCTAGGGGTAGGAACAACATGTTTAGGGACTTTGGATCCCTTAGATTATTGACATTTCATGCTCTATGCTGTAAGGCACAAAAATGTCTATAACAACTCATGTTAATTCTCACATTTATTTACCACGAGAGAAAAATCATATGACCCTCCTGAGTCAAGTTCTACTTCTAAGGACTTGACCACCCCTTTCGCTTCCACTAGATCTCTCAGATCAGATAAGCCTATGGAACTACTATATCACCCACCTAACGGTGTATTCCAAAAGTTAACAAACAATCCCGATGCGCAGGCTTCCGAAAATTATAGTATTATTGAAGAGTTAGTCGAAGCATCATGTGTCATGTCTTCCTTAGAGGATTTTCAGTCCTGCCTCATGTACCGCAAATCCTTATTGACTACTATTAGAGGGGTAGATCCCTTGGAATATGACTAGGATCATTTTACCACATGGGTTGTCACTCTGCCTATTGAACATGACTCCCTAATGACAAATTTCCTATGGAAAAATTCGTCATGGAGGTCATGGATTCACCTATTGACAATCTTAGGGAGATTATGCATCTTGATACCTCTAGTCTCCCCAAATGGGAAAAAGTAGAGATTGGTAAACTAAATCTCGAATTAACCTAGGGGGCATTTTCTCAGCCATCCTTGGAAGTGTCACCCTTGGACCAAGTAACGTTTTTGGTTTCTAATGTTGAACTTTCCAGTGAATTGTCAAACACACATCCATCATTCAATGAGTTTCTTGTCACCCATTTATGTCTTCATAGTCCTTGTCATGGAGCCACAGTAGCTCACAAGACCACTCACTTTTTATGTCCTCTGGTTATTCCTAATAACACTATGATTCTAGGTTTTCCTTGTTATCATCAATCTTTAGGAGTCTCATAGTTAAAATTTGTATGGCATGGCCCCATCATGGCACACCATATGGTACCTCAACTCCTCCCTAAGTTCATGTACGGGAATCCTTTTCTTGTGTCCAAAATAGGCACACATTGACATGATTGTTTTGAGTGAGTTGTGATTGTACCTTGTACATAGAAGTGTGTGTGTTGTTTTGTATCCTTTTGGTTTGATGTGTGATGTGAGAACTTTTCTACTATATAATTTTTGAGAAAAAATACCAAAAAATTCTATGGAATGAAATATTCTAGAAAAAATATATGGATGTTGGTTAGAAATGACTAATCTGATGCTTTGAATGCCAAACAATACACTAAGTATGGATGTTGGTTAGAAATGACTAATCTGATGCTTTGAACGCCAAACAATACACTAAGTATGGATGTTGGTTAGAAAAGAATAATTTGACGCTCTCAAAGCCAAACAATACACTAAGAATGAATGGAGGAGGCATATTCCTAGTGTTGAACCAATGTTCGTGCTCCAACAAGCTCAAAATGAAGGGCCCAATATATGCAAAAGGGTAAAAAACATAATGATGACTACAAATAAATATAAGGGAGGAAATTGGTTGATAACACTTCATATTATTTTCTTATGCCATACATAATACACTAGGATTATATTTAAATTTTAAATTAATATTAAGTATAAAATTTATTAGATTTGTAGCATGTTGAGAATTGGGAAAGAATAGACTAATTTGCCATGCATTCTAAATTTAGTGATTAGTCGAAAATTGCGTGGAATTTCCTGGAAGTGTTAGTGTTTGCAAGAGTTCGTGGGAGTTTCCATGGAAGCACGCCGGGGAGGGAACTCCACTCCATCCTATAGGTAAGCAGTGGCTAGTCGAGGAAAGAAACCATTAGAGAGTGTCATAGGTCCTTTAGGTGAGGGGACAAGGATTATAGAAGAGGAACAAGATTCAAATAAGACAAAGGAGAATAACATCAACAAGGAAAATGAGCAAGAAGACAAGGAACAAGGAGTGAATAACAACGTACAAAAAGGGCCATGTAAACCCAAAGCTGAGGTCACTCCCAGAGTAGTTTTAAATGATCCTGCTCTGCAGGCGCATAGAGACCACATGAGGACATATGCTATCATTTGTAAATTAATGGCAATATGGACCACAGAAAAAGCTTTACAGTCATGGATTAAATATAACTAGAAACAAAAAGGAAGCATTGACCTACATCTTGGGTCTAAGGGTTTCTTTACGGTAGTCTTCACAAATATTGAGGACAAAGACAAAGTGTTTGAAGGAGGGCCCTACTTCTATGTAGCAGCAGGCCTTTATATGCGACTGTAGATGATGAACTTTGTCCCTGAGAGAGAAAAATTCACTTTTGTCCCGGTCTGGGTAAGACTCTACTCATTACCCCTTGATTACTGGCAAACAGAATCGTTATCTGCTATAGGAAACAAGTTAGGGCATTTTGTCAAAACTTCTGAAGCCACCAAGTAGGGTAAGTACACTTCCTTCGCAAGAATATGTGTGGAGATGGATCTCTTTGGAGCTCTTCCGGATGAGGTCATTTTAGAAGTTTTGGATGAAGAATGGGTGCAAACAGTTGACTATGAACATATTCCTTTCAGATGCTGAAAATTCCATGAGCATGGGCACCTATTTAGAAACTACCCTCTTAGCAAAATAGAGAACAAAAGTAAGGCGAACACAAAGAAAGATACTGAAGGCTTTCACAAAGTGGTTCATAAAGGAAAAGGGGGCAAGAGGGGGCTAAAGCAATAGCAGATAGAAGGACCATAGACTAATCTGAATAGGTCCCAAGTTCTGGAAGAAGAAGAAGAGATAACAAAGATAGATCAGGTAATGGAAGGAAGCCCAGGGGAAAAGGAGAAAGAGGAAGACACAACTCAAACACATGATAGTATCAAACAGAAAGAGACTATGATGAGCAATGCAGAACCGGAGATGGACCAAGAAATGACCCAAAGTGAGATGGAAACGGAAGATCATGAACTGCAGGAGATTCTTGACAGGGAACACCTAGATCTAGAAGGATTCTTGAAACAGGGGACCATGAGTGGGGTAGACTCTTTACCGCCAGAAGAATTTAATAGGGTACAAAAAATGTTCCTATGGAAAACTCAGGCTATAGGGCTGGACAAACAAGGAAAAAGTGAAAGGCAGGGCAACGAAGGTGTGAAAACCATGAAAAACACATCAGGATTAGCTCCTAGAATTCCAGGAAAGAAAAGAGGCAGGAAAAAGCATAACGAGTTATTAATGGAATGTGGAAAGCTAATGATAGATTCAGGTAAGATGAAAGATCTAACCAGCTACTCCTTTACAAATCTTTAATAATGAAGTTTACATCTTGGATAGGTGCACTTTTCAATTTTCCAATTTCTCCTTAGCATCATTGCCATCCAATATCATGTTTAGCATATTCACCTTCACATTACACTGTTTCTTGTAGAAAAATAAGAACACTTGTAGCAGTTTGAAACCTGACTTCTAAGCTTGCCCAAATTCACATGAAACACATGATTTTCCTTAATGCTCTATACATACTTACTGTCTCAATACTCGACACCTAACATACAGACAAGCTTGTAGATTGAAGCCCTAATTTCTCAATACCCAATATCTTGAAAGGCCAATGGTCGAGCTATCAAGCCACCGGGCCCTCAGGAAGAGGCTAGAGAGTGTCATTGATACTAATTAGTTGATATCTTAACATCCAAAATCCCAACATCCACGTCGTCACTATATGGTTACCACCTATACAACACCTCAGTGCCAAGTCAACCTTCCATTGCCATGTCAACATGCCACATTGGTATGCCATGTCATCTAGACCCACATTGGTGCCACATCATAATGAGACATTAGCATGTCAAATCAACTGCCACACAATTGACATGCGGTATCCCTAGGTCCACATCCACTCATCACATCATTACTCTATCGTTATTAAGGTTTCTTGTTGGCGACTAGTGTCCTACTTACTAATATCTACTACCCAATATTGTGACATTTTGATAGGTCGATGTACAAACAACTAATACATTTCATTAGTGTTGGTTGACCTTGAGGTGTCCTTAATACAGTTAGCCCGACATTTGACCTCTTAATGGACTATAGTCCCCAACCATCAAGTGAGAGTCCTTGAACCCTCTATCTCCATGAGCTAATGGATAATGTAGGATAATATGTTAATATCGAGGACATCTAACCTAGACTAGGTTAGTTGGGGCTTTTTGCACAATTAGGTGATGAGGAGCACTATTTGCCAGCATTATAAACCATAGGTATATAAATGTTGTATGGGTGTTAATGTGAGGATTTGCCCAACAAAGATGACTTTTGTTGGGGCCTTGGACATCATCTACAAAGAAACACCATTATCATCCTAGGGCCTATGAATGGTTTTTAAGGTTTAGCAATAATATAAATTATGCACATTGTACAAAACCACTTCCCGGTGCCTCTAAGGTGAATGGTTTATAGAATGCAAATGTGTGTTTATATAATTTATAAGATGCAAAGGTTAGTTAATATTATATGGTTTGTATTAATAAAATAAATGCGCAAATTAATAGCACTGCTTGCAAATGAACATTTAAAAAATTATTATGATGAAGACTTTTCAAACAATTTTGTGAGAAAATTCAAAATTTTGTGGGAAAATTCAATTAATAGAATTGCTGGCAAATGAACCTTTAAAAAAATATTATGAAGTAGACTTTTCAAACATTTCTGTGAAAAAATTTAAAATTTTGTGGGAAAATTTAAAATTTCGCTTATCTCCTTGGCTGGGCTTGGTTGGGCTCGAATTGTCTGTTCTTATCTCCTTGGCTCGAAGTCCCACGGCGTGAACATTCTCTTCCAAGGATTGATTAAGGTGTCGTTGTCACGGTTCACACCCAGTGGGAAAGCTTATTTTCTGAACTAGCTATCTTATATTATTATATGATATTTGGCAAGTTATCTGGTATTCAATGATTTGGGAAACTTTTGAGCAGACAGATCAGTGTGCTTTGAGGAACAATAGCCAAGACAGGTTTACCAGCTCTGCATTTACTACTATTTTTTCTGTGAGGCCGATCTTCCATAGTTTTTGCCTAAAACAGGTATGTGTTTTAGCTTTCTCTTTGTTTTCTTAAAAAATAGCTCGTTGAAGATAGGGTGTAGAAACTGCAGGCAAAATTTTCATGTATGTATTAGCTTCTGGATCCTCTCCAGTGCCATTCCTGCCTCCTCTGTAGCCTCCTCTATATCCACCTCACGCACCTCCTTAGTTGTTCCTGGGGTCACCTCCTCAACTCGAAAATAATCTCTTTTGAATCATTTTTCGATTGTATGGAGGGCGCAACAATTGTTCCTGGGGTTTTCGATTGTATGGAGGGCACAAAAGTTGTTCCTGGGGTCACCTCTTCAACTCAAAAATAATTTCTCTTGAATCATTTTTCCATTGTATGGAGGGCACAACAGTTTTCATTAGTATTAGTATTTGGAGGGCATTTCTCTGTCGAGGCATACCATCCCACTTTCTTTGGTTATCAAAGAGTTTTCCCTGATCAGTTCCTGCCCTGCAATCATCTTTGACATTGCTCACATGCCCATCATAATTGAAAATGGGCGGATGAATTCAAAGGCATCTCCACTTCCCCTAAATTACTTTTTTTGTTTGCACATCAAATCGAAGGTTTGAGGAGATGATTGATCAAGAGGGGGCACATGTATGCCTAGTGCCGATTTTGGTGGAGATTAAGAAGGGGACCCTCTGCTCTCAGTTTTTTTGTAAAGTTATGATTATGCTTAGGGCATATCTTATGAATCATTAGGGGTGATGGATCCTTTGGGTAAAAAACCTTGACAAATTAGATCTCTTTTGTGGAGAGTAGAGTGAAGGTTAGCCATTTCGTCTGCGGATGGGGAAGATTTGCGATCGCACACACAGACATTTGAATTGCAGAGACGGAAGTAGAAGAGACAGGGACCATAGCAGAACGAGGAAAGTAGAAAAGACGCACAACAAGCGATATCATAGCAGAACGAGGAAAGTAGAAGCGACAGGGACCATAGCAACTTCCTCCCACTCTAGCGAGAATCATTACATCCCGTCGTATACCCTACCAGATTCCCAGTCGTTGCAGATTTCGTCATAACCTGTCATCTCAAGGTTAAAATTATATTAAAACACCCGTGACTATTGACCTTCCAAAAAATCATAAAATTTTTGTTCTTGGCACTTCTGCACTTGCTAAGACAATGATGAAGGAAAAAATACTGATTGTGGCTGAGCAGTATACGGATATCTACACCGCAACCCAAAACTGGGTGAATTTAGCCGATCTTGCATTGCAAAACCTTGATAGGGGTATACCGATTTTATCAATATGATACATATGTTTGTATAGTTTTTTATTTTCTTAATCATATGACGAAAACCAGAATACAAGAATATGGGTTTCAATGCTTCACAACTGTTAAGTTCTTGAGGCTCGGTTGCAACTTGGAGAACTAGGAATATTTTGAGAAGAGTATATATATTTTTTTCAATCCATGTCCTTGCCTTGCAGGACATTGAGAGGGGTATATAGATTCTTATCAATGGAAAACAATTTCCGTTTGTGTGGTTGTTTATGATCTTGCCATTTATTCACGTATTTTTGTAATATGTAAAAAGTTGCAACCTCATTAAATGACACTTACACAGCTAGAATACACCAGTGCTACCTCTAGAGAGATAAAATCAGCTGCATTCCTCTGATTCCTCAATACTCAAGATACTGGCCCATTGTATACACATAATTGAAGGGATTATCCTTCGCTTTGACAAGTGAAATAGCCTGTAAACTCAAGGCAGCAATATCAAGATGAGTCCATATGTGCTACATTATTAGATTGACTTGGTAAACTGATATCTTATTGTCTGTTCAGATTGTTGGGGCTACCTTTAGATTCTTTCTTTTTGATTGTACAGACTTTAAACACATATCCAACCCATTTCCTTGTAAGCATTACTAAGCATAGGATGATAATATGGGGCATTTTCTTGGATCAGATTCCAGCTTAGTTATTTCCTCTGCTTTTGGGCATATGTAAAGTTAAGTGCATTTTAATGGAATGTGATTGCTTGTTTCTGTGTTAAGATATCTGCAAATTTCCTTGCTGACACTTTCACATCAATGTAGGAGAAGTCCTTATAATCAAATGGGTATTTATCCCAGGAGTTTATTCTTGTGCATTCTCAAACTTTCAAGGCTTGCATATGTGCCATAAATCATAGATAAGTACCCAGACTTGGAAGAAAACTCAAAGTTAGAACCTCTTTTGACAGCGTATAGGTCCTCCTCATAAGACAGTTGTAGAGACTTCTCCCTTCAACACGGTTATGGATTTGTTGTAGAGAAAGACTTAGTTATGGATTTGTCTGTCTCAAAAAACAAAGGAATTTTTTATATCTAAATATGGAGGGAAGTAGGGCCTTTTTTGGGAAAATTTTGCTTTCAATCTCATAATATCCGACCACTAGATTTCAATTTTATTCTTCAATATGTTATTTAAAACCTCCCACGACATTTTTCATTTAGTGTAATAGAATTTGGCCTTTGTTCCCAAAAATATTTTCTAAATAGAGTGCCACCATTTACCAGTCCTAAAATTTGAGTGATTTCCTCAATATTATTTCAATTGTAACCTTTAGGATTAGCTTTCTGTTTGCATCATCTTTCATGCCAACATTAGAATTCGATATTCTCCTTTCTAATGCCAGCCAATTGTTCTTAAATATTCCAGCTATTGTCACAGTTATCTTTATGTCATCTTGCATACGTGAAAGATATACTAGGGTTAATTATATGTTGCAACATTACAATTTTCATCAGGCTTAGAATTAATAATATATAAAACAATATAATGATAGCTGGCCAAACCAAAATTTTGGACTCTACCTACATCATCTCCATGTCTGATTTCTCATTATTTCCATGCATTCTACAGGCGTAAAGCAAGGAACTGTAAATACTTGTGAAAGATAGATTTTCAATAACACCATATGCATCATTCATGCACCCACTTAGACTGTAAAGTTTAACCAAGGGCATATTGCATTGCTCTGGGGAAAATTCCATAATATTGACTTATGCATTGAAAATAATGTCAGTTCTCATCAAGTAAACCTGAATGGCTACAGGCAGAAAAAGCACCAAGAAAGTGACATGATTGGGCTTGATGTGCTATGCTTAACCTTTTCAGAATGAAAAAGCTGAATATTATTATATGAGGGATATAAAGTTCAAAATTTACATCATATACACTCCCATTTGCAGAGAAAACCAGATGAAATCACCATGGGAGAATTCCAGTGAATAGCTAAGGAAAATTTGACTGAAACATAGTGTTCTGGGAGATCTCCAAAACAAAACATGATCACATAGAGAAACAGGAAACATATGGATGTACAGAAACATCATGTACACCATCCATAAACAAGATGATAAAAGAAACAGCCACATAAAGATCAGAGACCCGTCCATGGAAACCTGTGAAGAAAACAGAAATGAAACTAGAAGTCCAGCAAAATAAACTCTTGGATATGATAGCTTACTCCCTCAGATAGAACCTGCAAAAACCAAAATCCAGTAGCATCCTGTAGACCTGTTTTAGATAGTGAATCTGCCAGATAATTTTTGTCTCTGCGAATATGGTGGATAGAACTACCAACCATGGAATCCCAGGAAAAACTGATCCTCCCCATCCAGCCAATCAAATGTGGAACTGTAATATGGATCTTACCAGAGATGTAGTCGACCATAACCTTCGAATCCCCAAAAATGGAAACATGTTGTAGATTAAGGAAGAGGCAAAATTTTAATAACCCTGCGAGAGCCATGGCCTCCGCTTTACTATTAGAACCACTCCCCTTGTTCCAGTGAATGGAGAACTGAGTGCTTTCATCTACCATGATCAGGATGCCACAGCCACATGTGCCTTGCTGTTCCGCACCGTCGAAATACGCCTTTGGGAAGGGAGAGATTTCCAAAGATTGTTCAGTGGATTCGCCCCTTCTTTGGATAATAGCTTTCTGTGGAAGGGCTTCATAAGTAGCAACAATTTTAACAAAGATTTCTGAGCTAGCCATTTTTGAATCGTTAAAAATGATGTAGTTCCGCCATTTCTAGATGTGCCACAGGGTAGAGATTATTATCCTTCGCCAATTTAACTTCTGTACGCTGCACCAGAGGAGCATATCCATTATTGAAGCATGTGCCTTGAGTTTAATTCCATAACTGTTCTCCAGAAACTGCCAAATTTGCTGAGAACGATAGCATCTTATGAACAGGTGATCATTATTTTCCCCTTCAGATCTGCACAGAGGACATATGCCTGGACCGATCCATCCGCGCTTCCTCAAATTCTCCTAGGTTAAAATCTTATTATGAAAGGTGAGCCACGCGAAGTGTATCATTTTCGATGGACAGCCATCCTTCCAGTAAATGTGAGGAAATATCGGATTGATCGGGGATCGTTTTGATTGCAAGATGTGCTGATATACTTCTTTGACCCTTATATTATTCATCTCCTTTGAGTGGCTCCATATTAAAAAGTCAGATTCCACATTGCGAAATATTCCACAATTCCTAAGACTCACCCTTATGAGATCCCACTGATTTGCTATCGAGTGAGGCATCTGAAGTGTGTCTGCGCTTTTCCATAGTGGAATAGGCCCCTGCCATTCATCAATCAGACTATCCCAACATAAATATCCCCTTCTGTGGAAGAAATTCAAAAGAGATTAAGGAATTATAGACACCCCGCTGCTTCCCTTAAAATGATCTTTGCCAATAAGAATCTTGCTACCATTTTGAAAATGCCAGATATGATTCTTCAGAAAATAAGATTCAATCTTGTGGAGGCTATTCCAAATAGATGATCCATATGGCACCCCGATCATTCCTTTTCTGTACCAGAAAATAAAATCCTTCCTTTTTAAATATTTCGCCTGAATCATGTTACACCATGGACCAACACCATGAACAGCTCTCCACAAAGATTTGCATAAAAGGGCCCTTCCAAAAGATTGCATATCAAGTAAGCCCCAACCGCCCATGTTCTTTGGCAAAGAGATGCTGGCTAATTTTGTGAGATGAAACTTCCTCTTGTCTGCTTGGCCTCCCCAGATGAAATTGGCAGACAGTCTATTAAAGCTTTTAATAATGCTTACACGAATAGCAAATAAATGAGCCCAGTAGACCGTGAGCTGGTTCAAAACTGATTATACAAGAACTACTCTTCCCGCCAGTGTTAGACACTTGAATTCCCATGCTGATATCCTTTTGTGGAATCTGTCAAGGATCCAACTCCAATCGGATTTTGTGTAGCCATTTGCTTTGATCTGGAAACCCAAATACTTCATACCACAGCTGATAGGTTGCGCTTTGATTCCAAATAGTTCTGATAACCATTCTATAGCTTCTTGATTATTTTCATTGTGATAAATTGCAGATTTCTCATTGTTGACTATCAAGCCCGTAGCCATCTGAAAGTTTTTAATAATTTCATAGTAACATGTCCAGGTAACCCTTCAAGTTTCTAACTTGATGAGGACATCTAGCTGGAATAAAAACTGCCTCACCAAGGTGTTGTTCAAATGTCCATGGCTCTACTTGGTATTCCTCTTTCAATTTCTTTTTATGACCTTCATTCAAGTAAAAAGTTTGATCATGAATGGGGTGGACAACCGAATCAACCGATACATTTCTGCTATGTCTGAAGTCTTGACAGTGCTTTAATAAATAATCCTGTAACTTTGGTATGTCCTCTCTCCAGAAAATGTCCCAAAGAGCCCCACCATGTGTGACATCTAAACTATTCTCTCTATTGGCAATCCTTCCTTCCACCTTTGTTGGTATTGTACCAAGATCCTTTTGTTCACTACTATGAGCTTTCCACTTTTCTGAACCATCATATTTTGCTCCATCTATATCCCAATTTTGCTCTTCCATATAATCAAGAGACTTTGCCCTCAAACTAGATTCAATGTCATTATCATTAAGGCATTCATCAATAGTTTGACTTGAAGAAACTTTTCTGTTGCTTTGAGACACAGAAACATCAAATGATGATGCCTCAATTTTAGTTGTTTTTCCTCTTCTTCACCAAAGGAATTTCCAATCCTATCTGAGTCTTCATAAAGTTCTTCCGAGTCTAATGCTCTTAATGATCTTTGAATTTTATCTATCTTAAGTTGCTGCCACCCTGGGAACTTGACTTCAGCTGTATGAGTCAATACATTTACCACATCATACATATCACAGTGCAGCTTAGTAACAGAATCACCTCGGCCAAGTTCTTCACTTGTCCCATAAGCAATGTAAGTTCTGGGTCCTATATCAGGCTTTAAGCAATTATCAGGAAGCTTTGCTGCCAGATTAAGAAGGCCCCATTCAGGATGTGTGTACTCATGAAAGGGCCTTGCATTAATGAATTCAGCTCTATGGCGTGGTAAACGTTCTTCAAAGAAATTTCGTGGTGGCCAATCCTTCAGCTTCAACATCAAAGGCCAACCATTTTTATGCATTTGACCATCTGCGTACCCTTTGAAAAATTGGTTGACACTGATTTCAATTTCGCACCAATTTAAGCAATCAATGGCCTTTATCTTTGTCTCCTCATTAAGCTTGCCATTCGTAGTCTCTCGAACAGGCCGCAACATGACCAATGGGTCCCAGCTCAGACTGGAAGTGCCTTCAAGAACATTCTGCACAATGACCGGTTGACCTCTAATCCAGTGTTTCTGGAAATGCTCAAGGCCTTCTTCTTTAGTATCCTGTACAGTTGGACAGTACAAATAATTGTCACTGTTGTCCTTCCTATGAGCTGCTTGGCGTAAATTCCTTTCAGAATATCCATTTTTCCCATAAGAACCAGACTTGAAGCATGAGGTACAGGAGTGAGAAATTTTCAAGCCCTCTGCGACTTTGCGGCTGCTGGCCATTTCCTCTGCCTCTTTGTCAAGTTTTGCAATCATATTCATTCTATAAATGCGTTTTAATTCTAATAAATGACAACCACAGCCACCATATTCGGCATGGAATGCTACCATCACTATTAGCCTTCCAATCTGGTAATCTGTCTGTAGGGTCTACAGTGCTATTGCTAGTAACCTGGGAGTGAAGCTCCCAACCTGATCTTCCGCCCGACACCTTTGTTTGCTTATTTCTTGGTAATCCCTCTCTAGAATAACCTCTGTCTGTAGACTGCTGTTGGGCCAATTCTGCTTTACCACCACCTGGTTGACAACCTTCTCGAAGCCCCCGACAACAACTGAGACAAAGATCATATGAACAATATGGGCATTTCCGATGGTAATCAACAATTGATGTCTTGCAGTTGTCACAGAACAGATGCTCATCTGCATTAAGTTTGGCTTTAGGAATCTCCGGCTTTATTGTTGGTTCACCTAATGCCTTATTATTATATTCCATAACAGACATCCAAGAATATATGTGTGACATCAATTTGCTTGATTGCACATCAATTCTATCTTTAGCGGAAGAATGTGCTTTTAGCATTGAGAAGACGTGATCGTTCAATGTTCTCGACTTCTTTGCATTTTCCAGATCCTACCCATAATTCGTTGGTTTTGATGTTTCTCTTGATGTCAAATATGTTATTACTACATTATCCACTTCTACAGCATTAATATTTGTATACACAAAGTCAAATAGGTCAAAGTGAAGTTGTTGACAAAGCAAGTATATTATTGTACAACCTCCCCAAGCTACTAAATCACCAAATCGTTGTTGATTTTCTATTAAATCTTCAATCATCTCTCCACAAAATACAAATTGAAGGCTGCTATAAATCCAATAGAAATCTCTTGAGGAAGTAATGTCGATGAAACCTTTCTTTAGAGTTGGATCCCATTTATCACGCACCATGTCCAAGGCTACACTCATGAAAGCAAGAGTGTAGTCTAAAACACTTCCTATCTGTATATTGCTGATATAGAATGAATAAGTTGCTTCAACTTGCTTGGACATGGTATGAATGATGATGGCTAGAAGAAAAGTGGATGTGACAAAACTTCATTTGTTGCAGCATTAAAAACAGTTACAATAGAATTTTTACCACCTTCCAGAATTATTTTCTATTTTCATATGGAGCATATAGATTAAGGATACAAAATCTTGTCAAATAACCCCGACAATATCCCGATAAAATGATGCCAACGAAGGATTTGTAAGCCAAAAGGGAGAAAATTTTGGGATTCCATATAGCGGAAAGACCTCCAGAATTCCTTAGTGGATTGGTTGTGTAGACCGCCCAATTTGGGCATAAAATCAAGAGGATATTCTGAACTTTGTCCCTATCTACCATTCTTTTCTGTAACAACACCAAAGCAGGCTTTCTGGTTTGAATTATATTATGCAGTGTTCGACAAGACTGTAGTGATCCAAAACTTCTGATATTTAATGACATGATCCTCAATTAGATTGGGTTGCTACGGGATAGTCTTTTATAAGGACCCGTGAATATGAGGTCTTTGTTTCTTCGTATTAGCAATAAGAAGTTCCTAGATCAATGTTTGGATAGAGAGTTGCTTCATTGGTTTCAGAAAAGTAAGTGTTGAGCTCTGACCCAACTCCATTACATGAGGATATATTTTTGTATTTAGTATCCTTTTTCTTCTTAGTTGATCCATTTCTAGGGAAATCCATATTATTAAAAGACTTTGTCTCCTGAAAAAGGTCTTCTTAACTGACAACGATTCGAGGTCCAGTGATTCATCCATTTTTAGATTTTCCACATCAACATCAATTAAGACAGGGGAAGTATTTGCTTGTATATTATCATGTTGAGAAGGATATGTTGCATAAGGCCTCAATTTTGGATGTCAACTGGGTTCATTTTCTTTTGTAATATATCGAATTTGGCCAACCTCCGGAGTGAAATTTTTATCTTCATTATTCGCCGAGTTTCCCCGTCCATATGGCCTATCTTGGGAATCTATTTCTTGAGTATTAATTCCTGGAGTCGACATACTGTTATCCTTTCTACTACTATTGTTTATAGGAACTTATTCTAGTGCAGGCACCTACACTTCATTTCGCAGCTCCCAAGGGGCATGTTCTTTCTTGGGAAAAGTATGATTTTGATTTATGCCTATAGCCTTACCATACATTTTGATGTCATCCCAACCAAGTCTATGTAGGAATTTCGCTATTAGATGTGTGGTATTATGGCATCCCAAACATGTAAAAGGAGTTCCCCAGTAATCCACTCGTTTTATGATAGATTACGTACTCTAATAGATATCAAGGGTAGCCGGGAGACCTTCTATGGAATTTGGTTCAATGAAAAACTATGCTACTCATTTTTCTAGAAGGCCAGCACACCCTTCATCGACATAATAGAATTTTCCTATCTTGTTGGCAATTTCCATGATTTCCTTCTTGGTCCATAGTTCCAAAGGAAGGCCAGGGAGTTTAACCCATATGTATTTTCGCTGGGGATCTTCTTTAATAGGATTAAATCTGACTGTCTAATTCTACAAGCATAAAAATCCCCTACCTTTCACGCATGAGATTGAGCCAATCCTATCTGCATCTTCCACTGTCATGAAGTGGAATCCAAACCAACTATTGAGGAGCATGCTTACCTTCGGTCTATTTCCAACAATACAGAACCAACATTCTGCACCCATTCTTTCATTTGTCCACTAGACATCCTAATGTGTTCCCAGTGGTCCACCAATACCTTATGCTTCATCTTTACCACATTATCCCAATATATATCAATACCCATAATGAGTTTTTGTATCTGTTCTTGGGTCTTGATCGATTTCTTTTACGTTTGTCTATTTTTTTTGGATTGGGTTCCATTTGAAGATTCCTTTCCAAGATATGTATCTGAGTCCTCATGTTGGGATGTTTTCAATAGGCCAATGGATGTGGGAACTTGATTTGGTCTTCCCGGTCTCTCTGCAAATTCATTTTCTATGACTATCGCTACTTCTATAATTTTCCTGTCATCATAAATCTATTCCATAGAAAAAGATTGACCAACCATGTCAATATTGACTATTAGAACTGCATTACTTTTTAAAGCCAATGTATTGGTCAGCACAGTGCTACTACATATGGGTTAAAATAAAATCCAAATAAAATATGAAAGTGTGACCGATTTCATTTGTACTATAGAACAAAGGCTAGTGGGTTAATCTCCTAAAACAAGGTGTTAACATAGTCTGTCGAGAGGTACATTTTGCATCATGATAACCCCTAGACTGCTATCTTTTTATGAGGAAGCAAAAACATGGAAAATGTTTGGTTAGGTAGGAATACAACTTATCAATTGGTCTAGCTTGAGTGATTAAAAGAGAAGGTTGTTAGGCTCTCCACCATTTCATGGATTGATATAGTGATGAGACAAAAGAGGCTTTCTCTTGAGACTTGAGTAGGTGATTCATAACAGTTGTGGTGTTGGTGCCTTAACTTAGCCAGAAAATGCCAAAACTCTATTGATGCACAAAATTTATTACTGAATCTACCTTAGAGTATGCCATAGTCACTGAATATGACATGCATGGTTTTACCAACGAGGCCCTAAACTTTTGAACAATGAAACTTTACATTGGTATCCTGGCAGTGGCTGCATTGGTCTTATTAGCATTACACCACTTTTAATATGGGTCTTCACAACAAAGAATCACCATTACACTTTTTTGATTTGTGTTAAAAAGAAACATAACACGCAATAGATTTCTTTTGGCATGCAATGTTGTTGTTGGTAGTTTTCTTGTATTTGCGCCACATGTAAAGCTAACATGCATTAAATTTCTTTCACATTGCAATATTTTTATTGGAAACGTGCTTGTGTTTGGGCTAGAAACTATGCTAGATTTCTTTTTCTTTGCAATATTGTTGTTGTCAATTTGGTTGTTTATGATAAAAGGAAATCTAGCAAGTGTTAGATTTCCTTCACCTTGGCAATGTTATTGGAAATGTTGTGCTTGTGTTTGGGCTAGAAGTTGTGCTAGATTTCTTTTGCTATGCAATATTGTTGTTTTCAATTTGGTTGTTTATTATAGAAGGAAATCTAACACGTGTTAGATTTCCTTCACCTTGGTAATGTGCTTTTGTTTGTGTTAGAAGGAAATATAGCATGCACTAGATTTCTTCTGGCATGAAATGTTGTTTTTGGTAGTATGCTTGTATTTATGCTACATGTAAAGCTAGCACGCGTTAAATTTATTTTACCTTGCGCGTTGTTATTGGAAATGTGATTGTGTTTTTGATAGAAGTTGTTGGATTTGGTTTTCCCTACAATGTTATTGTTGACAATGTGCTTTTGTTTGTGCTAGAAGTAAATCAAGTGTATGCTAGATATCTTTCACATTGCAATGTTGGTTTTGGCAATGTCATTGTGTTTGTGCTAGAATAAACTTTAGAATGTCTAAGATTTCTTTTACTTTGAAATGTTTTTGTGAGTAATATGCTTCTATTTACGTTAGAAGGAAATTTAGCATGTGGTGGATTTCCTTCACCTTAGAATATTCTTATTGACAATGTGCTTGTTTGTCCTAGAAGGAAATCTAGCACGTGCTAGATTTAGTTGACCATGTAATGTTGCTTCTAGCAATATGCTTATGTTTGTAGTAGAAGGAATGATATTGATTGTTAGCTCTCATTTGAGGAAACAATGTTTCATTACATACAATATTACTACCATACTATTTTAATTTTTGCATCTATATTACTTTTTCATAAGTTGTGTGTTTTTGTGCAAATATAAAGTCACACTTTACACGGTTCAACCTTTTAATTACAAGTTACGATTTAATTGTTGTTACAGAATTGATACAAGCTACAAGGGAAAATATAATTTTTTCAAAAGGGGACTATGTTGATCTCCTTATTAATGATCAAGTCATTGGGCTAGGAAGGGTCGAATTTGCAGAGTCTGGAACTTATTATGTTGGAGAAAGGGTTAATGCTGGTTATGTTACAATTTTGATAATTGATGTAACTCAACCACATTTGATTGATGAGGATGTTAATGAAGGGGACATACATCCATGGAAGATTGTTAGGGTCCCACCCTAACCCCCTTATTTATGTCATGGGATCACGTCATAGTCAAGAGTCAATAAAGCCCATATTAATATTTGTAAGTGGTTAACCCGCAATTAATGACGGGACCACAGTTAGTTGCAAATGGGCGGTAGTATTAGATAGATGGTAAATGGGCGGTAGTATTAGATAGATGGTATTAATAAAACCCACGATATTGTCTCGTGGTATTGCATGTATGAGTCATATATAAAGGATAGAGACTCCCTGCGAGGAGCATTGTGTCTTGTTTTGTAATCGAGCTCTGCTTTATTGGAGGTTTCCCCCTCGAAGAGGCCTGTGAACATTTCTCTCTGAATAATAAAATCATTGCTATTATGTGCTCTGGGTATATTTTCTTCGCATATTCTGTGTTCTCGGTATCTTTTCTTCGCAAATTCTATGTTTGGGTATTGCTTTGCAGGTTAAGAGCATAACAAGTGGTATCAGAGCACTTTCCAGGGCTCGGTGGGATCTCCAAATTTTAGCAAAATTTTTTTAGGCTAGAGACGTGTTCCAGCGTCTTTAAACCACGGGATCTGTCGTTAAGCGCATAAACCTGCGGATTTGGGGAGGCATGCACGCAGGAAATACAAGAGGTGGTCACGCCTGTTGGACTCCCTTGTAACCCCTGTGGGTACCCCTTCGAGTAGTAGCGCATTAGACAGAACCGCGCACGGACTGTCTTCCACGTACCCTCTGGGTATATAGGAAGCCCCCTAGCTCCCTTGAAACCTCGCCATAGATAAACCTTCGGCTGTCTTGTGGTTATAGTACACCGAGAACAGCACTCGGAGAGATTACTCGCCCGTACGATATTGTAGTCGGGTTGTACGGCTAAGGGTACAGTCGATCCTCCTTAGTTAGAGCCCTGAAACATTGGGCCGAGTACTACTGTCAGACCCTTATGTATATTGCGATCTGTAGCACCTGACACTCCCCAAGACCATAGTTCCCTTTCTATCGGGGGATCACACATCACCTATTCCAGATCAGCAGCAGCAGTTGTTCCACCATTCAGATCTCTCAGATCCACCAGATCGGATATTCCAGATCAGCAGCAGCAGTTGTTCCACCATTTAGATCTCTCAGATCCACCAGATCGGATATTCCAGATCAGCAGCAGCACCAGATCGGAGTAGTTGTGAAGGGTTCCTGTACCTGGATATAATTTTCGCAGGACTTTTTGCGGCATTGACATTTTGAGGATTTGGCGACTGCAGTATTGATCAGGAAGGAGTAAAACTCCGTTAGGAGTTTTCCAAAAAAAAAAAAAAAGTCTGAGATCTTCTGGGACGCTTATTGGTGACCTAGCCCATCAGTATCAGGACGGCGAGCTGAGCAAGGTGGTACCATTCAATTTCTTAGTAAAAAATTGTTTGGCGGTCCCAATTTTTCATCAGGTTGGTGTATGGTAGAAACTCATGCCCAAGCGATGGCCAATGAAAGGATCGACAAAATTGAAAACCATATGCAGTCCCTCCAAACTGCGATGAACAGGATCGAACATGAGCTTCAAGGAATGAGTAACTTCATACAACTTGAGCTTAAAGGAATGAGTAACCAGATACAGCAGGCACTCCCAAAAGGCAAGGAGCCAGCCCACGAGGAGGAGTATAATGGCCATGACTACCATGAGGGTGAGTCTAGCCACTCTCCTCAAGTTTGGCACTCCCGTCCACCACCCAGTCAGCGTCCTCCTAAGTTGGATATGCAGAAATTTGACGGTTCTCACACGTCAGCATGGCTAGCACAAATGGAGCAGTATTTCCAATTGAATCATATCACAGATGAGGGGACTAAGCTTATGGTGGGCACCATGTACTTGGACAATGAAAGATGGCAATGGAAGGAATGGCATCAACGTTGCAATGGACATTTTCAGAATTGGGCCCAATTTGCCAAAACTCTTCGCAGTCGCTTTGAACAGGAAGACTCTTTTTTGGGGCGTCTCACTAAGCTTCGACAGACGGGTACAGTGGAGGAATATATGATTGCTTTTGAAGCTTTAGCCTTCCACACTAAGGGTCTCACAGATGAGTTCTACATGGAATGCTTTATCAGCGGTCTTAAAGAAGCCATCAAAGCTCAGGTTCTACTCCACCACCCTCCCACATGGACCGAGGCTTGCCAGGTAGCCCGTAAGGTGGAACGTGCATTAACAGCCCAATCCAGCCGCCCCAACTTCCCCGCTAAAGGTCGTCCCTCACAGGCTCCCAATATGACTCAAACACTTAAGATTCAAAAGGTGTCAGCTGCGGAAATGGCCGAAAGAAGGAAGCAAGGACTATGTTACTACTGTGATGAAAAATATTCCCCGGGTCATAAATGCAAAGAGCACAAGTTTTTTCAAATAGATGCCACTGACTACAGCTCCACCGAGGAAGATCCACCACTTGAGGAACCAGAGGCGATCGAAGAAGATAACCAACAGGAGATGGTATCTGATGAACCAATTATTTCGCTACATGCATTGGTAGGAATTTCTTCCCCTCAAACTCTCAAAATCAGGGATTTTCTTAAACATCGCCCAGTAGTAGTCTTGATTGATAGTGGAAGTACCCATAATTTCATCCACCAAAAGATCGCTGAAGCATCACATTGTTTTGTCCGGGCAGTTTCTAACTTCCAAGTCCAGATTGCAGATGGGGGCACAATGAAATGTGAAGGTCGCTGTGAAAATGTCAAAATTCAAATGGGGGATTATCAATTGAAAACCCACATGTTTGCAATACACATGGGGGGTTGCGACATTGTCCTCGGTGCGGAATGGCTCCGCACTCTTGGGCCAATCACAATGGATTTCCAGGAGTTATATATGAGTTTTAAGCAGAACAACTCCACACATACCCTCCGGGGACTACAGGCGGGAGCCCCCTCTATCATAAGCTTGCATAGGATGGAAAAATTGTTAAAAAAGGGCCATCATGGAGTGGTAGCTCAATTTAATGCCATCCAGGTAGTAGACACCATGTCTCCGCCAATTCATCCTGAGATGCAACAGATTTTAAATAAACATCGGACGGTCTTTGACAAACCTCATGAACTTCCACCCTCGCGAGGGGAACATGATCATAGCATCACATTGGTTCCAGGGGCCCAACCCCCAAATGTGCGGCCATACAGATATCCGTTCACCCAAAAGAATGAAATAGAAAAAATCATCAAGGAATTGTTGGAAGCAGGTGTCATTCGTCCCAGCATTAGCCCTTATTCATCTCCAGTCGTCATGGTCCTCAAGAAAGATGGGGAGTG
The DNA here is from genome assembly GCA_031772625.1 of Pinus tabuliformis. Taxonomy (NCBI): domain Eukaryota; kingdom Viridiplantae; phylum Streptophyta; class Pinopsida; order Pinales; family Pinaceae; genus Pinus; species Pinus tabuliformis. The sequence continues at coordinate 472,174,097 of CM062805.1, forward strand.
GCGGATGTGTCCAGACTTCAGGGCCCTCAATAAGTTAACAGTCAAAGATAAATTTCCCATCCCAGTGGTTGATGATTTGCTGGACGAACTCAATGGGGCTCAATTCTTCACTAAGTTGGATCTTCGCTCAGGCTACCACCAAATTCGCATGAAGGAAGTCGACATTCCCAAGACAGCTTTCTGAACTCATGAAGGCCATTATGAGTTCCTGGTCATGCCATTTGGTCTCTGTAATGCCCCCTCTACTTTTCAGAGCCTTATGAATCACCTCCTCAAACCATATCTCAGAAAATTTGTCCTGGTCTTCTTCGATGACATCCTCATCTATAGTGGCACTTGGGCGGCACATCTTCAGCATGTAGATCTCCTCTTGCAACTGCTCTGCACGCATAAATTATTTGTCAAGATGTCTAAGTGTGCGTTTGGCATGGAAGAAGTTGAGTATTTAGGCCACATCGTGGGGCGTGAAGGTGTCAAGGTGGACCCAAAAAAGATCCAGGCAATGCAGGAATGGCCTCAACCTAAGACCTTGAAAAGCTTGAGAGGATTTTTGGGTCTCACAGGCTATTATCGCAAATTTGTCTGCAACTATGGCCGCATAGCGAAGCCCTTAACGCAACTGCTAAAGAAAAATTCCTTCTTCTGGAACGAAGAAGCACAACAGGCATTTACCGCTCTCAAAACCGCCATGTGTTCCACTCCGGTCTTAGCACTACCGGACTTCACCACACCATTTGTCATTGAATCTGATGCTTCGGGAACAGGTATTGGAGCAGTCTTAATGCAGGAAGGGCGACCATTGGCCTTCACCAGCCAACAACTAAGTGGGAAGAACTTGGGCCAATCTACCTATGAGAAGGAAATGATGGCCATCTTACATGCAGTCGAGACCTGGCGACCCTACTTGTTGGGGCGACGTTTCCAAATCCGCACAGATCATCACAGTCTTAAATATTTTTTGGAGCAATGCCTATCTTCCCCACAACAAAATAAATGGTTAGCCAAAATGCTGGGATATGATTATGAGATCATTTACAAGAAAGGGAAAGACAACAGGGTAGCAGATGCATTGTCGCGCCAATTTGAGGAGGAAAGTACTCTGCTCGCAATATCCCTCCCCATTGCAGACTGGATTGAAGAGGCTCGCAGGGAATGGTTTTCACATCCCGGGCTCTCCCAACTCATTTCTCAATTGCAGGCAGATCCTAATTCCAGCAAGGGCTACTCGTGGCAGAATGATATTCTTCGCTACAAGGACAGAGTCGTAATATCACCAACATCCACCCTCAAAAGTCGCATTTTAGCAGAATTGCACTCATCTCCCTTGCAGGACATTCGGGCTTTCAGAAGACATATGCTCGCACCAGAAGATCATTTTTTTGGGCCGGCATGAAACAGGACATCCTTACTTTCGTAGCAGAATGTGACGTCTATCAACGCCACAAAGGGGAAACTGTCAACACACCGGGCACATTACAACCATTGCCCATTCCAGCGTCAATTTGGACGGAGGTCTCCATGGATTTCATTACAGGTCTTCCAAAGTCTGGGAACAAATCAGTCATCATGGTGGTTGTGGACCGACTGTCGAAGTATGCTCATTTCTGCGCCCTACCCCAACCATTCACACCCACTTTGGTTGCTCAAACTTTCATGGATCAGATCTTCAAATTGCATGGCATGCCCACTTCTATTGTGTCCGACCACGACCCAATCTTCACCAGTAATTTTTGGCAGGAGCTCTTCAGAATACAAGGCACTCAACTCAAACTCAGTACTTCATATCATCCGCAAACAGATGGTCAAACCAAAGCCGTCAACAAATGTCTAGAAACCTACCTTAGGTGTTTCACTTCAGAAAAACAACCCCTTTGGGTACAGTGGTTACCTCTGGCGGAATGGTGGTATAACACCAACTATCATGCCACCACCAAAATGACTCCCTATGAAGCCGTCTATGGACAACTTCCGCCTTCCCCTACTTCTTATCTCACGGGGTGCTCCAAAGTACAAGCCGTGGATCAACTCCTACAACACCGTGCAACCATGCTTGCCCACCTGCGCGAGAATCTTCATCAAGCTCAAAACCGTATGAAGCAATAGGCTGACCAACATCGCTCAGAGCGCCAATTTCAAGAAGGGGATCAAGTCTTTTTGAGGCTGCAAACATCACTCAAAGACAAGGGCTGTCAAAAGCTCTCTCCAAAATTCTACGGACCATATCAAGTACTTCAGCGCATTGGAGAAGTGGCTTACAAGTTGGCTTTGCCACCTACAGCAAAAATCCACCCAGTTTTCCATGTATCGTGCCTTAAGAAAGTGATTGGGAACAATTGCCGAGTTCAAACCAGTCTACCTGAATTGGACGAAGAAGGGTCAATCTGGCTTCAACCTGAACAGGTTCTAGACACACGAGACAAGCACCTGCGCGGCCGCATGATTAAGGAGGTCCTCGTCAAATGGAAAGACACCTCGCCGGAAGATGCAACTTGGGAACCAGCCACTATTCTTCAGCAGTTTCCGCAGCTTCAGCCTTGAGGACAAGGCTAGTCTTAAGGGGGAGGGCATGTTAGGGTCCCACCCTAACCCCCTTATTTATGTCATGGGATCACGTCATAGTCAAGAGTCAATAAAGCCCATATTAATATTTGTAAGTGGTTAACCCGCAATTAATGACAGGACCACATTTAGTTGCAAATGGGCGGTAGTATTAGATAGATGGTAAATGGGCGGTAGTATTAGATAGATGGTATTAATAAAACCCACGATATTGGCTCGTGGTATTGCATGTATGAGTCATATATAAAGGATAGAGACTCCTTGCGAGGAGCATTGTGTCTTGTTTTGTAATCGAGCTCTGCTCTATTGGAGGTTGCCCCCTCGAAGAGGCCTGTGAACATTTCTCTCTGAATAATAAAATCATTTCTATTCTGTGCTCTGGGTATATTTTCTTCGCATATTCTGTGTTCTCGGTATCTTTTCTTCGCAAATTCTATGTTTGGGTATTGCTTTGCAGGTTAAGAGCATAACAAAGATCATGGGTTTGAGACACAACATAGGTAAATCAAAATATTGAAGCATGTATTATATATTATTGATAGCATAATAAATGTTTTTTTGGAGTAAATACTAACCTTATTTACATTCGTTTATAGGTGCAAATGTTTCTTCCACATTTTCTATTGGAGCCAAGGTAGATCTTCTGCAACATGGAGTGAAGGTGGGCGAGGGCTCCATATTCAATACAGAGCTTGGGCATAAAGTGCATGGAAAGATGGTAAAGAAAGGATGTATAGTGGTTAAAATCGAGAAGGTGTTAAAACATAATGCTCCTCTACCACATCCAACAAGATTTGAGCATACACTTGGGGGTGCATTAGAATCTTATGAAATTTGGCTAGAATCAGATTTGGAGCCTCACTGTCATGATCATGCCACAAATATTCCCCAAGATAGGGTTAGATTCATATGTAAAAAGGTTTCTCTTACACATGAATGCATGGGAACAAGCATGTGCATTGCCAAAGGAATGCTAGTTAATGTCTGCGAGGATGACATTGTTGAGGGTGAAACACTAGGTGAAATGGATTTTGGTGTTTTTCTAGAAGAGATAGATGGAAATTGTGAGATATGTAGAATTGGGGATAAGTCTATACAATGTTTGGTTAGATGGCCAATAAATAAGTTGGTGTACAACAAAGGTGTGATATTAAGGGTTAAGGAAAAGTTCAAGGAGCCACCCAAGGAAATGGTGATATGGGATGTTATAGAGGACACAAATCCCTTAAACAATTGGGATGGGTACTTTTGTAATGAAAAAGATAGAAACTCAATTGATATGCATGTAACAAGGCCATATAAAAGGATTAAACGAGTTATGGCTACAAAAAAAATTGCAAAATGTCAAACAAAAATAGATGAAGAGAAAGAAATTCGAGTTTTGGCAGCAGATGTATGTTGTAGAAAAGATTGTCTTCAACATGTGGATAGGAAGGCCATTGCAGGTGCTAGAAGGGATATGACACAAATAAATAAAAATGGTACTAGAGAATTTGTCTTGAATTCACTCATGTCAAACACAGTCATGTCAAAGGGCCATGGCCATGGCCATGGCTTACCACCTATTGCTAGAAATGTAAAGGACATGAGATTTAATGGGAATATTATTTGTACGAAAGCATGGTATAAGATACATAAAATTCCTCAAAGAACATTCTATAACTACCAGCATTATTTCCAACATGGACAGATCAAAGCTATTCATGGTAACACCAACACATGCAAAGCAAGAACTCACACAGTGGCAGCCATAGAAATATTGCACAAAATTGTAATGGATAATTCAGATTTTTCACCAAACCAAACACGTCAAGTTGAAGAAGATGGAACATCTGCTCCTTTAATATTGCTTCCTTCGACTTACACACAAAATTCTTTGTTAAAAGAGATCAATGAGGCTCTTCAAAAGCTCAATTACCCATCAATATCACAGTCAACAATGAGCAAGATTTGGAATACTAAGTTTTGAGATGTGGCATTTTCAAAGAACACCAACTTCAGTAAATGCAGTGAATGTATTGTGTTGAAAGCACAAATGAAGTCAGCAACTACAAAAGAGTTGGAAGAAAAGGCACTAGGTAGGTTGAAGAAACATAACAAGATTGTTGTGTGGAAGATATTGCTACTATGCCCATAGAATTATGTCAGAGCCATTTCCAAAGGAGTATTTGAGCATTATCCATGATAAAATGGACAAAACAAAGACTTCAATCCCAAGGCTACGTGTCAAATCAAAATCTATTGTAGGAACAAATTTAGGTTTGTCATTGATAGGTATGCTTACACATGCGCATAAGGCAGGAGGTTTTGGTCATTTCTCCTTACCATTTGTCCATATGGGATCACAATTTACTATTACATCTCTTGCAAAGTGCTTAAGGGACCTTGAAGACCCACAAATGGATATGTATGGTGATCTACTTTATGAAAGTGGAATTTCAAGAAACCCACTTACAAATGCATTAATTGACACCTCTATTTACTCAAAATGTCAAGAGTACAAGGATGATTTTATATCTCATGGAAGTTCAAAAAGTCAAAATGTTGATTTTAAACCTCTTCCTCCACATTTGTTGTTACAGTTGGAGAATGCAGCAAGTGATAATAAGAATCGCTATCTTTTCATGTTTCTATCGCTTTTAACTGCACCTGGTGTCTTCATCACTATTGAGGTTGGGTTCTTGCCTGTGGGGCACACCCATGAAGAGATAGATGGAACCTACGGAAGAATGTATTCCAACCTAAAAAGTAAAGATATTTATTCTTTACCTGAAATGATGGTTACATATCGCACAATTGAAGAAAATCGAGTGTTTCCACCTACACTTATTGACAAGGTCTATGACTTCAAAAGTTTCCTTAATGGATACATCAAGGAGGGAAAAAATGCACTAGATGGACATCTTAATGTCCAATACTTCCAATTTCTTGTACTCAATGATGTTCCAGTACTAAGGTACAAAGAATCAATTAGAGATATTGAGTGGTCAGAACCAGTTGAGTTATGGAATAGGGAAGCCATCTTTCTTAACTTCCAAACAAAATGATGTCTATTTAAAAGAACTAAAGGAAGGGATAACATCATACATAAAAATGTGGAAAGACACTATTGGGAACGAGGATTCACCAATTGTTACAGAGGAATGGAAAAATAAAGTAGTGTATTGGGAAAAAGTTCTTGATACATTAGATGGAATCTATAATGATCATAGGATAATAGATGGAAGTGATTCATCTTCTGAGGGTTTCTGGCCTTGGACAAGGCGCATTGTTGATGTTGATCATAATGCACTCTAAGTAATGTCAAGTATTATGGATGGAGATTTTGATAATGTGATAGATGAACCAATACATGTTGGACCCAAATGCAACAAGCCAAAGCCAACTTTCAATCCGATGATTGATGTTGAGAAAGGAAAGATGTTGCTAGTTAGATCAGGAAATGAGGATGCAGGAGAGGTGATTTGGATGGCACAATCCATCTCAAATATCTTTAGGGATAATGAAAGTGAGAATCTTCATGTAAAGGTTGACTGGTGGAAGCCTATGTCAGGGAAATACAATAGAAAATTTTTAGAGCAATATTGGGTACCAAATCCTGATGACACAGAACTTGGCTCTATTCCAGTTAATACCATAGTGTGGGCATGGATGCCAAAGAGAGAACATTGCAAGAAGACCAAGATAAATAAATATGGTGTAGAAGCCATTCTTGATCTACTTGAGCGAATATCTTAAGAGTAGGTTTATATAATTCATGAATGTAATTTTTTTTGAAGGATCTATTAATATACATTCATACACACTTTTCCATATTTGTTGTATATCAAATATTCTCTTCATATTCTTTTTGGAGGAGTTTTATATTATTTAATATTTCAATGTAATCATATGTTATACAAATTACATGACAATGCCATAAAATATTTAAGTTTTCAAGGATTTATTTGACCAACATGACTTCTCACCATATCAAATATGCATAATCAAATTCAATAATGCACTTAAAAACATCTTCTAAACTTGGTCTATTAAAAAAACAATGGAGTACCTAATTAGTATTCTATTTAATATAAACCATTTAAACACTTAATGAATAAATGCTAGACACTAGATATAATGTTTGAGGTGAGTTTTCCTTAATTTTCCTTATTATAATTGATATAAATCAAATTCACTATTTTGTTGCACTCTAATTTATAAAAAAATTATTTTGATCATTGAACAACACAACTAGAATTATAAAATATTTCCTCTTATAGATTTTGAAGTGGTGCCAACATTGTACTAGTATAATTAATTTGTACTCAACGTAGGAAAAATAGTTAGTGTCAATTTAAAATGGTCAATAATAGTAAGAAAAACAATATTAGTATATTCTTAAATAACTTTATAGGTAAGTTTTTTTTTGCAAAATCTATTATTCACGAGTCAAATTTAATACATAAATATAAATTTTAATGATAATAGAAATAATGTAAGGAATCTAAGTTTTAGTTGAATATTATTCATGAGTCAAATTTAATACATAAATATAAATGTTAATGATAATAGAAATAATGTAAGGAATCTAAGTTTTAGATGAATGTTAATATGTTCTTTTCAATATAATATCCTTAAACACTACAGGAATAAAAACTAAACATTTGTAATAAATAACTTAGTCAATTTTCTCTCTTTCTTGTTGTATTTGAAAATAATCAAATTGTACTACTTTGTTACTATTCTAATTCATGATTGATTTTGATCATTAAAATGATTAGTAATTGAGACAAGAGGCTCATTTTACAACGCAATATGGGGGGGAAATAAAAATTATGTTCTAAATAGAAAAATAAAAAAAATGAATATTCTGTAAAGTAATTAGAAGTATATAAAATGTGTGAATTAGATTTTTAAATTTTATACTTTTCAAAAAAATTCAGCTAGAGATACAGAGAAACTATTTGAAGATTTATGTTAACTAATTTATGTCAATATCAACTTCATATATATCTATATATAAGAAAAAAAAAATTATGGTTAAAATTTTTATTTGGTCGTATATATACTCTATTTAGCATTAAAAAATACAATTTCAACGATGAAAAATAACACATTGTATCTTTCATTCAAAATGTTTGCACGTGAAGAAATTTGATCCCTACATCTGCACTTAAAATGGATCTATGATGGTATATATTGGACACAATACTATGATCATTTGTCATTAAATAACTTTATAATTAATATATAGCTTGCATGTTAATCTATTATTCATTAAGTAGGCATCAAGTTTTTAACATAAAAGTACAAATAATAAATAAAAATAAATTATGCTACTACTTGCATTCAACTTTTAATTTGATCTTAAAAAAATATTTTCTCCTCAACTCTTAAATGGTGCAAACTTCCTACAATAGTATGTAATGTTGATGGTGATAATGATGATTATCATCCACTAAGACCAAATATGGTATATAAGAAGGTAAAAAGATATTACTAAATGTTATTTTGAATTTTATTGTTATGCTAAAAAAACATTAAAAGAAGTGTTTGTCACACGGAATCAGTCAAAAGTGCGGACACAACCGACCTTCCTAGAAGTCTAAGACATTCTAATGACAAAAAAAACAAACTGGAGCTATCCTTCTCTAAACATGCATTATGATATGAGAAATCAAGTGTTTCGTTCTTACCTTTGTCCAAACGCTGTTGTAGAAGTCCAAGCTTTGTTGATCTGGATGAGTTCCTCCTTTTCTCCAAAACCTGCAATCACCAACAGTCAAACAATTAAATAGCACCTGATTATAACATAAAACAAAGCATATTCAACATATAGACCAAGGAGTACATGAAATAACACATAAACAACAAGTTATTGAGAAGAATGGACCAATTTGCATTAAAGGTAATCAAAAGGAACCATTACAACCTGAGCCTTGGTGTTGTGCAAGCTCCTTCCAGGGTCCACAAGAGTCTTCCTCTACTTTGACAAAGCTCACCCACTTCCAAATAGAACAAGCAAAGATGGCAATCTCTCCTCACAAGCTTCTAAATGGGAGTCCTAATTCCTGCAGCATTTACCCTTAGAAATGTATAGCTTTCAACCTCTCCTCCTTCTGGGCCAATGCCTGTATTTATAGTGGTCTAGAGGAAGTTATTCAGGTCCACCATCAATGGGATAATCCCCTCTTTGGATGGGATAGATCCCTTATTGATGGGATAAGTTCCTCTTTGGTAGGAGTGCATGAACCATCTGGAGGCGCTCAATACACGTCGAACAACCTTCTAGAATGCTCTAGAAATAACCACAAGTGACTTTTTAAAGATGAAACTTGCGCATTTTAACCTTTTCAGGGGGACGCACCTGCACCTTTACATACAGAGCGTCCAAAGACGCATTTTTTGTGAACATTGGGTGCGTCCCCGCAGGTAAGGTTGAGAGAACCTGCGTCCCCAGAGATAAATACATTTAGAAAGACTTTCTCTCTTTTTTGGAGTTTGACATGGGAAGCAGAGGCATAAGACTTGCCTAAGAGGGTAGCATGACTGTTGATAGAGTCATCCTAACTGTAAATGGTCATGGTGACATTTTTTAGTGTAACAGTGTTTCAAGATCATCATAATTTTGTTTAGTTAAACAATCTCGAAGGTTGGTAGCGTCACAAATATTTTGAAATTTAATTCCAATATGAGTATAAACTGGATGATCTATGACAATTTCTAAATCTTCAACCATATTACTAGTGTTGCAAAGGTGATAGCCTTTTTATTGTGCTAACACTCTTTTAGTAATAATCATAACTTAACACATACATGATATTTTACTATATATTGGATTATAATTAAATGGGTTAATAATAGCAACATAAACATCATTATTTTCATAAAATAACCTTAACAAACTTGTCTTTTAATATAAACCATAAAAATATTAAAAATAGATAATGTAAGGAATCCACATTAAGATGTGAAAGATTTGCTTTTGCAAGTTTATATAAATTTTTTTTATAAACTTTATCATCATAATTTTTACACAAAAAATGGTGAATATCTACATTAAAATTAGTGAACTAAGTGACTTTCTAATTCCTCATTTCGAAAAAAATTAATCTAGTTAAAGCTCTAAATAATGGTATATATTGGACACATTACTAAGATCATTTGTCATTAAATAACTTTATGATATATATTAATATATTATTATTTAAGCAAGCCTCAGTTTGCTACTCACATTCAACATTTAATTTGATCCTAATTTTTTTTTTCTCCTCAACTCTAAAATAGTGCGAACTTCCTACAATAGTATGTAATTATGATGGTGATAATGATGATTATCATCCACTAAGACCAAATAAGGTATATAAGAAGGTAAAAAGATATTACTAAAAGTTATTTTGAATTTTATTGTTATGCTCAAAATGCATTAAAAGAAGTGTTTCAAGATCATCGTAATTTTGTTTAGTTAAAAGAAAGTTGGTAGCGTCACAAATATTTTGAAATTTAATTCCAATATGAGTATAAACTAGATGATCTATGAGAGTTTTTTAATCTTCAACCATATTACTAGTGTTGCAAAGGTGATAGACTTTTAAATTGTGCTAACACTCCTTTAGTAATAATCATAACTTAATGCATACATGATATGTACTATATCGGATTATAATTAAATGGGTTAATAATAGTAACATACACCATTATTTTAATAAAATAACCTTAACAAACTTATCTTCTAATATAAACCATAAAAAAATATTAAAATAGTTAATGTAAGGAATCCAAATTAAGATGTGAAGGATTTGCTTTTGCAAGTTTATATAAATTTGTTTTATAAATTTTATCATGATAATTTTACACAAAAAATGATAATTTTACACAAAAAATGGTGAATATCTACATTAAATTAGTGAACTAAGTGACTTTCTAATTCCTCATTTTGAAAAAACTTAATTTAGTAAAGTTCTAAATAATGGTATATATTGGACACATCACTAAGATCATTTGTCATTAAATAACTTTATACTTAATATGTATCTTGCATATTAATCTATTATTCATTAAGCAAGCCTCAATCAACTTTTTTATTAACATAAAAGTACAAATAATAAATAAAAATAAATTATGCTACTACTCACATTCAACATTTAATTTGATACTATTTTTTTTTTCTCCTCAACTCTAAAATGGTGCAAACTTCCTATAATAGTATGTAATTATGATGGTGATAATGATGATTATTATCCACTAAGACCAAAAATAGTATATAAGAAGGTAAAAAGATATTACTAAAAGTTATTTCGAATTTTATTGTTAATATGCTCAAAAAGTATTAAAAGAAGTGTTTCAAGATCATCATAATTTTGTTTAGTTAAACAATCAAGAAGGTTGGTAGCTTCACAAATAGTTTGAAATTTAATTCCAATATGAGTATAAACTGGATGATCTATGAGATTTTTTTAATCTTCAACCATATTATTAGTGTTGCAAAGGCGATAGACTTTTAAATTGTGCCAACACTTTCTTAGTAATAATTGTAGCTTAACACATACATGATATTTATTATATCTGATTATAATTAAATGGGTTAATTATAGTAAAATACACATCATTATTTTCATAAAATAACCTTAAAAAAATTATCTTTTAATATAAACCATAAAAACTATTAAAATAGATAATGTAAGGAATCCAAGATTAAGAAGTGAAAGATTTGCTTTAGCAAGTTTATATAATTTTTTTATAAAGTTTATCATGATAATTTTTACACAAAAAATGGTGAATATCTACGTTAAAATTAGTGAACTAAGTGAATTTCTAATTCCTCATTTTGAAAAAACTTAATCTAGTTAAAGTTCTAAATTCTAGATCCATTAAAAACTTCCAAATTTAATGAAATTTGTGTTAACAACAAGAAGACATCCCGAAAATAAAGACGGAAATCCTAAGAGGAATAGGGAGGGAGCTTCCACATCAGGTATAGATACATCTAATGTACAGTGTGAAACCAGTCACAGCAAAAGTCAAAGGCTCAATCCTGTTACTGAACAGGAAGATATAGAAGGATCAACACAGGTGACCAACACTAATTTGGACATAAGAAAGGGCACAACCCCATCTGGGGAGACACAGGAACCATCCACATCACAAACTCAGATGTTGGAAAGTAAACTAAGTGTGGAAGTGTCTTCATTCAGTAGGCCTGTTGACTAAGACCAAGACATAAAGGACAGATATAAAGAAATCAAAATAAGGAATGAGAAGCTCAAAGCTTAGACATATGCTCAATGTCTAAAAATCATTCCCACAAATCAAACAAGGCTGATGTCATCTTTTGACATCAAGGAGGGAAAGCTTCAAATGTCCTTTATCAAACCTACAGCACAGCAGCCCAAGACGTCTTCAGACTTCAAGAGGGTTGACTTTGAAGTATTAGCAAGTGATATTCATCCCATAGACCAAATAGAACTGCATAAACAAGCTGGAGAGATGGTATACTCCACCATTACAGGTAAAGCCATAGCTTCCCATCAGCTACAAAACTCAATGAATAATATCTCGACATAGTTTCAGTTGGAGAAGGCCTCTTCATAGACCAAGGATACCAGGACTAAGTCTTTGGAAGACTTAGTTATTGAGTTGGGACATGATCCAAAAGATATTAAAGCTACAGGGCAACTCATAAGGAAGAAAAATGATGTTATTGCTGCACTTAAGAAGCAATTAAAAATAACTCAGCTACGACATCCTCAAACACTTGAAGTTTTAGAGGCCCAGTACAAGCATGAGGAGTTGATGGACTTGGTCCTAAAACTCAATGATCAACTAAGGGAGACAGAGAAAGAATTGGACAGCTTGATCCAATTAAAAAAAATTGACATAGCCACAACTTCCACAAATGTCATCACTACAGTATCTATGACAGTCCCTTCCACACTAGCAGCGTCACTAGCACCTACAACTCTACCTACCATAGCATTGCCAGTCACAACAGAGTCTACATCAGCAAAAGGTACATCAGGGAAAAAAGCAGCAGAATTGGTCAGAGCCATGGAGGAAATGTCTATTCAGGCTACAGAAATGAACAGACTGAAAGAGGCAAGTTTAGAAACTGACTACAAACTTGCCCAAATTATGGAAAAGGAAGAGGGACAAAAGGGCAGTAGAATGAGTGAAATATTCAAAGCTATGTAGAAAGACCTAACATTGGAGAAACCCCTTGGACAAGCCAAGGAAATGTTATGGGCCAATATCATTGAGTCCATCAAGGATATTTGGCCATCTATTCAAGTTATTTTTGAGTAGATAGAATTGATAAAGATATCTACAGGAGCTATCGAAAAGGTCAAGGAGGAACTAGGTGACATGCCTGAGGATGCCAATAGACTCAACCACTTCCTTAACAGCAAAAACAGATATGAGCTTCATGAGCTGGATATAGAAGACAAAACTGAAACCATTTTGGAAATAAGGAAGGTCCTTTCCAAGAGAAACCTAATGCTAAGCATGGAAGAAAAGTGCCAGAACATGCAGGTAGCCATTAATAGATTCATGGCTAAATTCCAAATTTTGAGGGAGAAAGGATTGCCTAGTCCATTTGTCATTAATGACAAACTTATGACACAGCTGGACTATGATAATAGACTCAAGCAGTTGGCTAAAGAACAAGCTAGCACTTCAGCAATAAAAGCACTGCCAATAGGCAAAGTTTTGTATAATACATTTGAGAACTTGCTTTTTCTCCAAAATGAGATAAAACACTTGTTCATCACCAAGCCTAATTTTTCCAAGTATACCGAGGCTGATGAGATATATAGGAAAATGATGAATGTCAAGTTACCTGATGCAGAATGGTGGGAAAATATGACTTATTTACTGTGAGAAATTTATAGTTAAAAAGTCACTACACAGTAAAAGTAGAACAACTAGGTAAACAAATGAAAACATGTCAGCATGGTTAAAGAGTATCAGTGCCAAATAGTATCAGGTGAAAGGTAAAAGTTAAATAATATTCCAGCGTAAAAGACCACAAAAGCAAGCCAACATAAAGGGCTTAAATCCAACCATAAAAGCCAGCAGTACCACAATAAAAGGGACAACATGAAACAATTCAATAGTTGTCTCTATCTTCCTGCAAGAAGATATTTTGTATTTCCTAGATTAAATCTCAAGTTTGTTTTGAGATATTTTATAAATAATTTATTTATAAATACTTCACAATTCGAAGTGCGTAGGGTGGATTCTTAGACATTTCTATAGACCCTTTTCATCAAGAGATTGTAAAGCTATCGTATCACTGACTGGACTAGCAAGCTGGATTAATGGATAAAGACAAGACATTTCATAGGATTCATGTGTAGAGCAAAGTGTAGACAAGTATTTTCTCTTGTGTTGTTATCTTTCTTAAAGTTTTTCCACAATATTTAATGTATATTTGAAATCTGAATGCTATAATATGGAATGATATCTCAGAATTTGCTTCATTGCACTCTATTTTAACTATTATGCATTTAAATGTTTTCTACTAATTATCTAAGTTAAGGAATTCTTGATTGCTCCTTAGTTTAGGTGGTCTCCCTGTAATATATAGAAAAGGATTCTTAATTGCCCTTTGTTTCCGATTATCCTCTATTCCTCGTTTTAATCTCGGTCTGAGAATTCTTAATTTCTCTCTCACCCTGGTTAAGACCATTTCACCCATCTAGCCCAAAGACCTACACTTTACTCTGCTAGCTTGCCATATGAACACTCCCTTTAGTGACTTAATTCCAGTTCTGCTACCCTTCTTTTGACTCCATAGCCCAATGGTTTAAAGACATCATTCTATCCATCTGTTTTAAGGATTCCACCATCCAATCTTCAATACAAATCAAAAACCCCCTGAACCTTCAAAACTAGCCTGAAATCCCAACAAACAAAGCTAAATCATATAGAGAGAGCCCTCTCTGAGCCATAGGTTGGCTAGAGCATATGCTTAAAAGTTGGTTTGTGGTTACCTCGGTCCTTTCCTTCTTCTAAAAACTTCTAGGGAAACGTTTTGAGTGATAACAGGTCATACTTAGTGAACACCCGGGTGGGTATGTACCTTGAGAGACAATCATGACTAAGGTGTCTATCAGTCATTGGTATCGTCAACACTATGCTCTAATCCATTGAGAGATAGAGCTGTCATTCAAGGCCTTGCTATGAAAACAATATTGGTTACTATGATGCTATAACAGATAGATTGCCAATCTGATTTCTCTTATGTGAATTCTTCAAGATTGAAACATAGCCGAACACCTTGTAATGTTGTATAAATAACTCCCTAGTTAAGAGGGAGTGTTGAAGGAAATGTAACTAGGTTCGGTCTTAATAAATGTACTTTTGATATTTGTATTTATTCAAGAACAATAAATATTATTTTTATAATATATGTCAATGAGTTTCTTGCTCATTGAAATAGGTCTAGCACATGTTAAAGTGCTATAGGTGAGTCAAAAAGTCAAAAGAAAATGTTGAAGACCTTAAGGGCATGTTACACCAACTATATGTATGTATAAGAGTCAAATAATATCCCTCGAATCAAAGTCAAGTCTCCTCCAAAGCAAAGACGTCACCAAAGAAGCCATCCGAGGAAAATATAGCAAGTCAGCCTACAAACAGTCTTCAAGTCGACCTTCTTGTCGGCCTAAAAGGAGGGACACTCCTCTATATATAGAGGTTGTTCACTCCACTATAACGCGCTCATATAGCTATAAAATTAGCAAAGTTAAGTAGATAATAAAAGAACTAAAAAGGACAAAGTCAAGGAGCCTCTATTGTAGAGAATTAAAGAGAAACATAAGAGAAGGTTGGAGGTTGGTTTCTAGTGAAAATACAGTCACACATGTGAGGAAGAAGAAGGTTTCATGTGGTCATAACAACAAAAACTCACAACCAAACATTTCTCATCATTTGGGCTAGAGACATAGGACTAAAAGGCCTCCCACTCAAGTGAAGTAGCAAGGAAGAAAAGTGAAGGTAATAGGGTTGTTCTAAAGCCTATTACAGTCACACGTGTGAGGAGAAGGAGGTTGTCTTTGCTGTCATAACAACCCTCCCATTACAGTCATACAAGTTCATTGGTTGGTGAAGAGAAGGAAGGTATCATCATAAGGAAAGGGTCTCATCAAAGGTATCTATACTAGAGCAAGTGCAACAGGATCTAACAATAGTTGAAAGAAGGACGAAGTGCCAAAAAACAAAGAACTGGAAGAAAGAAGTACTTGGGAGCAAAGTGCAGAAAGGAGGATGGACTTGAGTTTTGCTTGGATGAAATTATAGTAAAGGGTCTAGGGTTTGGAATTGATCAATAAGAATCTTCAATAAGGGAAACTTACTAAAGGATTTTCCTCTCAATAGAAGAGAGGTTTTGGCCCTGGTAGAGAGCCAACATCTTGTGTTCTTGTTCTTATGTTTTTGGTAGCAGTTTGATGAAGTAAACACACATGCATTAATAAGAAGAAGAAGATTAAGATAACAAGAAAAGTAAAAAGACTTCACAAATTTTTATAAAATCAAGAATAATCACACTACACCTAATTGCCCTTGATTCTTCAAAAACAACTGCAATCCCTATCATCACAACTTTACCAGCTAACACTCTCCTCAATGGTTTTGCTGCTACTTCGAGTGTTGCTACTCTGAGGGCTAGTACAAAGAAACTTACAGAATGGGTTGGCAAGCTGTTAGGGATGAACCTGAAGACACAACACAGGTCTGATGCCATCCATATGTATGGCAGGTTTTTCAGAATGCAGAGTGGCATACCTATTTTGAGGGGTTGTGGGGATTTGATGAAGTGTTTACAGTCGATTTTTCATTGAACTTGGATGGGAATTACTCTAGTGTTCATGGGCTGGACATTCCTATCATAGAAGAAGTTATTTCAACTATTAGTGGATTGCCATAAGGTGGGAAGAAATGGTTCACCTAGAAATTTCCTCTACCAGAGTTTACAAAATTATTCTTGCAAGAAAGGGAGACCATGGTTGAAAAGGGAAGGGGATACGATCATAAGTCCTTGCCACATCCATGGGCTGAGGTCATGTATTTTGTGGTGAGATACATCACTTGTGAAGGGAATCTTGCTACCCTATTCAAATACCATTTTAAACTTCTTGCATGCCATTGGTTTCTTCGTGTGCATTCTCTAGATATGCCAGATTTCTTATGGAATAGTCTGCAATTAATGGCATGGTCTGCTCATCAGTCGCAGAAACCATTGTAGTCCTCACAAACCATGGGCTTGTTAGGCTACTGGTGGTGCATGCCTTGTCACAAAATTTCATGTCTTGGCCACAATTCACTGAATTGGTAGAAGAGGAACTTGCAGTCATGATGTTGGCAAGGGAAGAAGAGGGATTAGTGGCAGAAGAAGGAGCCGCAGAAAACGTTGTTACACCAAAACCAGCCTTTGTGGTTGAACAATTGGAAGCATTGGTGATGGAGTAGGCTGCAGCAGAATCACCAATAGAGAAAGGGGCCACAAATGATGTTGTTACATAAGAACCAACATCGACTGCTAACCTAGAAGAAGATGAAATGGAGGTATAAGGAGGTGTAGGTGACGCTGCTACACAGGAAATAGTGTTGACTACCAACCTGGAAACATGAAAAATGGAAGTGGAAGGAAGTGCAGTCAATGCTATTACACAAGAACCACCATCGACCACTACGCTGAGGGAAGAATTTCTGGCAGTAGAAGAAATTGTAGGTGATATTGTTACACAAGAACCAATGTCGCCTGCCAAAGTGATGGAGAAACCAGTGGAAGAAGTGGAAGTCGGGGTCGACACTGTTACACAAGAAACAGGGTTGACTGTCAAGCAAGTGGCTGAAATAGAAAAGAAGGTGGCATAGGAAAAGGAGAAGGAAAGTGTAGAAAAGCCAGAGGAAGGAGAAGGAATTAAAGCAACAGGTTAAAAAAGCATGGAAATCAAGGAGGATGTACCTCGTTCTCCACTTTTTGCCTCCTTTCCAATATGGGAAAGGAAATTTCACACCCCTAAATTCTCGGTGAAAGAAAATATCTCTCCCTCGATATTAAAATTCGTGGGGACAACTAGAGGTACCATTTTCGACACTGTCACATAGGAACCAGTGTTGACTAGTGGACAAATTGGACAAATCGAAGGACTGGTGGTCAACACTGTTACACAAGAACCAATGTCAACCAACGGGCAAGATGAAGAAAATGTGGCTGGTGCTATTCGCATAGAGCCATTGGAAGAAAACATTGTTATTGGTATCGACCCACAAGGGCCAGAACTAGTTTTTGAGCAAATGGAGGAGGATAAATGGAAAATAGAGCAACCAAAGTAGCCACAAGAAAAAGGTGCCGAAAATGCTACTCTATAAGGGCCTACATTGGCTCCAGAGTCATTAAGAAAAAATGTAGGGGTTTGAAGACCTACGGAGGAAGATGCTGGGGCTGCCCCTCGAGTTGAGGAGAAGAGAGAGGAAATAAGGGTGAAGCAGGAGCCAGTGGACAAGTTTCATGACATCAACCTGTCATATCCAACACTGGTCGCAAGACCAGTGGAGGAGGTCATTATCAAGCAATAATTTATTGAACATTGCGCAAAAATATGGGCCCCCATCCAAGAAAGGTACCAATTGCAATTTAAAGAAAATATTCAATTAAAGTTGGAGATTATTAAGTTAAGGAAGTAGGTGTCACACTTACAAAGATAGGTGAAGAAGCATAAGAAGAATTTCAGTCAGGCAGTTGTGAATCCTGGAGCCGAAACCACTTCAGTAACAATACAGACCAATCCATTGTCACATCTGTTTGAGTCATGGGAATTCTTGTTCACTGCTGAAATACAGAAATGGTAGGCTACCGCATCTCACCTTCAATGGGGGTCTATCTCTTTGGAAGCCCACATGTAAGGAGTGCAAGGAATTCGAGAACAAGCTGCAAGAGTAGTGACTGATTACATGACTCAGATGGATAAAGCAAGGCAACAACGAGAAAAGCAAAAGAAAAGGATTGAGGAACTAGAAGAATAGGTGTAGCTATTGAAGGCTAACAAAGATGAAATGTTCGCTTTGGTGTAGAAGGTAATGGCATGTTGACCTCCTGCTCATACTTATGCTCTGTTCCTCCGTGAACAATCCCTGTTTTTTATCTGGAAAGCATCCATTGGGAGATAAGTGATGAAATATAAGATCTAATATAGTTTCTACGGATCCTGAAGGGTCACAATATTCTGAACCAACACTTGATGTGTGAAATCTACATGCATGATTATTTTATGGGGACCGATCAATCATTCAATCCAGTGCCATATATGGGGGATATTCAGTTGAGAGCCTTCACCTCCTTCATGATTAACCAGGTTATGTGGAAGAAAGCCTTCGACACATTCGAAGAGAACCAAGTGAACAAGCCACTTATAGTCCGGGCAGAGCATTGTCAGGCTGTGAATAAAGCATTTCATCCCTCACTCCAGCTCAGCCTTCACGCTTCAAGGGGAATCTATTACACAAAATCTTGTCACTTGTCCCTGTACTCCCCGTTCCTTGATCCTGGAGGACCTCTACAGTGAACCCCGCATGCTTTACCTTCATGAAGAAACTCCCATTATGTCCCTCTTCATGAGAATATCATTTTCCTTTTGCACCATTTCCCCTAAAACTTCTATTTTTCCCAGTTTACAAGATCGGCACTAATGGCCTTTGTCTCCCCTGCACTGATGTGTAGAGATTAGCACTATTCCCTGCGCCGATCAGTGCAGCTGAGTTGTGTTCTAGTTGCGTCGGTCCTGTTATGGAAAGTTTTTAAATTAGAGCAGAAGCTTCCAGATGTAGAAGCTTCATAACGGAAGTCTGGTAAATGGTTTGGCCATATGGGGTCAAGGATGACAGTTTGGGCTCCTTTACCCTATAATTATGGAACTAACTCAAGAGATAAGTCCTTCTCCCATGAGAAGAAGATCCATCTCCCATCCATATTTCCTATATAAACCTCCCTTCTTCCCAAGCACAAACTAGTCACAGTCATAGTTAGAGTGTTGGCTGAGTGTGAGTATACTATTTTGATTAGACAAGCAAGCTATTACTAGTTGTAGCCATCTAGTTGTGTGAGGGAGAAGTGTGTTTGGTTTGGAGTGAAGCCCAAAGGGAAGAGCCTTTAAACTATTGTTGTTTGAAGCCATCATGGAATGCTAGCAGAAGTGTGTGGGAACCTGGTCTTGTCAGAGGAAGATTGCGACATCAAGATGAATGGTTGTAATCTCTCTTTGATATTAATATATGCAACTATCGATTGATTTCCTACATGTTTTTTAATATTACATATTCGTGTTTTGATGCTTCTTGGCTCATTAAGTAGGTTGAATTGCAATTTGTCTATTATTATGTTTGTGTGATGTTGTTGTTTACTTGTTTCAGGAACTTGAAGAAGGAAGTGAGAGATCGCTAGAGTGAGCAAGTAAGGACATCATCAAGCAGGATGAGTGACCAACAGGTAGGCCCTCTTGATTGATTCTAACCTAAGGAAATCTTCCATAGAATGTATCTGTTGTGGCTAGACCCATTATCAAGCTAGAGGAATCCGTTCATGTCCGCACTTATAATTTTACTTCACCACAAGTTGGCGACTCTGCTGGGGAGATCCCATCTTTTTGTTTGTTTTGGATTTCATGATTTTGTGAGAAGTTTTCTAGTTTCACATTTACCCTTTGGTTCTGTTTCTTTTCTCCTGCTTATTTGTCTAAGCCCAATATTCATAGTAGAAAATATGGTCCTTGTTTTGAATTTTTTTTTATTTTTTCCTTAGTTACGTCAGACAGCGCACTTAATCCACTGATATTCATGCTGACCAGCATGAATTGCTAAGGAACAGTCGTGCCGACTAGCCTCTGGTGCTTGTTTCTAGTTAGGCAGTTGCGCCGATCCCTGTAAATGAAAATTAGGGCTAGACATCAATCTTAGCCAGTGTGTTCTACTCTTGTGTTTTTGACCTTGTAAGCCTTTTTGACTATTTTCTTCCTGACTAGAAAGCTTCATTAGCTTGCTTTGTGTGCTTGCTTGGTTTAGCCCACCCTCTCATGTGTTAAGTCTAGCCCTGTGTGAAGTTCTCGTTTAGTTTTTCTTTGAATCCCTCGATCAACACTAGTTGTCAGTTAGGCAGTCACGCTGATCAGGCCATCAACGCTAGTTGTAGTACTGGTCAGTCGTGCAGTCATGCCTATCAGTGCTAGTTGTCAGTTAGGTAGTCGCCCCAGTCTCAGGGGTAAGAAAAAATCAAAATTTCTCCCATTCCAGTGCCAGTGTGTCTTGACCCTCAGACTCTCTTCTTCCACCAGAGGTGACTATGATGCTTTGTTTGCTTCATTTTCAATTAAATGAGTGAAAGAGTGTCATTTTTTTCTCTTGTTTCGAGTGTCTCTTTTCTCTTTCCAAGCATAGATTACATTGCTTGGTTTGTCGATTGAAGCATTTATGTGTTTGGTTTGTTCGATTCATGGAAGAAGTTGCTTTTAGTTTCTTTATCATTTTTTTGATTTGATCGATGCTTGTTTGTTCGGAATTGTGAAAATTTTCATTAAAGTGCTTTATGTGAAAGATTCATTTTGCATTTTATGAAAAGGAGAACATCAGTCTAGTTTACTTAAGTGAAAATATTTCATTAGTAGCATCACTAAGAAGCTAGAATCACAACATCATAGACATGGAAATGAAAATGAAATTTCTTTTATTGTTAAGGGAAGATTAAGTGCATTTACGACATGTGTTAGAGAAAGATTTCATTCTTTAATTGTTACATTGATTTTGTGTTCCATATCTCTCAATTAGTGTTAACTTTCATCGAAGACAAAGATCTCTTTTCTGATGTAGCTGCATATATTAGTTTTCAGATGATAGCGATAGGACCTTGTAATTGAAACCTAACTCAAGATCAATCGTTAAAATGTATTGAATTAACCTAAGGAAGTATTGAAACTTAACGCTCATATTTAGTGGTCTAGGCTAGAGACATGTTCCGACGTCTTAAAACCTAGTAGCTGTTGTTCGCTTCAGCACTAGACAATGCTAGTATAGATTTGTGCTCCCCGTACCGTCAAGTATATAACAGGAGATAGCGGTAGTATAGTAGTTTTCAGATGATAGCAGTAGGACCTTGTAATTGAAACCTAACTCAAGATCAACTGTTAAAATTTATTGAATTAACCTAAGGAAGTATTGAAACTTAACACTCATATTTAGTGGTCTAGGCTAGAGACATGTTCTGACATCTTAAAACCTAGCAGCTGTCATTCGCTTTGACACTAGACAATGCTAGTACGGATTTGTGCTCCCAGTACCGTCAAGTATATAACAGGAGACCCCTCTAGGCTACAATCCTTTATCCATAGGAAGCCGATTCAGCCACCTTGCAAACGTGATACACCAAAAACAGCATTCGGGGAGGTTGCCTGCCCGTACTTCTTGGTTCACCAAGAGGTATTTTGCAGTTCAAGATTGCCTGGTAATCCTTTTTCCCTAGATAATCCAGAGCAGTCATTTGGTATTTGTGACTTATTAAACTTAAAAGATCATTTGAGCACTTGTCCTTTCGAGATCGTTAATTCTAAAAGGGACTAGAGTCACCTTTCGTCCTTTTCTTGACTCTTAAAACATGAAAAGGCAAAGTCTTGTTTCAATGTCTTAAAATTAACTGCCCACAAAATATTCTTGGTTAAAGTTATCTTCCTTAGTGTTTCTTTAAAATTCGATTCCAATGGCAACATTCCCAAAGTTTACCGGTCAAGGGTTCCCCTCAGATGGGAATCCTAGTCCATTTCGTTCTTTTGGAAATGCTGGTGCTCCTTATATGGCGACGTTGTCCCTCCTTGGGTTAACCATTGGTTTACCTGTCTGGTTATTTTCAACCTCGGTGGTCCTAAGTGTCCCAAATCCTGCCCCATCATCTCCCTCAAAGTGCAGCTATTACTCCAAATGCATCCCCCGTCCAAAAACCATCTAATCCTTCACGAAAGGTAAAATTCCCTTGCAGGCTTTATAAGGGTGACCATCTCCTTCGAGACTATCCTGGCATTCCCAAAGTCTTAAAGGTATGGTATCAAGACCTAAATCGACCATCCCCGTCGACCTCTGGAGATCAGGTCGATGCTACGCCTTCAGTTAATGATTGTAAGAAGAAAGGGAAGATTAGATTACCCTCTAGGTTATGTGAAAGAGAGCATCTTCTTCACCTTTGTCCTATTATGGATAAAGCTTCCAAAGTTTTGGAAAACCTTGCAGCTCCTCAATCCCAACTTCCTGTTGGTTATCACAAGCTTTCTTTTGACCCTATCCCAGTTGTTAAAGAGATTGACTTGGATTCATCTCTTGCACATCCTACTCTTCCTAAGAAAGACTCTCTTGTGTCTGTTTCTGACCAACCATTGGTCGAAAAGAGTGTCGACTGGGTTCCACCACCAGTCACTCACTTTGTTCCAGAAGAGAGTGGTGATCATACTGCTCATGTTCTTCTCATCTCCTCAGATTCCCACAAATCGAAGAGTGACCCTCCCATCTTGGTTGTTTAGGAGAGTCCTTCTCCTATTCCTGTATAGCATGGGGGCTATCATATGATACCCCCAAGTAGTTATGTCGTCTCTTTCGATTGGGGTCCATTGACTGCTTTCCGCCTCCCATCTTATATGCCTTTCTAGATCAGAGTACAAGCCTATAATATGGTAGTACCTGGAACTATATTAGATGAAGGTGCATCTGTTAGCATCATGTCCTCCACTACTTGGAAAGCTTTGGGTTCCCCACAGCTTGTGCTTGTCACCTAGAATCTGTTGGCTTTCAACGGAGGAACCAGTCAACCCTTAGGGATCCTTTCGAAGTTCCCTATTGCTTTGCGAGGAAAGACCATCTATATATATGTAATGGTAGTCCAAGGTCCCTTAGATTTCAAGCTTCTCCTTGGACGCAACTATGTTTATGTCTTGGGAGCTCTTATTTCTTCACTTTTTCATGTGCTTTTTTTTTTCGGCATGAAGGGAGAATAGTGACCATTGATCAATTGTCATTCATTAGTCACCAGGTGCCTCCTATGCAACCATTGTCCCCTATTAGTTCTTGTTTGAAAGAAGTACCCTCCCCGCCATAGGTTAATTATGTGGCTACCTGTTCCGTCTCCTCATCTACTATTGATCACGCCAATGGTATTGGACATTATGTACTGGGGGCATTGGAACCCGGTCTGTCTTTGGTACCAAGTGACATGTGTTCCTCCCGGAGCGTGGTTCTTCCGTCTAATGAAGACCTCTTGGGAGCCATGTTCTCGTATGGTTCATGAACAGATGCATGATGATAGTTCCTAGTCTTGTATTAACCTCATTAAAAAATAAAACAAGGAGTCATCAGGATGGTTCCTTATCTTGTGACAACCTTGTTAAAAAATGAAACAAGGAGTCATGAGCATAATTCTTTGTCTTGTGTCAAGCTTGTTAAAAAATGAAACAAGGGTCTCGAGGATAGTTCTTTTGCTATGTTAACCTCGTTAATAAATGAAACAACTCCCTCTTCCAAATCGAGTCTTTGATTAAGATCTCATAAAATCCCAGTCGAATCTTTCCAAGATCTCGAAAGAGGACCTTCATTCCATTCACCTAGTTGACTGAAATGAAGCTTGGGGGCATGTACCTCGATTGATTCATTATGCTGGGGGCATGAAAACTTATAGAAAGCATAGTTTTTCATTTCAAGCTTGTGTAAACATGAAGCCGAATTCAAGCAGAGTTCCCCATGGTTCAAGCTTGTGTAAAAATGAACCCATGCCCTATTTAAATCTTGTGAATGCCATTTTTATCAGTTGATTTATGCTAGATGAGCCTTGGTTGTTTCATTCCATCACCACCATTTGTTTGGCCAATCATATGCTTTCACTTGGCTATGTTTCCTTCCATTAGGGATTGCAGCGATGAGTGGTTTTATTAGCCATCCTCTTAACCATTACATCTTTTGAGCAGTTCCTCCATTGTCAAAACCAGTTTCTACCCTTTATACCACTCGTTCCTCCAGGATGAGTCACCTTTAAGATATTTTCAAACTCGTACAAAATGAAAGGATTGCCAAGTATTTTTCCCTTTTGACTCGTAAAAGAGAATAAAATGGGGGGTCCGCTTTCAAGCTCTTTTCCAACCCTTTAAACACGAAAAGATTGTTGAGATCTTGTCATTTTGGACTCATTAACAGATGCGAAACATTGTGCACCCAGTATAAGTTTACCCCTTTTTCAGGCTGGGAGACACTATTTAAGAAAAAGGTACTCCTTGGCTGAAATGGTCAAGCGGTTTTCTCAAGTATTGTTTTCTACCTTTTCAGGCTCGAGAGACACAAATGTACGAAAAGGGACCATGTGGAGTTTTATTTTATGTGTCTTTTTCAAACTCTCTAAACATGAAAAAGATACTGAGCTACACCTTTGTCGGACTCGTTAAACTATTAAATGACGTCAGATTCGTCACCATGACGAACGTGAGCTTCTCCTTCCTAGGGCTTGTTAAACTTACTAGGTCAAATTCATCTGAAGAATGAACTTATAGCGCAAGCATATGCTATCCCCTTCAAGCTTGCGATTAAAAAATAATTCGGGTGCCTTCCAGAAAGGGTGGGGAGAAATTTGGAAATCTATCAGTCATGTCAGCAGCCCACTCTTGAACATGACACTCTTTTCTTTGTTTCAGGTTGGGACGTCCTCCTTTACATCATTGACCTTCCTGGGTTTGGGCTAGGCATTTTTGTCTTCCATTCGATCTCTGCTATGTCATCATGACCACCGATCCCATGGATCCAAAAGCTGCCAAACTTCCAGTTGTGTCATCAATATGTTCAAGGGTTGTCCTTCTACAGTTACACTTACCTATGATTCTCTGTATCATCCAAAATCATTTTTCATCCTCTCGTCTTGCGTCGATGATGTGGGATTCGTTATGGCCCTCCTTCGACATGGTCGCTTTCCGTCGACATCAACTCATTATCCGAGAAGTTGATTGAGAGACTCCCTTCCAATACCTTAGAGCTTGCATGCCCTAATGGCAAGTTCTTCACACTCGACGACAAGTTCACATCTTTGGCTTTCAATCGAGTGATTTCACGGGTGTTCAACTTCAGTTCCTGTATTCACATTCCATGAATTGTGCTGATAGTACCTTGAGAGACATTGTAATTATAGGTGGTTTCTCTCGCACTTGTTAATAGTTTACATCATTGACTGGTAATCAAGAAACCTTCTAGCATGTTTGACGTCAACACATCTATTCGCATGCTAGAATATGTACTTTGATCAGGTCGTGTTGGAGCGCAAGACCCTGAACTCAGATCACACAAGTCCAGGTTGTGAAGTGGTGTGACATGGTTATGATGATATGCATGTCACTTTCAGATGGCTGGCTGTGACCAGACCATGAGTTATCATATGTGATCCTTCTCATTATTGGATGGTTGTGACCATATGTTGGTTATCATATGAGATCCTTCTCATTATTGGGTGGTTGTGACCATACCTTGGTTTCTTTGAGGGAGGGTTGCTCCCATACCTAGATCCATTTACGTGATCATTCTTTGGATTGGCTATGTTCATGCCATGATTCATGTATCATTTGACAGAGATCTCAGTTTATGTATATGTATTTGTACTTTCTTCTAGGTTTTCCGATGGCAGACTAGTTCCCTGCATTGATTTATAAAGCATTTCATCCCTCACTCCAACTCGGCCTTCACGCTTTAGGGGGCATCTATTACACAACATTTTGTCATTGTCCCTGTACTCCCCATTCCTTGATCCTAGAGGACCTCTACAGTGAACCCCGCATGCTTTTCCTTCATGAAGAAACTCCCATTATGTCCCTCTTCATGAGCAGATCATTTCCCTTTTGTACCATTTCCCCTGAAACTTCTGTTTTGCCCAATTTACAAGACCGACGGTAATGGCCTTTGTCTCCACTGTACCAATGTGCAGAGATTAGCACTATTCCCCACGTTGATTGGTGCAACTGAGATGTGTTCTAGTCACGTCGATCCTGTTATGGAATGTTTTTTAAATTAGAGCTGAAGCTTCCACCTCTAGAAGCTTCGTAAAGGATGTTTGGTAAATGGAATGGCCAAATGGGGTCGAGGATGACAGTTTGGGATCCTTTCCCCTATAATGATGGAAATACCTCAAGAGATAAGTGCTTCTCCCATGAGAAGAGGATCCATCTCCCATCCATATTTCCTATATAAACCTCCCTTCTTCCCAAGCACAAACTAGTCACAGTCACAGTTAGAGTGTTGGCTGAGTGTGAGTATACTATTTTGATTAGACAAGCAAGCTATTACTAGTTGTAGCCATCTAGTTGTGTGAGGGAGAAGTGTGTATGGTTTGGAGTGAAGCCCAAAGGGAAGAGCCTTTAAACCATTGTCGTTTGAAGTCATCATGGAATGTTAGAAGAAGTGTGTGGGAACCTGGTCTTGTCAGTGGAGGACTGCGACGTCAAGATGAATGGTTGTAATCTCTCTTTGATATTAATATATGAAACTATTGATTGATTTCCTACATGTTTTGTAATATTACATATTCATTTCTTGATGCTTCTTGACTCATTAAGTGGGTTGAATTTCAATTTGCTTATTATTATGTTTGTGTGTTGTTGTTGTTTACTTGTTTCAGGAACTTGAAGAAGGAAGCGAGAGATTGCTAGAGCGAGCAAGCGAGGACATCATCAAGCAGGATAAGCGACCAAGAGGTAGGCCCTCTTGATTGATTATAAGGTAAGGAAGTATTCCATAGAATGTATCTATTGTGGCTAGACCCATTATCGGGCTAGAGGAATTCGTTCGTGTCCGCACTTATAATTTTACTTCACCACAGTAGGAGATAAGTTGCATCAGGACAAGCAGAAAGGCTAGTTGGGGGGAGATGTTGGTTGCTAATTTTGCCTACATTTTACCCACCTTTTTATCCTTTTTGTGTACTCATTTCATGCCCTTGGTGGTCGATTTTCATTCTAAACGTTGAAGGTACACCTACTATCATGTCTTTGTGAATTGTTAATCATTGAAGTGTAGTCATAGGGGATTATTGCCTAAGGTTCTTGCTAACTTAATTTTTCATGTAGATTTGAAGGAATGATGATCAAAGGTATGATTCAGTGTATGTTGACTATTAAGCTGGCAATGTTATCTTTGGATATTAGTTGCAACGGTGGATCAACCTATCGATCAACACAAGTGCTATCTTTGAATTCTGTTGTATCTCAAGAAACCATTATGTATTTGTAGGCAGACAGTTGTCATAATCATAGACACTATCAGTTTATTAAAGAAATGTATAAGTAATGATCACGGGGCTGGGAAAGCCACCACTAGGATATATATGATATGTCCAAGCTGTAACAAGAAACCTTTGTAATGGTATTTTGATTAATACAATTGGTGACGTTTTCAGTATTTTATAGACCTCGATCTTGTCACAACCCTAATCAGGAAGTTGGGCCCACTCTCCTAACAAAGCACTTTTGGATTAGATGTGTACGTAGGTTTATTTTCTATTGTGTTGTCTCTTTGTTGTGTAATGATTTCAATGTGTTTCTATGAGTCTTAACTTGTTGTTACTCTTATTTGTTGCTACAGTTATAACTTGATGTTACACATTGTTATGTTATGATTAAATATTCAATGATGGGTATGGAAACTATGGTCTGCATATACCTTGCATGATAGCCTTGAAATAATTAGTTGAGCCCTGGGTTGACAATTAATGTGGAATTGGATGAATTGCGTGATTCATATCTGAACACAAATAATCATGTGATATTTTTCAGTGCTTAAAGTAACATTAGTTTGCTCACATCGGTCTAGCACTTTTTCAAGATTGGTTAATGCTATTTCAAAACTATCACCATAAGGTGTAAATTCATCCATGAATACTTCTAAACTCTCATTTCGCAAATCCGAAAATATCCCCAATATTTCCCTCTAGAAGGTTGCTGGCGCATTACAGAGTCCAAAAGGGATAACTCTGTATGAAAAAGTCCCCAAAGGGAAAGTAAAGGTGGGTTTATCCTGATCCTCTAGGGTAGTCGTATCTGATTATAACTGCTACATCCATCTAGAACTAAAAATAACTTTTTCCAAATAATGTATCAAGGACCTGATCTATAAATGGAAAAGAAAAATGGTCCTTTTTAGTGGATTTGTTAAGTTCTTTGTAATCTACATAGACCCTCCACTTGCCATTCTTTTTAGGAACAATAACCAGTGGAGATACCCATTAGTTGTAAGAGATGGGATAAATGAAGTTAGCATTTAGAATCTTTTTTAATTCTTCTTTTACTACTTATTTAAGTGTCGAGTTCATGCGTCGTTGTGGCCGCCTAACTAGATTGCGGTCTCCTTTGAAGTAGATGTGGTGGGTACATAGGCTAGGGTGAATGTCTAAAATTCCTTTTTATGTCTCTGTAACAACTATAACAACATCCTGCTATTTTCGAGAGTCATATTAGGATTAATATTTAGATTTTTTCCTAGCTCTATTTCAATTGAGCTACTCTTGATAATAGGGGTGGTTTTCATATGTTCTAGACTCAATACTTCGATGTTATATTCTACCCCTAAATGTTCAATATAACTAACAACAAGGGAATTAATGATAAATCCATTGATAATGTCATCCTCCATTTCATTCTTAAATTACTGGGCTTTTCCAAGAGTGAGGAGTGGCTGGGAATGATTTGATTCAGGTTCAAATTCATCCCATAAAGGATTTTCCAAATCCGTACTTGGTTTTGTAGGAGGATAGAGGTCGAGGTTCTTTATGGGTTGTCCATCTAAAATTGTCATGAAGCCTCACCTATAACCTATGAATGCATCCGCATTGGCCAAACAAGGCCTTCCTAATATCAAGGGATGTCCCCCCATATTTGATTTGGTTTGGAAAATGATAAAGTTTGTTCGGTACCTCCGGGAATCTACTATGATGACTACATCCTATGTCACTCCTTTTAGTTTAACATGTGACCTATTTGCTAGTTCTAGCACTACGTTGTAGCGGCTACAACCACCCTCCAAAATTTTTCCTTAGCTTTGTTTTGGATCCTCCCTACCAACCTTTCACAGCAGCATGTCTTACCTTGTCAGGTACACAAGCTTCAACATATTGATAGCCTATGCATTAGAGCTTGTTGCATCCCCCTCACAGGTTGTTTCTCTAGACTTGGTCTAGTTGGAGGTTGAGCAACTCCCTCAAGAAATTGCACAATTCTGAAGGGTAACTAGCCTTCCCCCAAGAAATTGTGCAATTCTGTCTTGTAGCCTGCTAGGCTCCAGAATTGTGCAAATCTTCCTGTCACTGTTCACTGGAAAAATTGTACAATTCCTCCCAGCAATTGCACAATCTTGGGCAACAGTCAGTTACTCTACCCAGAAATTGTGCAAATCTTCTAGGAAGACAACCAAAATCCATCCCAGAAATGCAAATTTGTTTTCCTCCTAGTTGAGCAGGCCATTGCATGTGCAATTGAGTTGACTCGTTGCCTCTCAGACCAAGAAAAAGTGATTTTCATCCATGGACTACTTCTTCCAAGGCAGGGATCTATTTTTAGCACCTAGAGGTTACATGCAAGGATCATTTTAGAAACCTCTCACCAAGTGTCGCTTTCCCTAGATTTGTGGCATGCGGGTCACAACCTCGATTTTATCAAAACTCATCAACGGGACACTACAGAGCTCATTCCTCATGTCAACCTTGCAGCTCTGACATCCCACATTGCATCTAGGAGTTGTCGACACATTCAACTCAACTATTTTGGGGTAAGCCCGCTTTTCATGTCTTGTGTTTCATTTCTGTCACTTTTTGTGTTTCGCTTCATGCGAGTGATGTTTGCTTGATTTCAGTGAGCACTTGCTATCGTTTTGATGTACGTTAGCTTGTATAAGCACCATTTTAGTTTTCATTCGCATCTCACTGCTGTCGCATGCATGACAATGTTTTGCACGGACGGTTGTTGTTGTGGCGACTCGCTTCATAAACATGCATGCTTTCCCATTCTCTGAATCTTGCACTTGTCATTTGCATGAATGATCATTCACTCTTGTTTTCACTCATCTCATCATGCATTCACACTTCTCATGTTTTCAATTTCCTTTAGGGCAGACTGGGCTACCTTGGCCCAGACCGTGCCTTGCCCAGCTAGCACTACACATTTCCAGAAGTGAAGGCTTTGCCTTCCCTCCAGAAATTGCACAAGTCTGGCCAGGCACTAATGTCCAGGCTTGCATTGTGAAATTCTTGGAGGCAGTGTCCTGTTGAACCCAGAAACTACCTTATGCAGTTTGCTGGTTGCCTGTCACTACTAACTGAAATTGCGCATTGCACAGTTCTAGTCCTTAGCAGGCCAGGCTGGACTATGCATTGCACAGTTCCAGTAGTCAGTCAACCTCTTGATAGCCCAGACTATGCCTTGCATAGTTTTGGTAGTCAGTCTCCCAACTTCCCCGCGGAAATTGCACAACCTTCATGATGAGTCACACAGGTATGTTGCAAGTCGGTTCTCAAGTTCGTTTTGGATTTCAACTAACAGATTTCTTTCCATGAGTGTTGCCATGTCTCCAAGAATTGTGGGTGTTCATCTGCCTCTCAGTAGCACAGGTACAATGGTTCTTAAGAGAGAAGAGCCAAAGACACTATTCAGATCACACTTGGGGATGTAGTCGATCAAGTGTCTATGAACTTGCTTATCCACAAAGACATCAAGTTATTTGTAGATAAGGGCATCAAGAGATGATGTCAACAGCATCCCAGAAAGCAGCACCATCAATAGCAGCTGAAGGCAACAAACTGGATGCAATGAACACAAGAGGAAGGTTGTTGATAACACAAAGGTGGAACAAAGTTGCAAGCTCAAGCAGATCCACTTGTGATGAAAGCAACTTTGGAGACTCAGGCTATGAGGTGACAGTGTAACATGAAGATCGCACGAAGGCAGAGAATGGAATGGAGAAGGAGTTGCATGTGCTAAAGCAACAAATCAAGGAAGAACATGAGCTACATTGACGAGAGAATGAGTTGCAGCAGGAACAGGTACAATAGAGGGCGCAACATGCACTCACGAATGAAACTGTGCCCGTACAAGATATAGATCCATCCCAACAGTTGTCACGGATCAGAGAAGGTGAGCAGTGTTGTTGATCGCATGCAAGGGAATGCAACAACATGCATGTTATTATGCACATGCATGCGATCCCAGCCATTCAGTACACTCATCAAGGTGAGGACAAGAAGCAAGTCCAACTGGAGCTGAACATGTACTTCGACAAGTTGATGTGCACAACCACCAACACATGCTTGGAGAGCAATGTAGACACTATGCATTAGCATGTTGCTAGTCCAATCACACCACAATGACCATGCGCATGCTATTAGATGAGTTGGATAGAGGAGCCATATAAGTGCACCTGGATGCAACAAAGGCAAGAGTTTGCTTCAGCAAGATGTCACCATTGAGAGCATGGACACCATCATGCACGAACAAGCTTGGCATCATCTCATCACCATCGACCATCACATGGATGTCAAAGAGTCGGTCTC
This sequence comes from Pinus tabuliformis, assembly GCA_031772625.1. Taxonomy (NCBI): domain Eukaryota; kingdom Viridiplantae; phylum Streptophyta; class Pinopsida; order Pinales; family Pinaceae; genus Pinus; species Pinus tabuliformis. The sequence continues at coordinate 472,206,228 of CM062805.1, forward strand.
ACCACAATGGCCTGAGTGTTAGTGATGTCTTGCATGGCTTGCTCAATCCATTTTGTTTCACATGGGCACATGTGCATTGTAATGTAATGTCTTCTCAAGTGTAAGTTCAAGTATCAATAGTTGGATGTAACAATCATAGAGTAGATGAAGAGTGTGAGGGTAGATGAAGTGTCACAAAGGGGAATGTGAAGGTCCACCCCATCGTTTGCTATAAATAGTCCCACATAATTCATTGTACAGGCTTTTGGTCAGCCAATCTTCGATAAGAGTATCTTAGAGAAAGCTTGGACAATATTGTAACATGCCTTGGCTTCTCCACTGTGGAGAGCTACTATATCTCTTTGGAGGAGCAGGTGGTTTTGGCTGTAGCATTCCACTATCGGAACTAGTGGTTGGAAATGGATGTATTGTATGACTAGAACTCACACTCCTTAATATAACAGAGCCAACACGTTTCATGCATATGTTGTATTGTATTCTAGCAATCTTGTTTACTTTAAATAACATATGTAGTTTTTTGCTTACGCATGCATGTATGGACTATTCTATATAAATATGTATGAATCTTTCTGAAATGTGTTGTTGGTTTAACCATTACTTTGGATTTCTTTCTAACTTGCCTTCCATGTTGTGATGCATCTTCGCTTGTGTGTTCCCTTCCAAGCCACATACTATTACAAGTTTCCAAGGGGCGCACTCACCTCACCCTTAGTGTGTTAGAACATCTCATGCACCTTCCTTGACTTACTGTAGCTATCACACCCTTGCTACCAATAGGGACATCTTACTTTCCTCTGTACGAAACTGTGGTCAAGGCATTACCGTATCACCCACTTCTGGGACTCCTACACCAAACAATCTGAGATCTAATTAGGACTTCTTACCGGGGAGATCCCCTGACATGTTGGTGGGTCCAGCACCATCAACATTTATGGCACTAGAAGGAGGTCCAGATGACAAGCTGAGCCCTCATCACCTATTTTGAACCTTTGCATATCTATCATGGAGTCTTGCACTCTCCTCCCTCCAAGATGTTTTTCGCATGCCGAATCTTTTACCATCATGAGGGAGGTTTTTGATCTCTTGTCCACATACACGTATGATGGTCAAGGCGAAGTGGCCTGGCCTGAGTTCTTACAAGACTTCCTTGCCTTGCTTCATGAGGACAAAGGATGTTCTCATGAATAGGCTAGCCTACTTCTTGCATCCACACTTTGCGAATCTCCACATCTGTGGTTGTGCAGCCTACCGACTGACAGCGTGCACTCACTTGAGCACTTGTGTGATCTCATTGAAGATACTTTCTATCATTTTTATCTGAAATATCTTGACCAAAAATTGTTACAACAACAGAAGGTTCCGCATGAATTGCCTACGGATTTTTGGCAATGCTTCCGTGATTTCTAGTCTCAAGCACCGAAAAGCCAGATGAAATTTCCTTATCTTTAGGATAGATTCAAGTACTATCTTAAAAAATCATTCCACCCCAAGAATAAGTTCAAGCTGAAGCCCTACTCAGCATAATTTGGTGATGGAGCTATGCAATCATAGATGAACATGGTCGTTGTCACAAGTGACTATTCGTCGTCCTCTCATCAAACAACTCCACCATCCCACAATGATGTGGGAGAGAATGAACACACATTTGTTGAACCATCGCGTCCTCTCGACATCGCTCCTTCTGATTTTTTCACAGACTTGGTTGTGAGTCCCATACCTCATCACATGTATTTTGTACTTCAACCTCTGTCTTCGTATTCTGATCATCCTCTGAATGACATTGTCTTATGTTATTCCATTCCAGACTCTACACTTGCTTTGAACGAGGATCGATCTATTGAAGAAGTTGGTGTTTCATAGCCAACATGCCCTGGAATTCACGAGGAGTATGATGGGGAGATTGAACATCCACCAGCAGTAGAGGATCATCCTTGTTTGTCCGTACCTCCTCCGTTTTTTCCTGACATCCTTGATGATCCTACCATCCCTGATTTCTCATGTGTATCTCCATCCACAGATTCACCCATTGTTGATCATTCGCAGGACACACTGTATTTCAGCCCATCATCCAACAATGGAGAGGGACAATAATTCATTGAGAATCCACTTGATATTTCATCTGTCTTTTCCAAAAACATAGAGGGTGAACATCCTTGCTTCTCATCTACCCCTCTATGTGATTCATCAAATCATGAGGGTGTCGACCAACATCCTGAATTTTTTTATCTTGGTTGTTGTGATCTCTTTGCCTCATCATCCAATCATGATGTCGATTCACTTGTTGTTAATCCATATAAGCCACTAGTCTATGATGATCCATCTATCAACAAAGTCGAAACCCTGCAGACTATCGAGGCACTTCAGCACGAGCTGATGGTTATGTCAAGCCCTTTCTGTCCTGAGGTTGGTTTTACTTCTGATCATGAAATTGTTAAAACACTCAAGGCTCCTCATCACTCATCGGTATGCACTTAAGATCAATCTAATGCTCATATTTTACTTCTTCCACTCGAACTACACGATCGCATCGCTTATGCATTCGAGGAATCTTACACAACAAGCACACTTACACAATGTAAGTGGTTTACCTTTCTCAAGTTTGCTTGCATATCACGATCAAGGGAATACATACACTCAACATCTTCACGTAATATATCACAACAACATGGCAAGTGCAAAGAGTGCATGTCATGCGCTTTCACTCATTTTTATTCTGTGGATGCTTATAAGCTTGGAGTGTTTTCATTGTTGTATCTTTCACATTTGTTGGTTCACACAACTCGGTTGCTCACGGACCAAGCCTTCACCAACATGGGTCAACCAATGTGAGATGGTTGCATTGGAAATATCATTTCACGTGATCAGGCCCATGCACTATTAGCTTAGGAGCAGGAGTAGTGTTTGTTTTCAGTTTGCTTTCTTGCATGATTGTTTGTTTGCTTGCTTGTTTTCTTACTCAGTTTGCTTTTGCATTTACTTCTTCTTCTGCTTTTCTTTGTTGTTTGTTTGCTTGTTTTCGTTCGTAGGTTAGTTTTGCATGAAACCATGCATGAATCTTGAAACAAGATGGGTAAAGTACAAGAGGCCTTGTGCAACTATCACTACTTGGTTATCTGTCATCTTGCCTTTGTATGCAGAACTTGTTACTTTTAGTCCATGATATGTCGATGGAAAATATGTACTATTCGAAATGAACCTTGGTGAAAACACAACACTTGCACACTAACTAGTGTCACCTACTCTAGTCAATTGTTTTTGGGTTAACCCTTGTCAGCTCAGTCAAGTAGAGTAAGGTGAGGAGGAAAACCTTAACAGGAACGTCAGAGGTATATAATAAAAAACTTCTCTGAAGGAACAACCTCTTCTGCACTCAATAAGTTGGGATCCCTCTTGCATCTCTGAATTAATAAGTGTTATGCACAACTATGAAAAACTGAAAAAAATGAAAAGTGAAAAATGAAAAAAAAATGAATAAGGTGAAAGAAGAGAAAGGATTCCTATGTGGAGGGGTGATGCAAGTAACTTCACAGGGGTACTGACCAGGCTCACTAGCAGCGGAGCGATGCTTGTGTTCCTGCATGACTCTGCCGGGGTACTGTCCAGGCCTGCTCACAGTGGAGCAACACCAGAGATGAAAATAAGACTCTGAGGACTATACTGCTTGTGCACAAATATACCCATCAACCCCAATTGAAACAACTGTGTTGACTTGTCTTGGAATGTGTGTCAATCGACCAAGAGCTTAGCAGATGCTACATCTTACAATCAAGCTAGTTTGGAAACCAATACAAATTGAGAACTAAACAATACTTCCAGAGGTGTTAGACTCGCTTTTCACGAAGAAGGTCCACTCAGAGAACTGGAGTTCTACCAGTGTGTCGCCAAGTGTGGTAGTGGCTACAACCACCCTCCAAAATTTTTCCTTTGCTTCATTTTGGAGCCTCCCTACCAGCCTTTCACAATAGCATGTCTCGCCTTGTCAAGCACACAAGTGTTGACGGTGCTAGAGTTTCCAACATGTAATGGGATTTGCCTGGTAAGAAGTCCCAATTAGACCTCAGACCATTTGTTGTAGGATTCCCATTAGTGGGTCATACGATAATGCCTTGACCATTATTTCACACAGAGGCAAGTAAGATGTCCCTGTTGGTAGCAAGGGTGTGATAGATGCAATAAGTCAGGGAAGGTGCATGAGAGGTTCTAACACACTGAGGGTGAGGTGAGTGAGCTGCTTAGAAACCTATAATAGTATGTGGCTTAGAAGATAACACACGAGCGAAGATGGATCACAAGTTGGAAAGAAAGTTAGTGAGCAATCTAAAGTGATGGTTAAACGAACAACACATTTTAGGAAGATTCATACATACTTATACAAAATAGTCCATACATGCATGCGTGAGCAAACAAATACATATATCATTTAGAGTAAACCGGATAGCATAGAATACAATACAACATATGCATGAAACATGTTGGCTCTCTTATATTAAGAAGTGTAAGTTCCAATCATACAATACATCCATGTCTAACCACTAGTTCTGACAGCAAAACGTTACAACCACAACCGCCTACTCCTCCAAAGAGATATACTATCTTTGCATAGTGGAGAAGGCAAGGCTCATTACAATACTGTCCAAGCTCTCTCCAAGATAGTCTTATCGGAAGCTTGGTTGACCAAAAGCCTTTATAATGAGTTATGAGGTTCTATTTATAGCAAAGGGTGGGGTGACCCTTGACATTCGCCTTTGTGAAAGTTCATCTACTCTATGACTGTTACATCCAACTATCGACACTTGAACTTCCACTTGACAAGACATTACATTACAATGCACATGTGCCCATGTGAGACAAAATGGATTGAGGAATCCATGAAAGACATCACTAACACTCAGTCCGTTGTGATGAGACCAACAATTTGCAATGCTTATGATGGTGAAGGTGGTGAGATGATGCCAAGCTTAGTCATCCGTGATGGTGTACATGCACTCCATGGTGACATCTTACTGAAGTGAACTCTTGCCTCTTTTGCATCTGGGTGCATTGGTATGGACCCTCCATCCAACTCGTCTGCTAACATGCGCATGGTCTTCTTGGGTGCAGCCTAACTGGAAACACACTGATGCATAGTGTACATGTTGATCTTCTAGTGTGTGTTGGTGGTCATGCGCATCAATTGTCAACTGCATGTTCAACTCCAGTCAGACTTGCTTATTTTCTTTGCCTTGGTGAGTGCGTTGAATGGGTGGGATCACATGCATGTGCACAATGACATGCATGCTGCTCAATTCCCTTGCATGTGATCACCAACACTACTCACCATGTCTGCTTTGTGCCAGTTGCTGGGATGGATCTATAACTTTTATGGGCGCAGTTTCATTTGTGAGTGCATGTTGCATCCATTGTTGTACATGTTCCTGTTGCAACTCATTCTCTTGTCCATGAAGCTCTTGTTCTTCCTTGAGTTTCTCCTTTAGCACTTGAAACTCCTTCTCTGTTTCATTCTCTATCTTTGCACAACCTTCATGTTGTGCCATCACCTCATAGCCTGAGTCTCCAAAGTTGCTTTCATCACAAATGGATCTGCTTGAGCTTGTAACTTTATTCTGCATCTATGTTGTCAACAACCTTCCTCTTGCATTTATTGCATCTGGTATGCTTCCTTCAGCTACTGTTCATGGTGCTTCTTGCTGTGATGATGTTGCTATCATATCTTGATATCCTTGTCTATGAACAACTTGATGTCTTCTTAGGTAGGCAAGTTCATAGACACTTGATCAACTGCATCCCTAAGTGTGCTCTGAACAATGTCTTCGACTTTGCTCTCTTGGAAACCGTTGTACCTGTACTACTAAGTGGCAGATGAACACTTGTGATACATGGATACATGGCAATACTCATGGCAACTGACTTTCAACATACCTGTGTGACTGATCATGAAGGTTGCACAATTTCTATCGGTAGGTCGGGAGATTGACTACCTAGACTACGTAAGGCATAGTCTGGGCTATGAGGAGGCTGACTGACTGCTGGAACTGAGTAATGCATAGTCCAGCCTAGATGTTGACTGCTGGAATTGTGCAATGCGCAATATCAGCTCGCAATGGTTGCAGGCTTAGTGATTGCATTCCGCAATTTTCTGGGCCAGCAGTAACTGTCCCTTAGAATTTCACAACGCAAGACTAGAGGATAGTCACTAGGCAGAAATGCACATTTCCTGAGAGGAAGACAGAGCCTTCCCTCTCAGGATTGTGCAATGTTGTCTTGGTGAGGCAGAGTCTAGGACAAGGCTGCCTAGAGCCGCTGACGGGCAATTGGAAGCGAATATGAATGTGAATGCATGGTGATACTGACTGTAAGCATAAGGGAATGATCATGCATGCAAACAGTGGATGAAATATCTTAGAAAATAGAACAACATGCATGTGGGTGAGGTAAGCCTCGAATCGGTGACCATTCATGAAAAAAAATTTAATGCATGCGACAATAGTGAGATGTTAACGAAAAATGAAATGGTGTGAGTACAAGCTAGTATCTAACAAAATGACAACAAGCACTCACTAAAATAAAGCAGACAACATTCATACGAAGTGAAACAAAAAAAGTGCCAAAAATGCAACACAAGACATGAAAAGCGGGCTTACCCAAAAACAACTAAGCTGAATGTGCCTACAACTCCTAGATGCAACGTGGGATGTCAAAACTGCAAGGTTGATGTGACGAATGAGATTTGCAGCATCCGGTTCATGAGTTTTTATAAAATTTAAGATGTGACGCACATGCCACAAATCTAGGAAGAGTGACACTTGGTAGGAGGTTTCTGAAATGATCCTTGCATGCAACCTCCAGCTTCTAAAAGTAGATCCATTAATCAAGGGATGCCTTTGAATGTTGCCTTGGGAGAAGCATCCCATGCATGAAAATCAGTTTTTCTCAGTCCTAGAGGGAACTGGTCAACTCAAATGCACATGCAATAGTTTGCTCAACTGCTGGAAGAAAATGCACATTTCTGGAAGGGAGCTGGGCTATCTTCCCAGAAGATTTACGCAATTTCTAGGTAGAGCAGTTGACTACTACCCAGGATTGCGCAAATTCTGGGCTGAGTAGTCATGCTGGGAAGAATTGCGCAATTTTCTAAATGAAACTTGACTGGTAGAATTGTGCAATTTTGGAGCCTGGTAGCCTGGCAGACATAATTGTGTAATTTCTGGAGGGAAGGTTGGTTGCCCTTCAGAATTGCACAATTTATTGAGGGAGCTGCTCAGCCTACAACTGGACCAAGTCTAGAGGAACAATTGTGAGGGGAATGCAACAAGCTTTGATGGACAGGCTGTCATTCTGTAAGAAAATAACTGAAGCTTGTGTACTTGACGAAGCAAGACATGCTATTGTGAAAGGTTGGTAGGAAGGCTCCAAAACGAAGCTAAGGAAAAATTTTGGAGGGTGGTTGTAGCTGCTACAACAAGAAGCTTCAATGTTTTTCTTGGAGAATGATAGCCTATGCATCAAAGCTTGTTCCATCCCCCTCATAGGTTATTTCTCTAGACTTGGTCCAGCTGCAAGCTGAGTAGCTCCCTGAAGAAATTGCACAATTCTGGAGGGTAACTAGCCTTCCCTCAAGAAATTGCACAATTATGTTTGGCATCTTGCTGGGCTCCAGAATTGTGCAAATCTTCTTGTCACTGTTCACTGGAAAAATTGTGCAATTCCTCCCAGTAGGGCTACTCAACCTAGACATTACGCAATCCTAGGCAGATATTAGCTGCTCTTCCTAGAAATTGTGCAAATCGTCTGGATAGCCAACCCATCTCCCTCCCAGAAATGCACTTTTTTTTCCTCCCAACTGAGCAGACTATTGCATGTGCAGTTGAGTTGACCAGTTCCCTTCGGGACCAAGAAAAACTGATTTGCATGCATTGAATACTTCTCCCAAGGTAACATGTAAAGGCATCCCTTGATTCATGGATCTATTTTTAGCAGCTAGAGGTTACATGCAAGGATCATTTCAGAAACCTCCTGCCATGTGTCGCTTTCCCTAGATTTGTGGCATGCACGTCACAACCTTAGTTTTATGAAAACTCATCAACCAGACACTACAAAGCTCATTCCTCACATCGACCTTACAACTCTGACATCCCACATTGCATCTAGGAGTTGTCGAAACATTCAGCTTAGTTGTTTTGGGGTAAGCCCGCTTTTCATGTCTTGCATTACGTTTCCATCGCTTTTTGTGTTTCGATTCGTGTGGGTGTTGTCTGCTTGATTTCAGTGAGCACTTCATGTCGTTTTGATGTATGTTAGCTTATAGAAGCACTGTTTCAGTTTTCGTTTGAATCTCATTATTTTCGCATGTAGGACACTGTTTTGCACAGACTGTCATCGTTGCGGCGACTCACTTCATGGACATGCATGCTTTCTCATTTTCTGAATCCTACACTTGTAGTTTGCACGAATGATCATTCATTATTGTTTGCACTCATCTCATCATGCATTCACACTTCTCATCTTTTCAGCCACTCGTCGACCAGACTGGGCTTCCTTGGCCTGGGTAGAACTGTGCATTTATGGAAGCAAAGTCTTTGCCTTCCCTCCAAAAATTACACAAGCCCAGCTAGGCACTAACCTCCAGTCTTGCATTGTGCAATTCTTGGAGGCAGTGTCCTGTTGGTCCCAGAAACTACGCAATCCAGTTTGCTAGTCGCATGTCACTGCTAACTAAAATTGTGCATTGTGAAGTTTTAGTCCTCAGTAGGCCATAATTGACTATGCATTGCGAAGTTCTAGTAGTTAGTTAGCCTCCTAACAACCCGTACTATTCCTTGCACAGTTTTGGCAGTTAGTCTCCCGACCTCCTGGTGGAAATTGTGCAACCTTCATGATCAGTCACACAGGTATGTTGCAAGTCGGTTCTCATGTTTGTTTTGGTTTTCGATTGATAAATTGCTTGCCATGTGTTTTTCCATGTCTCTAGGTATCGCAGGTGTTCATCTACCTCTCAGTAGTATAGGTACAATGGTTACTAGGAGAGCAGAGTTGAAGACACCGTTCATAGCACACTTGGGGATGCATTCAATCAAGTTGTAGGTTTTAACCCCGTACAATAAATTACCTTCATACAAATACTAAAACACAGAAAATAAACAATGCGAGAGCATAAAACATAAAACACATATACACAGAAATTTTTCCCTGGATCCCAAAACTAGGACTACCAACTTGATTTTTCATTATGTTCCTCTCAATGTTACAATACATATTTATACATGCTGAAGCATCTAATACCATGGACCGAAAACCATCGCATCCAAAACCATGGACTAAAAACCATCGCGTCTAAAACCATGTGTGAAAAATCATGCACAAAACCATAGGTAGGTCCGCCCAACCTAATATAGGGTGCAAAAACAAAATTTTTCGGGCTGTTGCTCCGGAGCCCATAGAGTGGGGTTACCTACACCCCTCAAACCTCCGGCGATGCCCCCCCGCTACACAATTAGTGCAACGAAGTGGGGGCTCTGCCTCCCTTCTATCCCCCCGGTTAACTATGTGGGCTAGTCATGGAAAGAAGATAACACAACCCAACATTCTCCCACTTGTTGTTTTCTTTCCACAGGGGGCCATAAGAGAGCTTAGTCATTCGTCCAGCCCTGCAATGCCCATTGTTTCTCTACACCAAGAGAACTTCTCAGTGCTCACAGATTTTGTCAATGCATCTAAAATATTCTTCAAAGTGTCCACCTTTACCAGCAACACCTTTTTTCCTTCTATCATATCCCTCACAAAGTGATAATGAACATCAATGTGCTTTGTCTTTGAATGATATGCAGGGTTCTTTGCCAAGAAATTTGCACTTTGGCTATCACATTCCATCCTTATAGCTCCCTTTACTAACCCCATACTTGAACACAATCTCTGTAGCCAAACTGCTTCCTTGCTTGCATGAGTGGTTGCCATGTATTCTACCTCTGTAGTTGATAGTGCCACTACATATTGTTTCTCACTCATCCAACTGACTGCACCTCCAAATAGGTTAAACACATACCCACTTATAGATCTTCTTTCATCCATATCTCCAGCCCAGTCTACATCAACAAAGCCACGAATATCCAATACTTTGTCCAATCCTGGTCTTCCTTGGTAGCACAAACCATAATCACTAGTGCCATGCAAATCCCTGAAAACCTGCTTCACTGCTGTCTAGTGCTCCTTCCTTGGTTTTGACATAAACCTACTCAATACTCCCACTGCATGTGCAATGTCTGGTCTAGTACAGACCATCACATACATTAGGCTACCGATTGCACTTGAATATGGAACATGAGACATGTCCTCTTCCTCTTCTTGTGTCTTGGGACACTGTTCAGTAGATAACTTTACACCTACAGGAATAGGAACCTTCACTAGTTTACTATCATGCATATTAAACCTCTACAATATTGTCTTGACATATTTACTTTGGTTTAACCAGAGCTTCCTCTTTGTCCGATCTCTTTTAATTTCCATACCCAAAATATAGTTTGCAGCACTAAGATCTTTCGTGTCGAATTTGGAGGAAAATTCTATCTTCAAATCCTGGAGAATTTCTTTGTCATTTCCAACCAGCAACATATCATCCACATACAAGACCAGATAAATAACATGGTCACCAATTAATTTAAAATATACACAGTGATGCTTTGCTTCTGGTGAAGCCACGTCCTCGTATTAATGTATCAAATTTTTGATACCACATCCTTGGTGACTTTTTTAACCCATACAGAGACTTCTTTAACTTGCATACCAGTTCTTTCTTACCCTTCACCACAAAACCTTCATGTTGCTTCATGTAGATCTCCTCTTCCAGATCCCCATGAAGAAATTTTGTCTTCACATCCATCTATTCTACCTCAAAATCAAAAGCATCAGCAACAGATAAAAGTAATATAATAGAAGTTGCCTTGGAAACAGGAGAAAAAATATCACCGAAATCAATTCCCGGCACCTGGGAATAACCTTTTGCTACCAATCAAGCTTTGTATTTCTCCACCTTTCCTTCTGCATTGGTCTTCTTCTTGAACACCCATTTGCTGCCAATGGGTTTCCTTCGAGCCGACAACTCCACGAGATCCCAAGCCTCATTTTTGTGCAAAGATGTCATTTTATCAACCATGGCCTCTTTCCAAAGTTTTCCATCCTCTGAATCTACTGCTTCCTTCATAGTTCTGGGATCATTGTCAGTAATAGATAAAGAAAAATTTGAACAAAAAGCAGATGGACTATACCTTTCTGGCTGCCTTCTTTCTCGAACTGATCTTCTCACACCCAAAGTTTGTGGTTCTTCATCTTCTAATTCCTCCTCCGTTATAGAGTCTGATTCTTCTTCCTTAAGCTCAAACTCTATCTTCTCAGGTTCCTTTGGTTGGACTTCATGTTTAATAGAATCTTTTACCTCTCTGAACACCACATCTCGGCTGCACACAACCTTCCTTGTTACTGGGTTCCAAAGCTTATAACCCTTTAAACCATCCTTATACCCAATAAAGATGCACTTTTTAAATTTACTATCCAACTTGGTTCGTTTCTCCTTTGGAACATGTACATATGCATCACATCCAAATACCCTCAGATGTGAAAGAGAGGGTTTCTTACCAGTCCATACCTCTTGCAGAGTCCTGTCCTCCAACATTGATGAAGGTTATCTGTTGACCAGGTAACATGCTATCTCCACCGCCTCTACCTAGAATTCCTGTCCTAACATGACACCACTGAGCATGCTTCTTGCCCTTTCCGTCAATGTCTTGTTCATTCTTTCTGAAACTCCATTTTGCTTAGGTGTGTATGGAGTAGTCTTCTACCATGATATACCACACTTCTTATAGAATTCTTCAAATTCCTTACTACAAAACTCTCCACCGTTATCTATCCTCAACACCTTTATCTTCTTCTCTATTTGGTTTTCCACCAGAGACTTAAATTCTTTAAACCTGTCAAAGACTTCATATTTCTTCTTAATAAAATATATCCATGCATTCCTTGAGAATTCATCTATAAATGATACATAGTACATAGACTTACCCAATGATGAAACCTTCACAGGTCCAAACACATCACTGTGCACAAGTTCTAATATTTGTTTCGCCCTCTTACCACCAGAGGGGAAACTCATCTGATTCTGCTTCCCATATACACAATTTTCAGAGAAATCAAAATCCAGAGAGCTATTACTCATACCCAAGGATAATTTTAGGGGTGAATGTTCGCCCTTTGGCGAAATTAAGGGGTTTTAAATTTTTAGTGGGCGAATATTTTGTATCATAGTACATTTTTACAAACCACCTCAAATAGCCCACCTTATTTTAAGGGAGAGGGCAAAAAAGGTAAATTTAGCCCTTGAAATTAGGACTTCCAACCTTCCATTCACCCATTTTCAAGAATAGGTTTTATTTAAGTGAATCCATTCGCCCATTTTGAAAAATAGGTTTTATTTAAGTGAATCCTATGGGCCAAATACCATATTTATAAAAGAGGTATGGTAAATTAATAAAAATATAAATAAATGAGAGGTATGGTAAATAAATAAAACATTTTTTATATTTACTCCATAGGTCACCTTATATACATGTAACGGTGTAAACAAATAAAAATATAAGTAAAGTGGAGGTATGGTAAATAAATAAAACATCTTTTTATACTTACTCAAATGGTATGGTAAATAAATAAAAATATAAATAAACTAGACGTATCGTAAATAAATAAAACCTCTTTTTATATTTAGTCGATAACCCTCGTTCTATTTATGAAGGCTCAAGAAAGAGGTTTTATTTAAGTGAATCCTATGGGCCAAATACCATATTTGTAAAAAAGGTATGGTAAATTAATAAAAATATAAATAAACGAGAGGTATGGTAAACAAATAAAACATTTTTTTATATCTACTCCATAAGTCACCTTATATTTACGAACACTCAAAAAATGGGTTATATTTAGGTGAAACCTATGGCCAAAATACTATGGGACAAATACCATGGACTAGATTGTTATTAATACCACGCAAAAAACCATTATTAACCCTAATATTAGAATTAATAAAAATAAAAATAGCACATGGTATTGACCCATGGTATTCACCAAAATGGCACATGGTATTGACCCATGGTATTCACCTGGAATGTAGCCTATTTAAATGGGGGAATTAAACCAGCATGTAGCATATGCTATGATTCACTAGGACTTTATAAAGTTTTATTATTTAGTGAAAGACTCGCCAAGATCTTACAAGATTTTATAATTGAGTAAAATATTCGCCATGCCTGGTGAGAGATTCGCCAAAAAATTATATATACATATTATATTATTGATAAAATCGCCTTCCATTTTTCCTATATATTATGGAGATTCGCCCATTTATTATATTTATAAATTTAGGGGGGTTCTTAAAATTTTCCCTGCTCATACCTTCTACCATACCTTTACCATGAAGTATTCGAAGGCCCTTCTCTCCAATATGTCCAAGCCTTTGATGTCACAACATGGTCTTTTCTCTAGAGACCAATATATTTTCTGCTCCACTTTCAGGAACCACAGAATTGTTGCACCCATCAACAATAGCGCTACCTTGCAGCTTGTACAGAGTTCCAATTCAAACTCCCCACATTAATACCAGTGGCCCTCAAACCATCTTGCAGGTATCCTTCTCGAACACTGTTTTTACACCTGCATCATCTAGCTTGCTTACAAAAATCAGATTTCTGGCTAATGCAGGAATATGCAGAAAACCCGAAAGTGTTCTAACCCTTCCACCTTGCAACTTCAACTTTACTTTTCCACAACCAATGATTCTATCCTTCCTGTCATCCCCCAAGAAGACATCACCACCATCATATTTCTCATACTCGCAGAACCACTCTCTATGGGGAGTGAAGTGAAAGGATGCACCTGAGTCAATCAACCATGCCTCATGATCTACATGTGTACTTGAAGAAGCCAAGTACACATCCCCACCTTCATCTGAGGTGGTTTTCACCTCTGCAGAAGGAGCATCATCATATCCCTTTCCTTTTTCAAAAGCTTTAGATTTACAGTCCCTTTTGTAGTGCCCTTCCTTTCTGCATTTCCAGCACACTACCTTTACAGGTTTTCAAGGAGATTTAGATCTCCCTCTAGATTTAGATCTCCCACTCAATGACTTATTTTTGTTTCTGTTCTAGGACTGTCCTCATATAGACAAGGCATCAGCATTCTGGCTCTCCACATTTTTCCGTCTCATCTCCTCCGTTAGCAACGATGAGACTATTTCTTGAAACTGTAAGGCAGTTGTATTGCTACCTATTGCAATAACCAGACTATCCCACAAATCTGGTAGAGAACACAAAAAACTGATGCACTTATCTTCATCTAAAATTTTAATATCAAAATATAATAACTAACTTACCATAGTATTAAATGCATTCAGATGCTCTATCACTGAGTCTCCATCTTTCATCCTCACTTTATATAGCTTTTTCGGGAGGAACAATTTATTCACCAGAGACTTATATTGGTACAAAGTCCCTAACTTGTCCAACAAATCCTTCACCGTAGCTTCCCCTGATACATTCAACAATACTAAATCTGAGACACACAATCGTATTGTGCTCTTTGCCTTCTGATCCAACTTCTTTCATTCTTCATTGGACACTTTCGTTGGTTTAGTACCTAGATCTACTGCGATCCACTAATCTTTATCCACCAACAGATCCTCCATCTTGAGTTTCCACAACTCAAAACTCAAACCATTAAATTTCTCGATCTCTATCTTTCCACTGCTCGCCATCTTCTTTCACCACCAGAATCGATCTCATATATCTCCCACTGAACAGGGTCTATCATAAGCCTGAGCGAAACCCCTCAGCAATAAAGGCATCCCCTTGGAAACAAAAACAGCTTCGATACCAAATGTAGGCTTTAACCCCGTATAGAAATTACCTACATATGAATTCTAAAACATAGAAAATAAACAATGTGAGAGAAAAACACATAAAACACATATAC
The DNA here is from genome assembly GCA_031772625.1 of Pinus tabuliformis. NCBI lineage: Eukaryota > Viridiplantae > Streptophyta > Pinopsida > Pinales > Pinaceae > Pinus > Pinus tabuliformis. Next base: position 472,221,234 of record CM062805.1, read on the forward strand.
AAAGAGATTTTTCCCTGGATCCCAAAACCAGGACTACCAACTTGTTTTTTCATTATGTTCCTTTCAATGTTACAATACATATTTATACATGTTGAAGCATATAATACCATGGACCGAAAACCATCACGTCCAAAACCATGGACTGAAAACCATCGCGTCCAAAACCATGTGCGAAAAATCATGCACAAAACCATAGGTAGGTCCACCCAACCTAATATAGGGTCCAAAAACAAAATTTTTCAGGGCGCTGCCCCAGACCCCATAGAGTGGGGTTACCTGCACCCGTCAAACCCCCTGTGACACCCCCCCCGAAGGCCCTTCTCTCCAATATGTCCAAGCCTTTGATGTCACAACATGGTCTTTTCTCTAGAGACCAATAGATTTTCTGCTCCACTTTCAGGAACCACAGAATTGTTGCACCCATCAAAAATAGCGCTACCTTGCAGCTTGTACAGAGTTCCAATTCAAACTCCCCACATTAATACCAGTGGCCCTCAAACCATCTTGCAGGTATCCTTCTCGAACACTGTTTTTACACCTGCATCATCTAGCTTGCTTACAAAAATCAGATTTCTGGCTAATGCAGGAATATGCAGAAAACCCGAAAGTGTTCTAACCCTTCCACCTTGCAACTTCAACTTTACTTTTCCACAACCAATGATTCTATCCTTCCTGTCATCCCCCAAGAAGACATCACCACCATCATATTTCTCATACTCACAGAACCACTCTCTATGGGGAGTGAAGTGAAAGGATGCACCTGAGTCAATCAACCATGCCTCATGATCTACATGTGTACTTGAAGAAGCCAAGTACACATCCCCACCTTCATCTGAGGTGGTTTTCACCTCTGCAGAAGGAGCATCATCAGATCCCTTTCCTTTTTCAAAAGCTTTAGATTTACAGTCCCTTTTGTAGTGCCCTTCCTTTCTGCATTTCCAGCACACTACCTTTACAGGTTTTCAAGGAGATTTAGATCTCCCTCTAGATTTAGATCTCCCACTCAATGACTTATTTTTGTTTCTGTTCTAGGACTGTCCTCATATAGACAAGGCATCAACATTCTGGCTCTCCACATTTTTCCGTCTCATCTCCTCCGTTAGCAACGATGAGACTATTTCTTGAAACTGCAAGGCAGTTGTATTGCTACCTATTGCAATAACCAGACTATCCCACAAATCTGGTAGAGAACACAAAAAACTGATGCACTTATCTTCATCTAAAATTTTAATATCAAAATATAATAACTAACTTACCATAGTATTAAATGCATTCAGATGCTCTATCACTAAGTCTCCATCTTTCATCCTCACTTTATATAGCTTTTTCGGGAGGAACAATTTATTCACCAGAGACTTATATTGGTACAAAGTCCCTAACTTGTCCAACAAATCCTTCACCGTAGCTTCCCCTGATACATTCAGCAATACTAAATCTGAGACACACAATCGTATTGTGCTCTTTGCCTTCTGATCCAACTTCTTTCATTCTCCATTGGACACTTTCGTTGGTTTAGTACCTAGATCTACTGCGATCCACTAATCTTTATCCACCAACAGATCCTCCATCTTGAGTTTCCACAACTCAAAACTCAAACCATTAAATTTCTCGATCTCTATCTTTCCACTGCTCGCCATCTTCTTTCACCACCAGAATCGATCTCATATATCTCCCACTGAACAGGGTCTATCATAAGCCTGAGTGAAACCCCTCAGCAATAAAGGCATCCCCTTGGAAACAAAAACAGCTTCGATACCAAATGTAGGCTTTAACCCCGTATAGAAATTACCTACATATGAATTCTAAAACATAGAAAATAAACAATGTGAGAGAAAAACACATAAAACACATATACAAAGAGATTTTTCCCTGGATCCCAAAACCAGGACTACCAACTTGTTTTTTCATTATGTTCCTTTCAATGTTACAATACATATTTATACATGTTGAAGCATATAATACCATGGACCGAAAACCATCACGTCCAAAACCATGGACTGAAAACCATCGCGTCCAAAACCATGTGCGAAAAATCATGCACAAAACCATAGGTAGGTCCACCCAACCTAATATAGGGTCCAAAAACAAAATTTTTCAGGGCGCTGCCCCAGACCACATAGAGTGGGGTTACCTGCACCCGTCAAACCCCCTGTGACACCCCCCCCCCCCCCCCCCCCACACTACACAATCAGCGCAATGAAGGGGGGGAGGGATCCTCCCCCTTCTAACCCCCAGTTAGCTATGTGGGCTAGTCGTGGAAAGAATATAACACAACCCAACACAAGTGTCTATGAACTTGCCTACCGAAGAAGACATCAAGTTGTTTGTAGACAAGGACATCAAGATATGATGGCAACAACATCACATCAAGCAACAACATGAACAGTAGCTGAAGGCAGCATACCGGATGCAACAAATGCAAGAGGAAGGTTGTTGACAACACAGAGTTGGAACAAAGTTACAAGCTCAAGCAGATCCACTTGTGATGAAATAAACTTTGGAGACTCAAGCTATGAGGTGACAGCATGACAAGAAGATCATGCGAAGATAGAGAACGGAACAAAGAAGGAGTTACATGTGCTGAAGGAGCAACTCAAGGAAGAACATGAGCTGCATAGATGAGAGAATGAGTTGCAACAGGAATAGGTACAGCAGCGGCCACAACATGTACTCATGGTTGAAACTGTGCCTCTACAAGTTATAGATCCATCCCAGTAGCTGGCATGGAGAAGACATGGTGAGCAGTGTTGTTGATCGCATGCAAGGGAATGCGGAAGCATGGATGTCATTGTGCACATGCATATGCGATACTCACCAAGGCAAAGACAAGAAGCAAGTACGACTAGAGCTGAACATGTACTTCAATAAGTTGATGCGGATGACCACCAACACATGCTTGGAGAGCAACGTAGATAGTATGCATCAACATGTTTCTGGTCCGGTCACACCAGGGTGACCATGTGCATGCTATCAGACGAGTTGGACAGAGGAGCCATATCAGTGCACCCGGATGCAACAAAGGCAAGAGTTTGCTTCAGCTTTATGTCACCATTGAGTGGACAGACACCATCGTGGATGACCAAGCTTGGCATCAACTCACCACCATCGACCATCATAAGGATGTCAAAGAGTTGATCTCACCACAACGGTCGAAGTTTTATTGATTTCTTTCATGGCTTGCTCAATGCATTTTGTCTCACATGGGCACATGTGCATTGTAATGTAACGTCTTGTCAAGTGTAAGTTCAAGTATTGATAGTTGGATGTAACAGTCATAGAGGAGATGAAGAGTCATGAGGGTAGTTGAAGTGTCACAAAGGGGAATGTCAAGGGCCACCCCACCCTTTGCTATAAATAGTCTCGCATAACTCATTGTATGGGCTTCTGGTTAGCCAAGCTTCGATAAGAGTATCTTAGAGAAAGCTTGGATAGTATTGTAACGCACCTTGGCTTCTCGACTGTGCAAAGCTAGTATATCGCTTTGGAGGAGCAGGCGGTTCTGGCTGTAACGTTCCACTATCGGAACTAGTGGTTGGACATGGATGTATTGTATGACTAGAAATCACACTTCTTAATATAACAGAGCCAGCACATTTCATGCATATGTTGTATTGTATTCCAGCTATCTTGTTTACTCTAAATAACATATGTTGTTGTTTTCTTACACATGCATGTATGGACTATTCTGTATAAGTATGTATGAATCTTTCTGAAATGTGTTGTTGGTTTGACCATCACTTTGGATTGCTCGCTAACTTTCCTTCCTTGTTGTGATGCATCTTCACTCATGTGTTCCCTTCCAAGCCGCGTACTATTACAGGTTTCTAAGGGGTGCACACTCACCTCACCCTTAGTGTGTTAGAACCTCTCATGCACCTTCCTTGACTTACTATAGTTGTCACACCCTTGCTCCCAATAGGGACATCTTACTTGCCTCTGTGTGAAACTGTGGTCAAGGCATTACTGTATGATCCACTGCTGGGACTCCTACACCAAATAGTCTGAGGTCTAATTGGGACTTCTTACTGGGGAAATCTCCTAAAATGTTGGTGGGTCCAGCACCATTAACACATTGTAGGTGTCTGTCTCAGCCCATGCAGTCCTAAAGTGGTAAATATTTTTTTATTCAATACATTGATTGTTGCCACTAAATTAATTACTGTGTTCGGAAAGGGATTCTAATAAATATAAATATTGATTGTACGATTCCCTGGGTCACTGTATTTAGCCAAAAGAGGCTGACGAGTCATTAGTTCCAAAAATTTTCCCATCACGTGGATGGTAACAAGATCTTTGGGCTTCCTTCCAGGTTTCCTAACACATAGGTCTCTTACTGTTTTCGCATAGATAGGGACATCCCTAATGGCTTGCATCAAGGGAATCCTTATGTGCAGATTCTTCAATTCCCTGAGAAAATCATATTCAGGTTGTGGAATCATCCTAGTTTCAACTAATATTTTTAGATATCGAGGGTACATAGTCATTATAGTAGTTGGATTCGCTATTACAAATGTGTCATTATTATTTGAATCAGCTGTTATAGGTGTAGCAGTTCTATTAAAATCCACAGGATCATCCCTAGGTGATTCACATTCCTCTTTGGTAATGATAGGGGAGGTTTTCAGGTTTACTACTTTTCCTAATCAAAGGTGGATCTCGTCGCATTCAATAGGGGTAATGTAGTAAGTCTGGGAATAAGTGGGGGCTTCTATATTTTGACATGCCTTATTATTTGGGTTAGGGATAGACTATATAGGTAATTGGGGATGTATGGGAGGAGCGATAGCAGATGATAAAAGAGGTGGAAGTTTCAATTGTTGATGCACTGGTAACGTTCAAGGAGGGAATGGGCATAAAGAGTTTCCCCTCCAATTCTGAGTGCAAGAGTATGATGAGATGGAGGATACTAAAAAGGTGGAGATGGAGAACATTGGTTCCATGGTGAAGGAAATTGAGTTGGATGGGGTGTGGGATAATACCATGGAAATTGTTGAGTATTGTATACATTATTCCACAAATTGAAAGAAAAATCTTGAGACATATCTAGTGGTCATGGTTGCCAACGATTTCTAGACCCAATAAAGTAAGAAGACTAAGCCTCCTCATCGGATTCCTTGAGTGTTTCGTTGAGTCTTGGGAGCTCTACATAGTAGCCTATAGAATGCTCTAGGTCATAAATATTGCACAAGTTAATGTTGTTGACTCTACATTCCTTCAGGGAATGTTTCTCTTTACATTCTTGGAAGAACATGGCCAAGGCCTTATCAAATTCATCATGTGTCTTTTTCACTTCTGTTTTTTTCAATTGGGAGGACAAGGTACTGAGAAGATCGGTGTTGGGATTCTCAAATAGTTTTCCAATCTCATCTCTGCTCACACCTCTATTTGCGAATTTCTATATTTTAATAGAGACATCCCGTGCCATGCTTCTCCCTCATGACGATCATCGTGAAAACCTTAAGAAAAGTTTTATTATGCTGTCATATGGCTCTTGAGATATATCTCCTTTTCCTAACAGGTTCAACATGTCAAGGAAGTCATCTCCGATCCCTTGAATCAATAATATTTTCAAAATATCTAGATCCAGACTGCTATGTTTGGACCTTTGTAGATTACAATGGAACTGTTCCATGTAATCTTCCAAGTTCCCTTCTTCCTTCTGTGTCATTTCGAAAACCTCCTCTCTTAAATCACTGGTTTGGCAATAGCCCTATTATTTTTCCTGAAACATAGTTTTCATATCTCCCCATGCTCGTATAGTGGCATAAACTAGTCCCATAAACCATCTTAATGTTTCCACTTTCATAGTGGTAGGAAATGATTTTATCTTTTGAGCATGTGAAGTGTAGTCATAACTCCTGGATAGAACATCAAACTCAAACAAAAAAGTATCAGGATCTTCTACTGTCAATCCTTTGAAATATGGAAGGGCTAATAAAGGGATATTGTTCATGGGGGCTTCTCCCTTTATATCACTTATTGGAAGTTCAAAAGTGGTAATAGTGGCATCTTTCCCATTATTGTTGTTGTTATCTCCCATTGGAAATTCTCCTTTTTCCTTTTCTAGTAAGTATCCTTCTAAATATTGTTCGATCGAATGTTCTATAGATACAGATTCTTATGATAATTGCCCAGATTATTCTGTGGCTGGTTGTTTTACTGCACTGCATGAGTTTGGGTATTGGAAAGTGAAAGAATGTTCTTTCAATTCCGGTCCTTGATATTTCCCACTAGTTTCCCCTTGTCCTTCTAATCCAAAATCCCGGCCATTAGTTTCTCCTTGTTCTTGTTGAGTTGATTATACATATTTGGGAGTTTGTAGGCTAGTTTGAGGAAACTGGGGTCCTAAAATAGAGGAACCAGATACACCTAATTTTGATGTAGAAGCAACAAATTTCTATGGGCTTGATTTTCTCACGTCCCTATGTGGTGTTGATTGCTCCCTTTCCTCTTTTGAGATCAATTCTTGGATAAATTTTACTCTCCCTTGATCAATATTTTCCTTTTTATTTCTTCAACCCCTTTTTCCTATAGTTTTATTAGGGTTCCTACCTTTCGCTTCTTTTTCACTCATACATTCTACACATGGAACCAATGTGTAATTATTTGCACAACCTAAGTGTCCTAATTATTACAGTGGTGAGCCTGTTCAAGTATGTTAGAGCGATGTGCAGGTTCTTACCTCTTGTCTTACTGCCCAGCATCTGTAAAATTAGACACACTTTATCAAAAGGATATTCAAAAGAAAGCATTGGCTAAATGTATCGTTGACAACCCTCCTCGACAACAACGCCAAAAAAATTGTGAGGTTTTATCACTGCTAAAGTAAATAAACCACAATCATTAATTATCAACCAGGGTAGGTATTTTTATTTCAAAGCCTTCTACACTATTTCTGTCGACACATGTAACAACGAGGTAAAACAGAAAAGATGTCGTTGAACACACTTGCTTAAATTAAAGCACTCTTGTAGAAGGAAAGTACACGCTTGCAGAAATTAAAAGGCACACTACAAGAATGAAACACACTCAGAAAGGAAAGAATCTACACTTCATAAAAGCTTTAGAATAAATATAGGCATGCCATACACTATCATCTAAAGATATAGCAACAATTGAATAACATAGAATTGATTAACCTGTGTAACTACACATAATAAATCTGAAAGCAGAAGTGTATATATCCCACAATGCAATATGTAAAATAGTAATAATAAATCCACACTAACACATAAAAAAAATAAATCCTACTAACACTTTGATCCATGCTAAAGAGGAGGGCCCTTCCTCCCTAGAAGGGTGCAGGAGTAAAACAAAAACTATTTAAGAATTCAACATGGAAATTGCAGTAACATCATAAATATATAATTGTATTAAAATAGTTGAAAGGTACAAGACCATAATGTCGACACTATCTCTGTTCCATCATCGTTGTCTTGTTCTCATGAGGTAAGGTCTTTTATAAAGTATTTACAAAGCCCCAAAATTAGGGAAATGAATCAGTCATGACAATCTGCGATTCTCATGCTAATTAAGCTAATATAAATAATAGAAAGATAGAAATTGTTACAAACTGCTTTTAATAAAGATTTGTTATGGTTACACCACTCTTGTTTAGATGCAATTGTAACTGCTCATATCTTCTTAATTGTTCACATGTAATTACTTCATGCGTCCTTTGACAATTTTCTTTGAAAATGGCAGCTACAGTGTTGACAAGTCACATTGTAACAACAACTTTGTGGTGTAATAGTAGGAAATGGGAAACCCAAGGTGTAACAAAAACTAACATCAACTTAGTTGTTCACCCATGACTATCAGTAGTTATGGAAAAACCTGAAAGAAAAACATTCAAAATAACTTTTCCAAAGATACCCTGGTTAGTCATCCCAAAGAAGGCATTGTTTCATTCAATACTTAGTAGAAAATAACATAATAATACGTCAAAGAAAAAGGTTTCTTCTTTATCAGAGGGAGTGACATTGTATTGGGGAAATTGTAGGTTCAATGAGAGAAAATGGTCAAAAATGGGGAAAATGATGCCTGAAATATCCTCAATTATTGCACCCAACATAATACTAGCTAGACATTGATTTTGACCCTTTCAACCCAAGTAGCCTATACTTCATCATAGTAGGGACACATCAAGTTTTTCACATGAATCATTTTTCTTAGGATGATTTCAGTCTCCAAACTTGAAGGGGGACTCAACCTATTGATCCAGGTGGATCTCCAAACACCAGTGGCATGAAAGAGGCTAAAAATTCAAAGTGGCTGAAAGACGATGAGCTGGACATCAGATCGAAGTTCTCGTCGCCCTAATTCCAACAATTTGAACTTTTTTGGTCGACAGAATCCGGCCAACTTAGGCCAGATTCCGGGTGAAATTGTCGCCTTGTTAAAAATGACTCCTTCAGCTTAAAATTGGAATTTTTACAAACAACATATGGTTTTATTTAATATATATATATATATATATATATATATATATATATATATATATATATATATATATATATATATATATATATATAGAGAGAGAGAGAGAGAGAGAGAGAGAGAGAGAGAGAGAGAGAGATATGAAAAAAAGGGTGGTGGGCCACCAACCCCGCCACAACAACTCTTATCCACATAAAAAATATATATGTATTGGTGGAGGGGTTGGCCACGACCCCTGACCCCTCCCACAGAATAGTTGAATAAACATAAAACGGAGCAGAGTTTTGGGTGGGCCGACCCTTCGGGCACGAACCCCAACCCGACACGCACAACCACCATTGCAACGAAGCCAACGGAGGTAGGTACATGGGGTGGGCCACCCAAGGCAGGCCCAGCCGAACCCATAATTAAAAAAATGGATTTGTTATATTAAAAAACGAGGAGGCAGGGTTTGACTACCTGACCTCCTCCATCATAACTGAATCCTAGAACCAACTCAGCCAACGGATTTATTGAGAAATCTGCCACCATTTTATTATTTAAACTCAATTCACTAGTGCGCCTAGGCAAAGGGAGTGGGCACTGAAAATGAGGCAAAATATTTTTTAATTAATTTTTAATGCAGGTGGAACCATGATTGAGCAAAATTTCCAAGAGGGTGAAATTTTTGCAGTCCAAATTGGACAAACCTTATGTCGATTTTACACCTCTCAACGACATGAACCCGATGGCGCAGTCAGTTTCCCGATCTAAGAAGCTGATTTTCACAAGACCTCGAGGAGGAAATCTTTGAGGAATCTAGGAGGAATCTAAAATATTCCTTGAGCCCTAGATTCTCACTTTCTTAGAATTTAGAAATTTGACAGTCAATTTTGCACTATTCGACACCACAAATCTGATGGTGTGTTCTGATTTTCTATTTGCTTGTTCTATTTTTTGGCCACTTTTCTAAGTGGAGGTCAGGTGTCAGTTTTCGTGAGCGAGGAGCCATTTCCATACGATTCGATGCCGTGAGATCGATGGTCTGAATAGCTTCAAAAGTTTGACATCCACTTCTTCAGATGGCCCTTGGATGTGAGGTATATGCAGTGTGTTCATGTACTTCTTTTTCCATGCATTGTGCTGCACAGATCCTTGTTTGATGTTTGATGTGGGATCTCGTTTCTTACTTGTTTCATGATTCCTACTTGATGTGATACATAATCATTTGTGAGATGTACTTGTTGTCATGATTCGTCATGTTGTGTGTTGAGATCCCTTTGTTGTATGTTGATGCGATACTCATGTGTCGTCATGCATGTTTGCATTGAGATCCCTTTTATGCCATGTTGGTGGGATGTCCATCATCATCATGCATGAGTCTATGTCATACTGATAGGAGTCATTTTTGACTGAGAGTTCCTGTAGCGGAACATCTCTTGGAGCCACTCCTACGTGAGGGAATTTTCCTTGTATGATAGTGACATCACCTCTTACGTATATCATCACTATTAACAACACTTAATGCAGCGACCTACACCATCTTGACATTGGGGCCTGGAGACGTAGTCCCTCCTAGACGAACTCTGTTATCAACGACTTATGTTTTCATGTGTTGATGAATGTCATGTTCCTCTTCTTTACAACATGTAGATGTATTCATTAATGTTCTTTTACAAATGCAATTTAACACATCACGAAAGTAAAGCTCTTGGAAGGGTCCTTTTTCACACCTGGACCTGGATCAAGTGGTATCAGAGAGGACTTTGCATGGATGTGAATTGCAAGCGTGAACAATGGAACGTGCAATGACAGAGGATGAAAAAGTGATGAATGAGACCATGCTCAAAATTTCGAAAAGATTGGAAATAATGTATGAAACTCTACAAAAAGAGACAGAGGAAAAGGAGTGAGTGTAGCTTCAGTTGCAAGCCACGGAAGAGGCCTTGGAAGAACTGACGCACAATAACCAAAACCTTCAAATAGAGAATGTTGAATTGAAGATGCACCTACATGAAGAGAAAGAGGAGAAACATAGTTTTCTACGATAGCTGCAAGCAAAGCACGAGTCCTTGGAAAAGCTACAGCATGACCCATGTGAGGTAAAATGTAATTCTCTGAATTCATGTATGTGTCTTGATGATGATTTCGTTGTTTTTGAAAATCATACCATAGGAATTGGCTCCAAACTATTGAAGAAAATGGGGTATGAAGGAAAAGGCTTGGACGTTAATAGCCAAGGAATTATCAACCCCATCAAGGTTTAGGAATTACCCCGTCAGATAGGACTTGGGTATGTCAGAAAGGAAGTTGGGGAATGCGCCGAGACAGATAGTGGACCACCAACAACAGATGATGAGAAGTCCTCATAAGTTCTTTCCAAATCAACAGAGGAGGTAAAAGATGTTGATTTCCTTTCGGTTTCATCTTCACATAGTATGATTTTTGTTGGAGATTTGGAAATCCTAATTACAGGGACAAACATGAGGATCCTTACCAGGACGAGGCACAAGGAGGAAAAAGATCATGGTGTTAATAACCAAGGCATAACTCAACCTTTGGAGGTTGTGCATAAACATCGATTTGCAGGCTTGACATACACCAAGGGAGAATGCTTAAAGGTGTCAGATTCTTCTGAGACATTGTCAAAATCATCGAGGAAAGAGAATGATGGGAACACATCCCCATTATTCCATGGCAGTTTCCATTGTAGGGAAAGAGCTTAGAAAAGCTCCCATTGCCATACTTACACCAGAGATGACAAGGAAAGGTATAACCACTCTCAACATTCAAATGTTCATTTTGATTATGATCATGTTTTTATGATGAACATAAAACATGGCATCGCAAAACATGTACCTTTTGTGGATTACATAATCATACATTTTCTAAGTGTTGGAAAAGAATAGCAGCACAAACAAAGAAGATGCATGAAAGACCCTCTCAACAGCAGGTAAAGAAACATGGTAAATAGATCTAGAGGAAGAAGATCTATTATAGTCATTGCGACAAAGGTGGCCATCAAAGAGCCACTTGTTAGAGGCTCCATCCAGAGTAGCGCCTTAAAGACAGTGTCGATGCATGAACCAGGTGAAATAATTGTTCGACAAGAAAAACCACCACAGGGAGATGACCCATTCACAGCGATAAGAGAAAAATGGTTTCTAGATATGTTAGCTTGTCATGGTCATGTTTTTGCAAATCATTTGTTTCATTTTAAAATGTAAAAGTGATGATGTGTTTTCCATCACTTGTTAAGCAACAATGATGTCTAGTCTTATTTTGAGTTGCATGATAAACGATGAAAGTGATGTCGTGCTTTCATCACTTTCCAAAACAATAGTGTTGGCCTTATTTTTGTAAATCATGTGTTGCGGTGATGATGAGTTTTCCATCACTTGTTGAAGCAACAATGATATGTTGGCCTTGTTTTCATACCTGGGATATTGTGTACATCTTGATGTAAACTTGACCACCGAGTATGTGTTATAAACTCATGGCAAGTATGGGATGCTTGGGTCATTAGTTGGTCATGTAGGACAAGCATGTAATTTGCAAAACAATGTACTACAGGTTGCAGAGGTTGCTGGTTTTGGCTCATCGCTTAAGGCTCTAAAGAACGAAGGCGAAGGAGATGGAAGCGAGACCTTTTGAGCACAATTGTGATGTAGACCAAGTACAGAGAAGTTGCAGATTATTTTTCATTCTTTTGGAGGACCAAAATCTCCTTAGTGGGGAGGATTGATCCAGGTAGATCTCCAGACACCAGTGGCATGAAAAAGGCTCAAAATTCAAAGTGGTGGAAAGACGAAGAACTCGACATTAGATTGAAGCGCTCGTCACCCTAATTCCAACGGTGTGAACGACACTCCAATCCAAGTCTGGATGAAGGAGATAGAGGAAGTCAAAGTTGGGTTGACTCTTTACTGACTAGGCAAGATTAACAAAGACACAATTTGAGCTTTTCCAGCGGATGGAATTCGGCCAACTCCGGCCAGATTTCGGGCGAAATTGTCGCCTCGTTAAAATGACTCCTTCAGCTTAAAATCGGAATTTTTACAAATGACATATGGTTTTATTTAAAAAAAACATATATAAAAAAATGGTGTTGGGCCACCAGCCCCACCACCCCAAATCTTATCCACATAAAGAATATATATGTATTGGTGGAGGGGTGGGCCACAACCCCCACCCCTCCCACAGAATAGTTGAATCAACATAAAACAGAGTGTAGTTTTGGGTGGGTCAGCCCTTAGGGCACGAACCCAATCCTGACATGACCACCATTGCAATGAAGACGGTAGAGGTAGGTATGGGGGGTGGGCCGCCCAAGGTGGGCCCAACCCAACCCATAATTAAAAAAAATGATTTGTTATATTAAAAAAGGAGGAAGCAGGGTTTGACTGCCTGACCTCCTCCATCATAACCGAATCCTAGAACCAACTCATCCAACGGATTTATTGAGAAATCCGCCACTATTTTATTATTTAAATTTAGTTCACTAGTGCACCCAGGAAGAGGGAGCGAGCACGGAAAAAGAGGTAGAATATTTTTTAATTAATTTTTAATGCAGGTGGAACCATGATTGAGAAAATTTCCAGGAGGATGAAATTTTTGCAGTGTCCAAATTGGAAAAACCTTATGTCGATTTTACACCTATCAACAACATGAACCCGATGGATTAGTCAGTTTCCTAATCTAAGCAGCCGATTTTCAGATGACCCAGAGGAGGGAATCTTTGAGGAATCTAGGGGGAATCTAAAAGAATCCTTGAGCCCCATATTCTCACTTTCTCATAATTCAGAAATTTGATAGTCGATTTTGTACTATTCGACGCCACAAATATGATGGTGTGTTTAGATTTTACATCTTCTCATTATATTTTTTGGCCACTTTTCTAAGTGGAGTGCAGGTGTCAGCATTGATGAGCAAGTAGTCATTTCCATGCGATTTGATGTCGTGAGATTGATGGTATGAACAACTTCAGCAGTTTGACATCCACTTGTTCAGATGGCCCCTGGATGTTAGGTATATGCAGTGTGTTCATGTATTTCTTTCGCTATGCATTGGGTTGCATAGATCCATGTTTGATGTTTGATGTGGGATCTCATTTCTTACTTGCTTCATAATTCCTACTTGATGTGATGCGGAATCATTTGTGAGATGTAGTTGTTGTCATGATTCGTCATGTTGTGTTTTGAGATCCCTTTGTTGTATGTTGATGGGATACTCATGTGTCGTCATACATGTTTGCATTGAGATCCCTTTTATGCCATGTTAGCGGGATGTCCATCACCATCATGCATGAGTCTATGTCATACTAACAAAAGTCCTTTTTGACTGAGAGTTCCTATAGTGGGACATCTCTTGGAGCCACTCGTGCATGAGGGAATTTTCCTTCTATGATAGCAACATCACCTCTTATGTACTTCATCACTATTAACAACATTTAATGCATTGACCTACACCATCTTGACATCGAGGCCTGGAGACGTAGTCCCTCCTGGATGAACTTCGTCATCAACGGCTTATGTTTTCATGTGTTGATGAATGTCATGTTCCTCTTCTTTACAACATGTAGATGTATTCGTTAATGTTCTTTTAAAAATGAAATTTAACACATCACGAAAGTAAAAGGTGTTGGAAGGGTCCTTTGTCATACCCGGACCTAGATCACCTATTTTTCATTGTAGGTTTTTTATAAGTGAATGCAATAAACAAATGAACCTCCTTCATCAAAGTGTTCTTTCTTAAAAATCATGACAGTGATCCTTTTTCCTTATTGTCTTGATGTGAAAGGTATAAATTCCAATACTAAGCATCCATGTAATATATTTACAAGATAGGTCATACCTTAGCATCAACATTATGCATCCTCTAGGGATTTTAAGAGCTTGTAGCTTCAATATATTGCTTCTGAACACAATGCAACATATTTAAAGGAGATACACAGCTTTGTTGTTAAACACATGTCTATTGATCACATATTTCCCTTATGTTTATTTATCTTTCTTTAAGAAAAAATACGAGCTATTGTTGCTTCTTGAAATATCAATATGAAATTCATGCTACATATTATAAAATTGTAAGGTGAAGGGACTCCTTCGTAACTTCTCTTAATGAATTCTTCAAGGATCCCTTGTTATATGCTAACATATCAGACATAGTCCTATGATTCGACTAAGGAGAAAATAACAATATTAGCTACTTTCTCATGAAAATAACTTTGATACAAGCCTTATGATATTTATAAGGGTGTAGATCATAGTATTATTTAGTTTTCATCAAACAATGTTGATAGAGAATTTTATTCTAAGCATATAAATGATCCAAATGAAATCACTGGCTAGTTGCGTTCTACAAAAGTTTTGATCCAAATTAAATCACTTTAGATAAATACATACCTCTAATTCCAAGTATTAAACCACATACTTATAGCTTCCTTGGTTTCCCTATAAGTATGTATTCCCATTTTTAATTCATCATTGTAGTTTGCTTGCATGGAAACAAAGTCATTCTTGCTTTGTGGCTAGAACAAGTCTTCAACACTTCAACCTTGTCATTTATGCTAAAGCATCAATCCTTCTTTTTAGTAGCCATATTAGATATTCAAGGGGAACTCATACACAAAGGATGTCTTTGTTGGCTTATATTCAAACAAATATGTATTCAAACTTCATTGGGTTGCTTCCTCTAAAGTGACACTAGCTTGTCTCCTCAAGGAATTTAGGGACTCAACTTCTTCAATCATTGTAATAATTGTTCTTCTTCAAAAGTTTTCACATGGATTTCAATGTGGTATGATTCAATGACTTTAAAACATAAGTACACTCCTTTTTCTTCAAATATATGACTTACTGGATTTTGTATTTGAGGCTTCTTAGTTACTATGGTCATATTCCTTAGCCACCTGTGTTCATATTCAACCTCTTGCAACCATATTTAGTCTTTGAGATATTTTAGATTTCCAAGGCTGTGTCTGAGGCCTCTCGACCCTATACCACTTAGACATGAGGCCTTTCAGAATTTTGCAACTATCCCGAGGCATCCTAGGCCTTTGTACTATTAAATTGAGGTTTTAAAACTTAAGCTTTCATATTCTTATGAATATTATAATAATCTTAAAGACCTTAGCAATGTGAATCTTAGGTCTGTATGAAAATTTCAGTATAAGATTACATTGATGAAATTAAGCCCTAGATTAGGGCTTCAATATTTTTCTCAAATATAAATTAGACTTGACCTTTTAAACATTTTTCTTCTTCAAGAATAGTACAAGCCCTAGGATATAACTTTAAATAGATTAGCTTCTTCCATGGTTTCTCTTTTACCCATGCTATGATACCATGTTGATTTTTCATAAAATATTCTAAACTGATAATTACTTCTTATGAGTTATTTAATTAATCTTATCTTGCATTGATATTCATCCTAAAGAAATTACACACAAGATATCAATAATAGAAACTAAATGCTAGTAGGATCATAAAGAGATGACCATACAAGAACACAAATATTTTACCCTAGGAAAACCCACACGAGGGAAAACCCACCAACTTTTCCTTAAAGAAATTGTTCAGTTCAACAAAAGGCACATCTAGATATTCTAGTCAATCACAAGGTAAAACTGACCAACAAAGTAGAATTCGTCAAACCTATTCCAACTCCCTCCTAGTTAAGTCAAACATCTACCCAAGAGACTCAATCTAGTCTTCTCTGGCAGGGTCAAATTTAAACCTACTTCTATGTCCAAGAAATTCAGTTATGTTGCTCTGATACTTCATAAATTTGGTCCTTCTATTCCACACATTCGAGGACAATAACAAAGAGAATACCACATGTGTGAAGTCAAATGAGAGAGAGATATTGATACTTCTTTCTCCTCCTAGCCTCCTTCTTTTCCGAAATGAACAATGATATCTTCTTGTGTGCGATCAGAATTATGCCCAAAAGAGAAGGTTGATAGCCTTATATATACATCTCTGGTTGGCCGAATGGGTGCCTCTTTGACTAGGGATGGCTTGACTAGGAGGAGGGTTGACTTGGTTTGTTTGGAGAAAAAAATTCAAATTTTCTCTTTCGAAAAGAACATGAAGAACATGCCTTAAAATTTCTCTTTTGATAATAGCATGAAGAGCATGCTTTATATTTATCATTACAAATACATGAAGGGCTAAAATATTAATTATGAAGACTGAACATAGCTACAAAATTTAATAAATTCTACATCAGATATTTCCATAAAAGGAAAAGAGACAATGTTGACCATATCTAATCAACACCAAAAAAAATAAAAAAATCAAGTAAGAACAACTAAAGTGGTCAAGTGACATTGTTAAATTTTGAGGAGATTTCAAATCCAAGGTTCTTATCATCAACTGACTTTGATAAGCGCAAGTTTAATCTCTTGGTCATATAACCGGAAACAAAAATGGGTAGTGGTTTATCAGGCACTAAAACAACTTCATTCAAAGTGGATTTAAATCAAATAAATTCAAAATATATGCTTGAATGGTACATAAAAATGGGGGAAATGGTGGTTAAGAGATTGATATAGTCCACAACCAATGTTAAAAAGTTATAGGTACTTTTCTTTTGATTGAGATGGATTCACAATTGAAAATTTGAATATTGCGATTAAGACTAAATCTAATAAAATTTAAGACTTAGAAAACCAATTGTTTCCATTTCAGGATGTTCAAAGGATGGAAATAGTACTAAATAATTGCTAGACTCTAATGAAAAAGAGATTAGTAATATTAAATACGCTTATAAATGCACCAATTTTGAATTTTTTGACCTACTTGATTCCTATGATGAAAGACATATTATCTTTACAGGTTGGGGAACTACAGGAATATAATTCAAAGAAGTAGTCCAAGACACAAATTTTTCAACAAGAAAAGCAAATTTGGTAATGGAATTTGAGAGAAAATAAATCCAATATTTGGATAAGGTGGAAGAGTATAAATCAAAATTGAATTCTACTTTAAAACAAAGCATTTATACCCGCAATTCATCTAATGCTCTCTCTAATCAATTGTCTAAAAAACTCAAGTTCTATGAAATTAAGGTCTCAAAATTAGAAAATCAGATAAAAAAGATGGATTCTAATAAGAAACAAGATATATCAACCTAGGAAACATTATGCAACCAGAATAATGCTTTTATTGAAGGATTGTAGTGGATAGTTGGAGATAAAGAATTGGAACTGTAATCTCTTCAAAAAGCCTTCAATTCAGAGTTAATAGCGAGAAAAAATCTTATTAAGCTAAGGAAATAATATAGGATATTATCATTACCAAGATAGAATAAATTAAGCCCTATATATCTATTTTTCACAATTGTTAGAGTATTTTTATAGCTAATTCCCTCATTAATATTAGAAAAATAATACCTGAGATTGAAAGCAAGATCTTAAAAATGTATTTGATTATCCAATGGCCTAATTAAACACTAGAATCCATTCCAGAAGGTGTGGGTATTTAAAATAGAGATGAAGCTATTTATACTTTAATGACAATCAATGAAATGAAATAATAAATTGATGATGTGAAACAAGAGATATCTCATGTTAGAGGAGAAATTAATGGGTTTGAATAAGAATGGAATTATATTTAGAGATTTATCTTGCTAAATATTTGGAATAACGATAGTTGGTTTATATCATATGAGAATTACACTAAAGCATTGGTTAAATTGCAGAAGGACCAAAATTATATTTCAAACAAAGTTAGGGATTCCATCCCCTGGGAATTAATACTAAAGCCTCTTCTGAGATATTTTAATATCATTTTAATTTTAGGTAAATTGATCTATGAGCTAGCCCCTATGATGTATTATCCAAATTATAGGTTGGATATGGCCTATATGAAACTTAAAAAGAATCCTTTAAGCCTTCTTGAAGAATCGGAAAATATGAAATATTAATAGAAAGGCATTTCCCAAAGACTATTCCCATCACAAAGGGATCAACTTGTTGTTCCATTATAGTCATTTTTGGAGAAGTAGATGAATATTGCAAAGGGTTCACTAATTTTCCACATCATAGGAAGGACATAGCTAAGTTTATGAGTCATCCTAAGGTTAGCACATAAACAAAGGGAAAGGAAAACATTACAAAAAGTAAAGAGCCTAGAAAGAAAATGTCAATCCAAAAGGGTGGAAGATTAAGAAGAAAAATAAAATAAAATTACATGTGGGTTTCTTCCATGTTTAATTACTTATATTTTAGTTGGGATAGGAACCTATGAATTTTGACTTTAAAATCGAAAACTTAAGCAAAGTGGAAGGCTTTATCCCCCTCTCAGGTTAAGAAATCCTTCTAAGCCACTTCTAAACCTAAGTCCAGACATCCTGACACCCGCCCCCCGTGACCCCCTTAGGCCAGGTCTCTCTTCCATACGTAAAAGGGACCACTGATCCTATCACTAATATTTTATCAAAAATGAATATTAAAACCATATTTAAACTCAAAAAAACCCTTAATTTTTTTTTCCATTTATCAAAAGACAATTATGATCCCTTGCTAAGATCAGGAGTTTACCAATTTCTTTGTTCCTATGGGAAATCTTACACTGGCCAGAATGACCAACCCTTTAAGGCCCATGTTGAAGAGAAGATTGCAAATACCATCCATCACAGGGTATTAAAGTTCGATATCATCAAACATCTTTCAATTCCAAGCATATTATTTTCTTTGACCAATAAAAAATCCTTGCTTATGTTCCTTTCCACAATTCTTGTATCATTAGGGAAGCTCTCAAGATCAAGAAGCACACCAATAAATTTAATAGGGGATATGGCTATAGGATAAGCCAATCTTGGAATCTTATAATATATCAATTCACTCAATCATTTATTTCTTATTTAACCTTTTCCTCTTTCGTCTCCCTCCACCTGTTTTTTCTTGGTTTCTGCCTTTCCATTATTTATGTATATCTATTGCAGTATTCCTCTTTTCCTCCTTTTCCTTGATCTTTATCTTGTTCATTCTCAATCCTTATTTGTATATCATTCATATATATATATATATATATATATATATATATCTTTCTCACTCCCTTAACTTATTTATTTTCTAATCCCCTCATCTTCCCCTTCCTAATTTACCTCTATTTGAACCTTTATTCTAGGATAGTAATAATTAATTCATTTAATTTGGACCCTTTGTTCTGGTCATATATTTAGTTAATTAATTAATTTACCCTGTCTAACGGTCATCTAGTTAATTTATATAATGACTACTTGGTAGTATTATCTATTTAAAAGTCTCTTTGGCACTCACTCTGACATCACATAGTTTTCTAGTCCCTGATGATGGGTGGAGTTCCACCCGAAACATTGGACAAACTAGCTATTATACACAGTTCTCTACCATAAAGGAAAATATTTTCAGCTAAGTATTTTTCCCTATATGTATGTGCATAGGTTATATAAATTCTCACAAAGATTCTTGATAGTCTATTTTTCTCTGAATGCTTTGATGTGTTTGTCCCGCTTTTATAGTTCAACATTATGACCAATTTTCATATCTTTAAAAGAAATTTCCTTTTGCTATAAATTTCACATTATATTAATAGATATGTAATTAGTATTAGTTATGTTTTTTTGTTTACATGTATTTATGAAGAATGTATTTGTATGATTTGATAGTTGTTTATGTATTCAAGCTTCTATGATCCATAATAAATTAAGCAAAGTCTTTCGATAGAAATCACATAAGATAAGTTTCTAGCCGACACGTTTCAAACCAACAAGTGTGGGTCATCATCAGGACCAGATGAAGAGGCAGACCATGGAAAAGGCTTAAATAGAGAGCAATGTAGAGACCAAAATTTCAAGTAACGACTATATTTGAACAATAAAATTTAAATTATGATATTAATTTATTAATATTAAAAACAAATATTATTAAGTAACGACTATTTTAAACGGCTAGTTTTTGAAAAATAATATTTAAATTATGATATTAGTTTATTAATTTATTAAAAACAAATATTAATAAGTAACAGCTATATTAAACGGTTAGTTTTTGAAAAATAATATTTAAATTAATATATTAAAATCAAATATTAAAAAAAAAATCAAACTCCAAACAAGGTGGGAAGTCAAAAATTATAAAAATAGAAAAGATCATTTAATAAATAAAAATAATTAATGGAAAATAAATAAAATAAAACAAAAATATACACAAGTAAAATATATCTATCTATCTATCTATCTATCTATATATATATATATATATATATATATATATATATATATATATATATATATATATATATATATATATATATATATATATATATATATATATATATATATATATATATATACACACACACAAAGAAAAATATAGCAATAAATAAAATAGGGTATATTTCTTTTGACTTGTTTAGATTTTTGTTTTATTTTATTTATTTTCCATTAATTATTTTTAATTTAGTTTATTTTATTTTCATTAATTATTTTTATCTATTAAATGCTTTTTTCTCAATTAGGGTGTTAACTCCTTTTTATAATTTTGGACTTCCCTCGTTGTTTGGAGTTTGACTTTGTTTTTTTTAATATTTGATTTTAATATATTAATTTAAATATTATTTTTCAAAAACTATTTGTTTATTATAGTTGTTACTTATTAATATTTGTTTTTAATAAATTAGTAAACTAATATCATAATTTAAATATTATTTTTCAAAAACTAGCCGTTTAATATAGCTGTTACTTAATAATATTTTTTTAATGTTAGTAAATTAATATCATAATTTAAATATTATTGTTCAAATATAGTCGTTATTGGAAATTTATGTCCCTAGATTGCTCTCTATTTAAGCCTTTTCCATGGTCTGCCTATTCATCTGGTCCTGATGATGAACCAAACGTGTTGGTTTGAAACGCGTCGACCAAAAATTTATCCTATGTGATTTCTACCGAAAGACTTTGCTTAATTGATAGTTTTTTTTAACTATGTCATAATGAAGTTTTAGATGTTAGAGTTGCATTAGAGTTGTAATATTAGATTTATCGTTGCAATTTATATAATGACATAATTTTAAGCACCTAAATATTAGTTCAAATTCCCCGAGATGTTTAGCTGATCCAGATTTAAACGGGAACACAAAAAAATACAAATATAACCATAAATATAGAGATGCGTTAGAAATAACACTTCATTTCATTAATATCAAATACTGAAATATGCTTACAAATAGAATGGAATTAAGACTAGCTCGGGCGATGGTAGCCTATCTCTCAGAAGAGATGTTGCGGCTACATGCCTTTGAACTATGTTACAATGAGGCTTGGAGGCCTATTTATTATTGAGAAACAATGGAAAACCATAAACGTCCAAAAACCTAACCCTAGGAGATGAAGCACCGAAACTATGGGCCTCGTTTGGGTAAATTGGTACATCAACTTCCTCGGGTCATAACTTTGGCATATGATCTTTGTTTTACGAACACAATACCTCGTTAGAAACATCTACTTGAGGAATACAACTTTCGACCAGCCAACACCTATATATGTACTCTATTGGCCTCGGTGTTCCCAAAAAATGTTGTTTAGGGCCTCAAAATAGCTCTGGAAGTTCAGGACCTGAAAAACTACCAAAAATAGTAAATTGTGCTACAATTAAGGAAACTGAAAAATTGAAAGAAACAATGGTGGGGGTCCAAGTGGAATAGGTGGGTGGCTACCAATATCCACCTTGGTAATTAACACTCCCCTTATGTCATGAAGTACCTTAATGCTATTTATACAATTTAATACTATGCCTAAACTTAGATTATTTATGAATTACTTGATCAAATAACCATTACAAGTGTTGGTGAAAAATTAATGTCTCATAACAATAATATCAATTATGTGAACTAAGATGATTGAGAAATTCATGTCTAACATTTACCACTAGATAATAATACAAAAACCTATGAGAAAATTATCATAGATATTAATTTATAGGGAAATTCCCATAGATGTCAAATTTATTAAATATGATAATCTCTATTGTTTGGGTGATGGTTTTGTAAGGATTTGATTCATGTGTGGACTAAAGAAGTATAGTAGCCTTTTCATGATCATTGTATTAGTACCTAAAACCCAAAAAATATGACCATTTTCTGTCTTCCTTTCTTACACATGTTGTTGCCATCATTACTCTTGAACCCATGTTAATAAGAAAAATCTCTCCTGGTTTTCACATTAAGTAGAGGGTTTTTCTTATTACTATATTACTTGGTCACCTTGTCTTATTTGGGTATGCTCCTTAGATTTATTATGTATTTCTTATATTCCTTTTGGAATATGGACTAAAATCATACCATGATCCTTGTTTACTTTTCAACACTAAAACCCCATAACCGTTTTCATAAAATTTAACCAATCCATGGATATTAAGGGGATTATCATCATTTTAATAGGGGATAGAATGATGAATTATCCCATAAGATATATGAAGTTTACTAAAACTTAATTTGACCATGATATTAACCACTATACATTGATAGTGCAAGGTAAAACTCTCTAGTTATCTGCCACAAAGGCCACTTACACTACTATAGTGCAAGTCCAACATCATCTTTAGTGTCACCAAGTGATGTACTTTCCCCCACCCACCAAACAAAAAAAATGAACTTATAGATAACACTACACATAATGCACTAAGGGGGCATTTTTTCTGCATCATGTTTAAGTTGTTACATCCATTTCCAACATCATATTTTTCAAAATATTCCCTTGAAAACATCATCATAGTGACAAAATGGGAATTGTTGAGAAACTTTCCACATCATAACTTCCCAAAAATTCTACTTGTATACATTGTTCTTGCATTAAAGATGTGCTTTTTTTATGTCTCATTAGCATTGCTTGGCATAGTTCCTACATTGATATTGTATACATCGGTGTTATATTTGCATCATAATGGTTTTCAGTAGTATCAAAATTCACAACACTTGTGTCATATTCCATCACCCTAACATTGTACAAATTTCATGCTTACATTGTATTGGTATCAAAATGCTTAACTTTTGTCTTGTGAGTAGAATACTTGCATCATATCACATTAAACATGTGTCATACTCAACCAAATTATATCATCTTAGCATCAAATTTTCCTCTTATTACCATAAAAAATGCATGATGTTGGTGTCAAAATTGCAATGAAATCTTTATTAATTTAATTTTTATTATTAATAATTTAATTATTATTTTAATTTTTAATTATTACTAGTATCTTAATTATAATCATTTAACAATATAGTTTTAATTACTTTTTAAATTATTATTTCTATAATATTTAAACATTAATAAGATTGGGTTCATCTACTTTACTTAGTAGTAATTAAGAGAGAAAAACTATATGTATCTAAATGTAATTTTGAAAGCTTAAATCAAATTGTAGAATAACAATGTAATTGTTTCTCCCTGTAAACAAGTCTTATGCTATCACCATGAGGAAAACACATCGAGTCTAAACTTTGTGAACCTATGACATAGAACCTATATTCATAGGATATTAAAAAATACTTCTAATTTCACTAGATATTGCTAAATTCCTACCAAAATCCTTCTATTGAAACCCTATCCTAATTTTTATTCTAATTCAAATCCCTATTATTACAATATATATCCTCCACCAGGAAATTTTAACCTTGTTTACAACATTTCATACAAAAATGTGTACATATATAAGAAAATGAAACGAATTTAACATTATAAATGGATTGAATTGTAGTTTGTTCATTCTTCATGTTTTGTACCCTCCGCATTGCATAAAAACATAATAAAACAACACAAGTACACCAAAAAAAATCTAACATTTACATATGTAATAAAACATGTAGGTTAAAAAGTCGTCAATATCATTTAATCCCTCCATATCACTCATATCACAGGTTCAAAATAATATAATATATTTCAATTAATGAATATATACTTTCAACTACATATAAGTGAAAAAGTAAATACATTACTAACAATTAATTATTGAAGGCATGGTCTATAAAATTCCACCCTTCTTTCATAACCATTCCTTGAGGTTTTTTTTAATTCTTTTTTAATGGGTTGATAACATTAGTCATTTAATTTATCTTCAGTTTTTATTTGCATGAAATACACATCTATAGGAAACTCACTAGGAACTTCCCCTCATTTTTAGGATGGTATCAAAGATAAATCATATTCTTCAATCCTTAAAGCCAAAGCAACACTATACTCATCAAGATATTAGCATGCCCCTTATGAGACTTGATCCTAGGTGGGGAGGGAAATACTCTTAAACTTCTCAAGATAAATCCATTGGTCCATAAATGTGGAATTGATAGGCCACATGCTTCACCAACATGGACACTTTGAACAATTAACTTTTTATCTATGTTCTTTGTATGATGCCAAGTGGTCTATTTCCATAATGGTCTCTAGGAGGTCTATGCTTAATGAAATTTTGAGTGTAACTTATCTATTTATTAATATTCCACTGGCATGTGAGGATGGTTCTATTTGTTATCTTGGTAGTGCAAAGGAAAATGAAAACAATGGCTAAAATGCAACTTCCATTCTACCACTACCAAATTGAGATGTTGTTTTGCTATGTTATATGTCAGTTAATAACACAGAAATTTCTCAAATTTCAATTGACTTTGTATGTTATTAGTTCTAAAAAAAAGGATGACGGTGTCTCATCCTTGTTCAATTGGATCTGTGTGTTATCAATTTTTATTCTTGTCAATAAATAACAAGGCTATTTACACCGAGAATTTTAAACAACACCCCCACAATTAAGAAACATGTATATATAAATTTCCAATTATATTAAAGAATAAAAACATTACTAATTTCTATTTTCTTAATCATCAAATATTGTGAGAACATGAAGAAATAGTTGTGCATAATCATATACTCCTTATGTAGTTGAGTGTGCACTGTCAATGACATAATAATAGATAGGGTGTGTAGGGTAATGTTTTACGTTGGAGCTTAAAACCAAAGTTTCAATGATCAAAATTGATCGTTGAGGGGTTCAAATGGATGTACATAGAGTAAGAACTAATATGTAAATGAAATGAATGGTTTATTACCAATTATATTCACAAATGGTTGAAATTCCTACTTATTAAAAAATGTGAGGTTGATCTAGCCATAGATGTAGGTTTCAATACAACAATTCAATAACAAAGGAATGAATCACTTTACAAAATGTGAAGATATGAATACTCTTCAAATTATTACATTGGGACAATATTAATGTGAATATTCAAATACTCAATGGAGGACTAGCAATCAAAATGTTACTTTCAAGAAAATGAGTATGCATATGCTTAAAAATTTAGAAACATGAGACAAATGTCACTGTTATGCAAAATTTATGATTGCAGACATAAGTATCTTCCCTAGACCTAGTGGACTAGTCTAGAACTACAGAAAGAAAAGAACATAAAGTTTCCCTTAGAGAAATTGAAGAATGGAAAGAGGATCACCTGGGATACTGTCACAAGATATTCTATCCCATTGGCTTGTAAGATCCAATTGTAGCTCCTATTTTTATAATGAGAACTTGCACATACAATCAACACAATCTAAAATGATATATGACATCTATGTACCATTATCCAATCACTCTATTCAATGGATCAACAAAACATTGAAATATATGACTGTAAACATAACATAACACATATATGAAAATGATATACTCTTTGTATTAATATGGATAGGAGAGAGTTTACAACCAAGAATATTAGTTGATCTTGTAGAGATCTCCCAAATTTTATTTCTCCTTCCTTGTCACAAAGCACACCTTAATGTCACCCTAATGCAGGAAAATGATGACTCTCTTAGATTCAAGGCAACAACATGAGGGTATGATTAGTCTCTAAAAACCAACCCTGATGTTGCAGATGGCTGTAGATTTATAGGAGTGTTTGGTAGTTTAGAAATTCATATCCATTTACCAATATAGGCTTCATATCCACTTGGGAGGGGAGGATAAGCTCAAGGGATAAGAGATGAAATATCCAAGGTAGGACCAGATAGTATTTGAATTTCTTATCCAAGGTAAATGGTTGAAACAACTCCTAGAAGCTTTTGGAAGAGGAAGCTTCAGGATTCTTTTTAATTTTTCTGCATTTCTATAATCAACACACCTCCAACAAGGGACAACTTGCTGTTGATCAGCATTGGTGCAGAATTGAGCAACATGTTGTTGAACAGAGGTCCCTAAAGGGTCAAGGTATGCTGGGCCTTAAAAGCATTGAAGTGAAGCAGTCAAACCCAGAAACTCATGGATTTTGGAGAGTCATGCTTAGAGCTTTGTGTAGGGATGATGACAAGGTGTTCATGGATGTTAATTGATCTAGCTTGTAAGCTTATTGACCAGATGCCACAAAATGGCCTATAACATTTCCCCCTAAAGTGCGAAGTAAAAAATGGTTGTTGATTTTTGAAGTGCTTTACATTGTGACAAGTTTGGATCAAGAACAACTGGTCAAGGTCATCATCTCTTATACTAAATTTTAATCATGATATCATTGTTGAGGTAGGCGTACCCATTCTCAACACATAATCCAACATTAGATGTTCAATGATCAAGAAGTCATGTCCAATGATGACAAAGTGTGGAGCCATCATTGGATGATTGTTTATATGGTCATAGCCATCATGATTTGTAATCTTTCATTAATCTTGAAAGCACAGCCTAGATGGATTGAACTAGATCTGGGTTCTTCTATCTCGTTCACTCAATCTTCCAATGTACGAGTCTAACCATGTGAATAAATGATCTAAAATGAAACATGTTAGACACCATCTTATTACCGTGCAATGATTTAAGCTGTTAACAAACACGAGATAAATTATCAATGATGTTAATGGATCTCAAGGTACAATAGTGCAATCTGTGTGGTGTGAATGAATGAGTTGAAGTCGAACTATGCGCAAAATATTTCGGTCAAAGGCCATTGATGAAAACCTATCACCAAGAGTGAGGAAACTTGCCATTGACGTATACAACTCCCAAGGTACTAAAGGAAGAGTTTCTAATTCAACTTCTTGGATAATGAGTTGATGTCAACAGTAAGTGACCCATCGCAAGAGGGAATTGATGTATCCCCCATCAATGACACAAAACAGGTATCATGATTTGAGACAAAATGATAATGATGGGGAAATGGTTTAGGAACAACAAACATGGAATGAAGGTAGCACCTTGGGAAAAATCATTTGTGGACCATATATTAGGCCGGTGGACCTACCTATGGTTTTGTGCATGGATTTTGCACATGGTTTTAGGCGCGATGGTTTTCAGTCCATGGTATTTCATAGATACGATCAAGGGAACTATGGTTATATTCTAATCCAGGGTTAATGGATTTGGGTTTATGGATGATTCAACATGTATATATATGTATTGTAACATTGAAAGGAACATAATGAAAAATCAATCTGGTAGTCCTGGTTTTGGGATCCAAGGGAAAATCTCTGTGTATATTTGTTTTATGTGTTATGCTCTTGCCATTGTTTATTTTATGTGTTTATAATTCATATGTAGGTAATTTATGTACGGGGTTAAAACCTACATTTGGTATCAGAGTTGTTTTGGCTTCAAGGGGACACCTTTATTGCTAAGGGGTTTTTCTCAGGTTTGCGGTAGACCTTGTTCAGTGGTATATCTACTAGATCGATTCTTGTGGTGAAAGAAGATGGCGAGAAGTGGAAAGATAGAGATAAAGAAATTTAATGATCAGAGTTTTGAGTTGTGGAAACTCAAGATGAAGGATCTGTTGGTGGATAAAGATCAGTGGATCATAATAGATCTGGGTACTAAACCAATGACAATGTCTGATGAAGATTGGAAGAAGTTGGGTCGGAAGGCAAAAATCAAAATACGATTGTGTGTCTCACATTTAGTATTGCTGAATGTATTGGGGAAGCTACGAAAAAGGCTTTGTGGGACAAGTTACGGACTTTGTACCAATCTAAGTCTCTGGTGAATAAACTGTTCCTATGGAAAAAAATGTATAACTTGAGGATGAAAGATGCAGGCTCGGTGACAGAGCATTTGAACGCATTTAATACTGTGTTAAGCCAGTTATTATCTATTGATATTAAAATTTCATATGAAGATAAGTGCATTATCTTGTTGTGTTCTCTACCAGATTCGTGGGATGGTCTGGTTGTTGCAATAGGTAGAAAAGTGACTTCCTTGCAGTTTGATGAAATAATCACATCCTTGTTGACGGAGGAGATGAGACGGAAAAATATGGACAGCTAGAATGGTGATACCTTGTGTGTACGAGGACGGTCCCAGAACAAAAACAAAAATAATTCCTCGAGCGGGAGATCTAAATCTAGAGGGAGATCGAAATCTCCAAGAAAACCTGTAAAGATGTGCTGGAAATGCAGAAAGGAAGGGCACTACAAAAGGGATTGTAAATCTAAAGCTCTTGAGAAAGTAAAGGGATCTGATGATGCTCCTTCCACAGAGGCGAAAACCACCTCAGATGAAGGTGGGGATGTGTACTTGGCTTCTTCTTCAAGTAAACATGTATATCATGAGTAATGGTTGATTGACTCAGGTGCATCCTTTCACTTCACTCCCCATAGAGAGTGTTTCTGCAAGTATGAGAAATATGATGGTGGTGATGTCTTCTTAGGGGATGACATGAAGGCTAGAATCATTGGTCGCGAAAAAGTCAAGTTGAAGTTACAAGGTGGAAGGATTAGAACACTTCCTTATGTTCTGCATATTTCCGCATTAGCTAGAAATCTGATTTCTGTAAGCAAGCTAGATGATGCAAGTGTAAAAACAATGTTTGAGAAAGATACCTGCAAGATGGTTCGAGGAGCACTGGTATTGACGCAGGGAGTTTGGATTGGAACTTTGTACAAGCTGAAAGGTAACACTGTTATTGATGGGTGCAACGGTTCTATGGTTCCTGAAAGTGGAGCAGAAAATCTAGTGGTCTTTGGAGAAAAGACCATGCTATAGCATCAAAGGCTTGGAAATGTTGGAGAGAAGGGCCTTCAAATACTTCATGGTAAAGGTATGGTAGAAGGTATGTCTAATAGCTCTGTGGATTTGATTTCTATGAAAATTGTGTATATGGGAAGCAAAATTAGGTGAGTTTCCCCTTTCGTGGTAAGAGGGCGAAACAGATATTAGAGCTTATGCACAATGATGTGTTTGGACTTGTGTCAGTTCCAACACTAGGTAAGTCTATGTACTATGTATAATTTATAGATGACCTATCAAGGAATACATGGATATATTTCCTCAAGAAGAAATTTGAAGTCTTTGATAAGTTTAAAGAATTTAATGCTCTGGTGGAAAGCCAGATAGAGAAGAAGATAAAGCTGTTGAGGAAAGATAATGGTCGAGAGTTTTGCAAGAAAGAATTTGAAGAGTTCTATAAGAAGTGTGGTATAACATGGAAAAAGACTACTCCATACACACCTAAGAAAAACGGAGCTATAGAAAGAATGAACAAGACATTGATGGAAAGGGCAAGCAACATGCTTAGTGGTGCTAGGTTAGGATAGGAATTCTGGGCAGAGGTGGTGGAGACTACATGTTACCTGGTCATCATATCACCTTCATTAGCGTTGGAGGCTAAGACTCCACAAGAGGTATGGATTGGTAAGAAATATTCTCTTTCACATATGAGGGTATTTGGATGTGATGCATAAGTACATGTTCCAAAGGAGAAAAGAACAAAGTTGGATAGTAAATATGAAAAGTGCATCTTTATTGGGTATAAGGATGGTTTGAAAGGTTATAAGCTTTGGAACCCAGTAATAAGGAAGGTTGTGTATAGCCTGTTGTAACATTATTTGTTCTGATAAGTTAGTATATTAGTGAAAAATAATTTTAAAATGTTAAGTTAGGATATGGATGAAAAAGAAAGAAAAGTTAAAATGTTAGGCCAATTTAATGTTTTATAGGCATCCATATCAATAAAATGTTAGGTGTTAGCTTCCCTAAACAAAAAGGGCAAAAGGAAAATAAAATGTTAGGGAAGCAAAAATAAAAGAGTGGCTTCATTTTATTTTTTATAAATGCACAGGCTGCTAGTCAAAATGTGCCACCAGTCAAACACCAAATGTTATTTTCATGTGCAAAATAAAAGGCAAAGGAGTAAAGGTTTTGCTCAAAGGTTTTATATATCAATTAATTTTGGTATTAATTCCCTATCCCTAAGTTTTCAAAATCCCAAAGTTCCCCTCCACTCATATTACCCTCCACCCACCTATTCCTAAGTTTATTACCCCCCTCATACATCACAAATATTCCCCTTGGGCGATAAATTAATTCCCGCCGTCCCCACCGGGTGTCTCATCATGACACATTAAATCTTTGCCACCTCTCACCCCATCTCCCAAGATTCGATGACTTGCATGGCATTTAAGCCCCCCCTCACCATACAAACTTTATCATTCGGCAGGGGGGTCCGAAATGGGAGGTATTCCAAACCGCGCCCACCCCTATGTGTCAGCACTATGGCTTTTCAGACCCCCCTCAAGAAAAACTTCTAAACACTCACCCCCCTACCTCCAAAAAGTTGTTTCCCTCACTTCTGATACCGCTCTCCTACCTGTTGTGTTCTCTCCATTCACCTTCTACCACGACATTTGTCTGTTAGCTCCACCAATTGCATCTGATCCCTCCCCAATTAAGTTGTTAAGCAGTAAATGGTTTAGTCGTTTATCCAAAGGACCCATGCCATCTTCAACAGAAAATCCACACTGTTATATAAACTTCCCTTTCACTTGTTAACATGTTAC
The DNA here is from genome assembly GCA_031772625.1 of Pinus tabuliformis. NCBI lineage: Eukaryota > Viridiplantae > Streptophyta > Pinopsida > Pinales > Pinaceae > Pinus > Pinus tabuliformis. The sequence goes on from CM062805.1 coordinate 472,252,434, forward strand.
TAAATTCATTCACTGTCACTGTATTGCTTTGTTACAGGTTCGCTGGGCTAAACTCCGACGTTTTCACCCGCCATCAACACTTTCTGCTAATTTGTTTTCAGCCTACTACCTATGTTTTTGTCCCCAAAACCTAACTCCTCTCTCTGTATATTGAAACCACCAATCCGATTTTCACTAGTGTCCTTAGCCTTATCCAAAGATGTCTCCAAAGGATAAAGGACTAGAAGAGCCTATCAATCCTCTGAATTATCCTCCCATTCATTTTCACGACATCCATTTGGATAACAAAGACCTCAAAATCCATGAAACCCTTTGTGAATTGGACCTCTTTGAGATGTATTGTTGGCTTGATGATAAATACATTGACAAATCTGATGACATTCAGCTGTGGGAGTCCAATTTACCCCACTATATTTTTCCTCATACCCACAGCACCCCAGAGTTTGTTAGGAAGTGCCATGCATCTTATTTTCCAAGCCAAAGGGCCATCATTACCAACATTGTTGAAATTTTCTTTACTATTACTCCTCAGGACATAGACCAAATGATGCAAGCCCCCACATTAGAGAATGCCACCCCCTTTTCCTATGATGCACTTGTTGAGTTATACCAGAAATTAGACTTTGCCAAGAGGGCCCAAACTCTTGAGCTGTTCTTGACACAAGATGACCCATTGCTAAAGAAAAATCCTCCCTATCCCTCCTATATTTTCCCTGAGAGAGCCAAACAAATCATCACAGTTGTCTCCTACCTCCTTAGCTACTACTCTGATCAATGGGTAGATGAGGCCATCATAGGATTTATGTCCATTTTATTTTATGATTCTAAGCCCTCCATCATATTTAACTTTAGCCAATTTCTTGTAGAGTCAATTCATCAGCAGCTTATCAAATTCCCAACTAAGGAGGTATTCAAGTATTCTTCTGTATTATTTTATATGTTCTTATACTTTTAGGGAGACAACATCAACCTTTCTTTGCAAAAGCTGTATGAAAAAGGAAACCAGCAGTCAGTCATCGTTTGGACTACTCTGGTGATGAAGGAACACAAGGAATACACATATAAACAGTTCATAGAGATGTTTGTGCATCGAGCAATCGGTCTCTTAGGCAGTAGGATAGAACCAAGGATCAGTGAGGAAATTAGAAAGGTGTTGCAGCTATCAGACCAAGTTCAGACAAGGGATTGGTACCTCTACCAAAAATATACAGAATTGAGAATATTTGGGTGTGAGATTGCACCTTACAAGCTACCTAAATTCCTCCCAATGAGGATTTTTTCTCTAGAGTACATAAGGTAGATGCTAAATATGGATGAAATCCACTTTGTTGCTACCAAGAAGAAGTCCCAGTTTAAAATCAAAACATAGATTGGGCCTTTCATTTGCAACACAAGAGTAGCAAGGGAGGAAGTAGACAAGCTGCTAAAGGAAATGCAGTTTAGCCTTAAGCTTTACCTAGTCATATGATCCATTAGGGATCATTTCTAAATTAAGAGTTGAAACCAAATCTACTCCTTATTTTCACACTGCCAGACCAGAGATAGAGAAGTACAAAAATCAGCTAGAATGGGTTGAGAATACCCTACAAGAGGCAGAAGAGTAGCTAGTTTCATCCTCTACAATACAAATTCCTACCATGTAGGAGAAAATAGCTAAGATAAGAAGAGAAGAAGAGTCCCCTTCAGGGACTGAAATTTTTAGTGAGGGATTCAAAATTATGTATAGGAAGAAGGCCAAGCTTAGTTCCAAACTAAGCCTTAGTAAGGACTCATATCAGGAAACCACTATCGCCACTAATGAGTGACTTGTTTCCTCATTAGTGGGTGATTAGACCACATAGTCTCCCACTACCTCCACAACTTCACAAGAGCAACAACAAATTATGCAGACCAGCACATCTACTTCAGGGGAGACAGAGAAAAGTATGATGGATATCTTTAAGGAGATAAAAGTTAGGAATGAGGTCTTGAAGATTAACACCTACAACCAGTTCTGGAAGAAGACTTCTGGTGCTCAAAGTGAGCTGTTGTCAGCCTTTGATTCAGAAAAAGGGAAAATGCAAATGGAATTCCTCCAGGAACAGGTTCCCGAGCCCAAGGCAGCATCAAACTACAAGAACACATCTTTTGAGTTTGATGTAAAAGATATACATCCCATTGACCAAATGGAGATTCATAAGCAGACTGGGGAAATGATATTTTTAGCTATCACTAACACTACTATGGATTTTTATAAATTGTAGGTTACATTAGTAAATGTCCAATCACAGTTGAAGATGGAGAAGGTCTTTGCACTTGCCAAAGATAGACACCAGGATTAAAACTCTGGAGGACTTGGTGATCAAAGTGGGTTATGACCCTTCAAACATCAATGTTGTAGACGAGCTTATTAAGAAAAAGAATTTAGACATAGTAGCATTAAGGAAGAAGTTAAAATTTCCATCTACAGAAGATCCTCTAGCCAAGGATATTGAAGAGACAGAGACACAAAAGGTAGATATGATGAAGCTCATCATGGAGCAGAGTGCACAGTTGAAGAAAATGGAGACAGAGATGGAAAAATTGATTAAAGAGAAGGAGAAATCTCCCAAAATGATTGTTGTCCCTTTGCAATCAGTTTCTATTACAGCCATTCCTACAGCCACATCTTCTACAAAAAGTACACGGGATGCTACAGATCAGTTGGAAAATGTAGTACAAAACATGTCTCTCTAGACTGAAGAGATCAAAAAGTTGTAGGATCAAATGAAACTTCTACAAGATCGTCAAACGAAGACTGAGACTTTTCATCCAGCAAAGCTACAGAGAGCTCAAAATCAGATAGAGGCATGGAAGAAGTTAGCAGCTAAGTCTTCTATTGGCTATACACTGGGTCATGTTAAAGAAATCATCTGGAATAATATCATTGAAGAAATAGATGAAATCTGGCCATGTATCCAGATTATTTTTTAGCAGAAGGAATTGATGGAGAAAGCTAAGCAAACTATTTCTACTATCAATGCTCAATTGGGAGAAATTCCTGCTACAGCCAAAAACATCATAAAGTTCCTCAATTCCAAAAACAGATATGAGTTGGATGATCTAGAAGTGGATGACAAAACATAAAATATTCTGGAGGTAAAGAAAGTTCTGAAAAAGAAGAACTTATTTGCAAAGCTGATAGAGAAGTGTCACACTCTTGAGGTAGAAGTTAACAAGTTTTTCACTAGAATTGATGCATTGAACAAGAAAGGGCTACCTTCCTTATTTGTAATGAATGACAAATTAATGACCAGATAAGACTACATGAATAAGCTTTAGGACATTGCCAAGGATACAGCTAAGTCTTTTGACATAAAAGGTTCTATGATAGGCAAACATTTTTATGAAGCTATCAGCAACATAAGTTTTATCCAACATGAGATAAAACACATTTTTACAATAAAACCCACTTTTGCTCGGTATACTGAGGTAGATGAGATCTACCGCAATGTAGCAAAGATTGTTATTCTAGATGAAGAATGGTGGGATAAGTTGTGTGAATTTTAGCACTAAAAGATAGGTCAAGTTCACCAGCGCAGCACCCGAATAGTGGCCACTCAGCAACTGTTCTCCTTCAAAGCCGGACCAGATGTTTAGATTCATTCCTGTTGATCGAATTACTTCTTTTCTGTTAGTTCTAAGTTAATAATAGAATGTCATGTCACTCAGGCATTAAATGTAATATTTTTGTAATTTTTCTTAAATACTTCATTCTGTCGAAGTATTCAGGGTTGAACCCTTGAACAAGTTATCAAGCAGATTTGTACTAAGCTAGAGCATTTTTGAGATAATAAAAGATTCTAGATTTTCCTCATATGGTCTGTCTCTCACTGAGTTGTATTTAATTTTGTTTATTCATTATGTCTTCTTCATATAAATCATGTCTTTTGCAATTATCTGATTTAAAATTTAATTGAATTTCAATTTCATTTTGGATCCTCTGTGAATTTGTAATTTAAATAAGAGATAAATTTACAGAACTATCTGTTATTGTAAATTCCTCTTTGAGAATAAATTGGACTAGATCTCCGTGATAGTCTGTTTATATTTTTTTGATTAAGAAAACACTGTTTTCTTAATTTTTTCTTATACATGGTTAAATACTCAGTTTGAATATTAAATCAGTTATACTTCTCCATAATCTACTTATCGATCCCACTAAAATCAAAATAACCATGTGGATGTAAAGAACAAACTTTTTCTTTATTAAGAATATATCTAAGTTTAAAGCACCTGTTTATAAACAGTTTACTGGTCATCAAATCATTAAAATCAACAAAACATTATATATGTTTTGTCATAACTAATGGACTATGTTGTCTCAAAGGAAAACACATTCGAGATGTGGTGTTTAGAGAGGTGAAAGATGTTATTAAACATGAAGTACTACCAAAAAAACCTAAGAAGATAGAGTTTGAGCTAAAGGAGGAAGAATCAGACTCTACAACAGAAGAGGAATCAGAAGATGAAGAGCCACAAACTCGGGTTGTGAGAAGATCAGTTCGAGAAAGAAGGCGGCCAGAAAGGTATAGTCCATCTGCTTTCTATTCAAATTTTGCTTTATCTATTCCTGATAATGATCCCAAAACTGTGAAGGAAGCAGTAGATTCAGAGGATGGAAAACTCTAGAAAGAGGCTATCGTTGGTGAAATGGCATCTTTGCACAAAAATGAGGCTTGGGATTTGGTGGAGTTTCCAGCTGGAAGGAAACATATTGGCATTGAATGGGTGTTTAAGAAGAAGATGAATATAGAAGGAAAGGTGGAGAAATACAAAGCTCGGTTGGTAGAAAAAGGTTATTCCCAGGTGTTAGGAATTGATTTTGGTGATGTTTTTTCTCTTCCTGCCAAGGTAGCTTCTAATATATTACTTTTATATGTTGCTATTGCTTTTGATTTTGAGGTAGAACAGATGGATGTGAAGACAACATTTCTTCATGGGGATCTGGAAGAAGAGATCTACATGAAGCAATCTGAAGGCTTTGCAGTGAAGGATAAGAAAGAACTAGTATGCAAGTTAAAAAAGTCTTTGTATGGGTTAAAATAGTCACCAAGGATGTGGTATTAGAAATTTGATACATTTATATGGGGATTTGGATTCACAAGAAGCAAATGAAATCATTTTGTGTATTTTAAATTAATTGTTGACCATGTTATTTATCTGGTCTTGTATGTGGATTATATGTTGCTGGTTGGAAATGATATAGAAATTATCTAGGATTTGAAGACCCAATTGTCCTCCAAATTTGACATGAAAGATATTGGTGTTGAAAACTATATTTTGGGCATGGAAATTAAACAAGATTGGGCAAAGAGGAAGCTATGGTTAAAACAGAGGAAGTATGTTGAGACAATATTGTAGAGGTTTAATATGCAGGATAGTAAACCAGTGAAGATTCCTATTCCTGTAGGTGTAAAGTTATCTGTTGAATAGTGTCCCAAGACACAAGAAGAGGAAGAGGACATGTCCCATGTTCCATATGCAAGTGCATTCGGTAGCCTGATGTATGCGATGATCTGTAATAGACCAGAGATTGCACATGAAGTGGGAGTATTTAGAAGCTTTATGTCAAAACTAGGGAAGGAGCATTGGAGAGTAGTGAAGTAGGTTTTCAGGTATTTTCATGGCACTAGTGATTATGGTTTGTGCTAGCAAGGAGGATGAGGATTGGATAGAGTTTTGGACATTCATGGCTTTGTTGATGCAGAATGGGCTGGAGATATGGATCAAAGAATATCTACACGTGGGTATGTGTTTAACCTATTTTGAGGTGCAGTCAATTGAATGAGTTAGAGACAATTTGTAGTGGCACTATCAACTATAGAGGTAGAATACATGGCAGCCACTCATGCAAGCAAGGAAGCAGTTTGGTTGCAGAGATTGTGTTCAAGTATGGGGTTAGTACAACGATCTATGAGGATAGAATGTGACATCCAAAGTTAAAGTTTCTTGGCAAAGAACCCTGCTTATCATTCAAAGACAAAGCACATTGATGTTCAGTATCACTTTGTGATGGATATGCTAGAAAACAAAAAGGTGTTGCTGGTAAAGGTGGACACTTTGAAGAATACTAAAGATGCATAGAAAAAGTATGTGAGCACTGAGAAGTTCTCTTGGTTTAGAGAAACAATGGGAATTATAGGGCTAGATCAATGACTAAGCTCCCCCTGTGGAGAGGAAACAACAACTGGGCAAATTTTGGGTTGTGTTATATTCTTTCTATGACTAGCCTTAGTAGTGAAGCTGGTGGGTTAGAGGGGGAGGCGCCGAGCCCCCCTTCGTTGCGCGGGGTGCATATGGGGGGTTTGAGGGGGCCCATAGGCCACCTCTATGAGGTCTGGGGTAACGCCCCGAGATTTTTTTTTGGACCCTATATTAGGTGGGCGGACCTACCTATGGTTTTGTGCATGGAATTCACACATGGTTTTGGGCTCGATGGTTTTTGGTCCATGGTATTTTGTAGATCCAGTCAAGGGAACTACAGTTATGTTCTAATCTAGGGTTAATGGATTGGGGTTTATGTATATATATGTATTTTAACATTGGAAGGAACATAATGAAAAAACAATCTAGTAGTCCCTGTTTTCGGATCCAGGGGAAAATATTTGTGTATATTTGTTTTATGTGTTATGCTCCTACCATTGTTTATTTTCTGTTTTTAGAATTCATATGTAGGTAATTTATGTATCGGGTTAAAACCTACAGGCTTAAGAGTATCGTAGCAGATATCAACTGAATGAATTCTCTTCAGCATATTTGTGACACTAAATGGAGCTGGTAGCATTGACCCAAAACCGTACAAGAAGGCTTTGATATGGTGTTATGAACCAAAAGACAGGAATATTTCCTAATCTAGCAACCATGGAGATGAAGTGGGAGAGTGTCATGTTCAAGAGCGACTCGCTACCATTAATAGGTAGAATATCCCATTTTCCCAATTTCCCCAACTATTTGTGGTCAGTACCTCTTTAGGCTTTTAACAAGATTGAGGAGGATAAAATATGCTTGATATGTAAGTTCATTTTCAGATGAATCCCTCTATGTATTTCTAATGAACCTTGGGAAGGAGTGCTTTGGTCTCGTCATGTTCGACGAGTCCATCATTGTTTGATGTTTTTACGAGTCCAAGAAAGGTGTAACTCAACATGTTTTTCATGTTTAGAGAGTTTGAAAAAGAGGCAAAAAATAAAACTCCAAAGGTTCCTTTCGTAAATAGAATCTTAAGTCAGAAAAGGTAGAAAACAATACTTAGGAGAACTTCTTAGCCATGTTCGAATAAGGTATTCCTTTTTCGTAACTAGTCTATCTCAGTCCAGAAAATGGTTAAACTTATACTAAGTAGAAGTATTTTTATTTACTTTAATGAGTTCCAAAAGACATGTGCTTGACAATATTTTCATATTTTGGGAGTCTGAAAAGAGCTAAAAGAGGACTCCTCTGGGAGGAACAAGTGGTATAAAGGGTAGAAATTGGTTCCAGTCATGATGGAACTACTCAAAGCACACAAAGGTCAAGAGGATGGCTAATAATACCACTCATGGTATTTTTTCCTCAGGAAAGGGTAAAAAAACCAAGTGAAAGCATATGATGGGCCAAGCAGATGGTGACGATGAAATAATAAAACCAAGTCTCATCTGGTAGAAATAGGCTGATAAAAATGGCAATCGCGGGAGGGGGTTTCCCTTTTCATTAGTTTTAATGATCCTGAAAAGGTGATAAAAGTATGCTCGATAACTTATTCTGATGTATTAATGAGCACGAGAAGGAACAAAGACTAAGCTCATAATAGGTTTAATTTTTTTACAAGGTTGAAATGGAGGAAAACTATGCTTGAGATTGGTTTCATTTTCACACAACCTTGAAACAGAGGAAAACTATGTTTGACATAAGTTTGCATGCCCCCAGCATAATGACTCAATTCTAGGCACATGCCCCCCAGGATTCGTTTCATTCACCTAAGGAGACAACTGGTTACTAACAAGTGGATGGAATGAAGGTTCATTTACAAGATCAAGTGAAAGATTCGAATGGGAATTTGTGAGATCTAATCAAAGACTCGAATTGGATAGGGATATGTTTCATTTTTTAATGAGCTTGACACAGTAAAATAACTATGCTCATTGGAGCTTGTTTCATTTTTTAATGAGCTTGAAACAAGAAAAGGAACTCTTCTCACACGAACCTTGTTTCATTTTTTAAGGAGCTTGACACAAGAAAAGGAACTCTGCTGGGAACCTTCTTTTATTTTTTAAGGAGCTTGACACAAGAAAAGGAACTCTTCTTTGGGAACCTTGTTTCATTTTTTAAGGAGCTTGACAAATTAAAATGAGGACAACACTTTGTAAGGGATACATATCAAGGGATCTAATTGAAATATTAGGCTCCAATGCCCCCAGTACATGATGCACTACATGTTATGAAACCAGTTCAAGAAAAAGATAGAAAAGATAGATCAACGCCTTAAAATTTAGCCTCTTCGAGGGGGCAACCTCCTTTACATTACATAAATGAACAATTCTTCGATGATACAAATGAAAAAACCTCCTTTCTATATATAGGAGTCTAAGGAGTCACAATATAACCCAACCGACCTAACAATAATAATATAAAGCCACAAAAATGACAATAGAGGGATTCTATGGGGCACAGTAATAACAATATGGGGATAATAGGGGCACAACAATATTAATAAGGGGTACAATTACAATAGTAATGGGGTAATCACTAGTATTATAGGGACCCAACATGCCCCTCTCCTTCAAAAAAGTGTTGTCCTCAATGCTTGAGTAGTTCTGGATTCTTCTGTATAAAATTCTCATCCTCCCATGTGGAATCTTCAGCGGATAAGTTCTTCCACTTGATAAGATACTTCGAAATTGATCGATTTCGTAGCTGTTGAGTTCTTGTTTCTGTGACTGCATCTGGTTCCAATATAATTTTTCCTTCCTCATCAAGTTCTGGCAATATTGTTTGAACTGGGAGCTTGTCGCCTATAACCCCCTTTAAACATGAAACATGGAAAATTGGGTGCAATCGAGAAGCTGCAGGAAGCTCCAATTTGTATGCCATAGTACCAATCTTTTGCAACACCTTGTATGGACCATAATACTTTGGTGATAATTTATTATCCTTCTTAGCTTGGTTGTGGGACATTTGCTTATATGGTTGTAGCCATAGGAATACCCAATCACCTACATCAAAACTTCTTTCGCTGTGATGTTGATCTGCCTGTTGTTTCATTCTATTCTGTGCCAACACGAGGTTATCCTTTAAGAGTTTGAGGACTTGTTGTTGATGTTCGATGTGATGTTCCACTGCCTGAACCTTAGAATTTTCTCTTAAATATGATGTGATGAATGGTGGCTGATACCCATAAAGTGCCATAAATGGGGTCATTTTTGTTGTTGTATGGAAGGAAGTGTTACACCACCATTCAACCAGAGGCAACCATTTGACCCATTATGTCTGTTTATCAAATACAAAGCAACGAATATATCCTTCCAAACATTTGTTTACTATCTCAGTTTGCCCATCAGATTGAGGATGATAAGATGAGCTATGAGCTAACTGAGTACCAAGACAAGAAAATAATTCTGTCCAAAAATTTCCAGTGAAAATGGGATCTCTGTCACTTACAATAATCTTTGGGTTTCCATGTAGCTTTTGAATTGTTTCCATAAATGCAGTAGAAACTATACTGGCTTTAAATGGATGTGATAATACATAAAAGTGTGCATACTTGGTAAGTCTGTCAACTACCACCATGATGACACTCTTTCCCTCAGACTTGGGTAAACCTGTGATAAAATCCATTGAAACCTCCTCCCAACGTTGGCTTGGAATGGATAAAGGTTGCAATAGACCCGATATATTAATTGTTTCAACTTTATTTTGTTGGCAAACCAAACATTCCACCACAAACTTTTGAATATCTGATTTAAGGCCATCCCAAAAAACTTCCTTCTTAACCCTGTGGTAAGTTTTTAAAAATCCTGAGTGCCCTCCTAAGGGAGAAGTGTGCAATTCCATAAGAATCTTTTGTTTTAGCTAGGAATTCTTACAGAGGTATAAGCGATCTTTGTACCATAATGAATCATTTTGCCAGCTAAATGTATCAGAAGTACTGGAATCTTGTTGTAACTTTCGAATAAGTGCCCACACTTCTTCGTCATTCTTCCATTCCTCCCTTGCATCGTTTATCCAATCTGGTTGGATAATAGAAATGGTGCACACCAATGCTTCCACATCCTCATCCTTTCTTGAGAGTGCATCTGCCACCACATTTTGCTTCCCTTTTTTGTAGATGATTTCAAAGTCATAACCCAACATCTTTGTGACCCACTTTTGTTGCTCTTCAGAGGATAATCTTTGTTCTAAAAAGTATTTAAGGCTATCATGATCCGTTTTTACCTTGAAGTGTCTTCCCATTAGGTAGGGTCGCCATTTCTTAAGTGCATGGAGTATTGCCAACATTTTCTTCTCATAAATAGCTTTGTGTAAAAACTTTCCCTTGATTGGACGACTTTCAAAAGCAATCGGTCTTTCATCTTGCATTAGAACAACACCAATTCCATTTCCTGAAGCATCACATTCCACAATAAAGGTTTTTGCGAAGTCTGGTGTAGCTAAGACCAGTGCTTGGCACATTGCCTCTTTCAGATGTTCGAAGGCCTTTGTTGCTTCCGGAGTCCATGAAAATGCATCTTTCTTCAATAATGTTGTTTGAGGTGCTGCTACTCTCCCATAATTCTTAACAAACTTGTGATAATACCCTGTCAACCCAAGAAATCCTCGCAGATGCTTTATGGATGTGGGGATTTTCCATTCCTTAATGGCTTTAATTTTGCTAGGGTCTACCTTAACCCCTTCATGAGATACAATATGACCCAGATATTCCACCTCTTGGACTCCAAAGAAACATTTGGATCTTTTTGCATATAATTGTTTTTCGTCCAATAGTTGTAGCACCCTGTCAACATGTTCAACATGATCCTTCCAAGACTTGCTGTAGATTAGTATATCATCAAAAAATACTAACACAAATTTTCTAAGGAATGGTTTGAAAATTGAATTCATCAAACCTTGAAATGTTGAAGGTGCATTGGTAAGGTCAAAAGGCATGACCAAAAATTCATAATGACCTTCATGAGTTCTAAATGCTATTTTCGGGATGTCTTCAATCTTCATTCTGATTTGATGATATCGTGAATGAAGATCCAAATTGGTGAAGTAAATTGATCCATGCAATTCGTCATGTAATTCATCAATGACAGGAATGGAAAACTTAGCTTTAATAGTGAGCTTGTTGAGCTCCCTATAATCTGGACACATGCGCCATGATCCATCCTTCTTGTGCACCAATACTACTGGAGCAGAGAAAGAACTTTGACTCGGTTGAATTATACCAACCTCTAGCATTTCTGCAACCATACGTTTAATTTCACTCTTTTGGGCATAGGGATATCTGTATGGCCTGATGTTTGGAGGAACACTTCCTGGAATCAGATGAACAGCATGATCATGATCACGCATAGGTGGGAGACCTTTGGGAGTCTCAAGTACCTTGGAATGATTGTCCAGGACTTTTTTGAGATCTAGAGAAATAGATGATTCCGATGTGGAAACATCTAGCAAACATAATTGTGCAATTACACTTCTTTGTTCTCTTTTTAGAAGCTTTGTCATACCATTAGAGCTGATTATCTTTCCTGTTTTCCCTGCAATACCCCTTAATTCAACTTCCTTTCCTTCTGTAGAAAATTTGATGAAAAGTTCTTGAAAATTAAAAGCTATTGTACCCAAGGATTGTAGCCATTGGACTCCTAGTACAACATCAGCACCTCCCATTGGGATGGAAAGCATTGGACTAGTCAATACATATTCTCCCATGGATAGCTTGATATTATGGCACTTTCCAGAGAAATTTATTGTTCCTCCATTTGCAACCATCACTTGACACTCTGGTGCTGGATATAAGAAGCAATTCAACTCTTTTGCTACCTTACAATGAATAAAATTGTGGGTACTTCCTGAATCAATCAACACTGTTACCTTTTTCTTCTTGATTTGTCCTTCTATCTTGATGGTTTGAGGAGTGGTAATTCCCACCAATGCATTACAAGATATGGTCGGATTCATTTCTTCTTTATCTAGGCTTTTTTCTTGGAGTATATCCTCTTCTTTTGACCCTTCTTGCTCCTTTTCTTCTTCCTCTTCACAATCTATGTAGAATAATTTCTTCTCGGCAGACTTATGACCTTTAGTGTATTTGCTATCACAACTGTAACAAAGCCCTTTTGCTCTTTTTTCTTCCAATTGTTGTGGTGTCAACCTTATAGGTTGTGGAAGACTAGGGGCAACAACACTTCTGTCTTTATAGTTGTGAGTGGTATGCTTCCTGGTTGCCATAATTTTGCTTTCCATTTTTCTTGCTAACCTGAATGCCTTCTCTAATGAATCAGGTTCCCAAAGGTGAACATCATGTTGGATATTATCCTTTAAAGACCCTATGAACACATCAATCCTATGCTCCTCTGAAATATTTTTTACCCTTATGTTCAATTTTTGGAACTCCTCAATGTGGTCCATTATTGAACCCTTTTGTTTGAGACTTATCAATTGGCTAAAAAAAGTGTTGCTTTTTGTATCCTCATAATGTGCTATCAATTCATCCGTAAAAATTTCCCAAGTGATAAATTGTTTACGAGAGCAAAGCCATTGATACCATACAAACTGATTTGGTTCCAAATATAAAGTTGCAACACGTACCTTTTGTGTGTTTTGCACATTATTGACATCGAAAAATTGCTCCATCTGTAATATCCATGTTGCGGGATCCTTGCCATCAAACTTCCTCATATCGATTTTTGGAATATGGTGGGTCTTCGATCCAACATTAGAGTCTATGAAATCATGATTAACATTTCATTTGTTCTCGTCATGAGTTTCCTTTACTACCCTTTCACCATTAGTAAGCATTTCTTGTAGAAACTTTGTTAAATCTATCTTCAAATCTGTCTTCAAATCTTCCATGCGTATCTTCAAATCTTCCATGCTTGTCTTCAAATCTATCTTCAAATCATCCATCTTAGCTTCCACGTCAATCATCTTAGCTTCTACGCCTTTCTTTAAACAGTCCATCTTAGCTTCTACGCCTTTCTTTAAACCATCCATCTTAGCTTCTACATCTTTCTTTAAACCATCCATCTTAGATTCTGTTCCTTTTTGTGCAAGGGATTGTTGTTGCACTTGGTCATGTAATTTTGATATATCATGTTGCATTTCTTCCTCTTCTTCATGAGTCATGCTAGAGCTTTCAGGTTCCTTACTAGGTGTTTGCATTTTCTTTCCTCGGGGCATCAATTACCAATAATAATTCTCTACTATGCCCTTTGAATTCTTTCAAAATAAATTTCAAACCAATCTTAAGCAAAAATTTAAAAGAATCTACACACCTTTTTTCACTTTGTAGGAGATAGATATTGCCTCTGATGTATCTCTATACATTCAAATCATCCAGTTCTGAAATTCTGGTCTATAGTAGCCCTCTATGTCCTCTTTCCAATGCCACCAGTCTAATCCAAATTGGATTCTCCAAGGAAGAGTTATGCGAAATCTCCCATAGTGACCTGATTATAGACTAGTTCAGTAGAGTGAACTTGTACGACGTGCCACGAGTCACTGTTTCGACCTTTGGCTCTGAAAAATATATACAAGAAACTACAGTACGTTCTCTTTCTATACCTTCTTACGAAATTTCAATCCGATGCTCAGAGAGAAAGTTATGACGATTTTCCCCAGGTCACCTATTTCGAATGTAATTCAGGAGTCTGCAAAAAGACCAACTTCCTTAGATCATATCTCCACAAATATAGTGCTAAAAGCTATGAAATTTGGATCCGAGCTTTAGCGCGATGTCTTATCAAACGGGTTTTTTTTTTAGCTTCTGAAACATCACAGGAAAAAAGTTATAGCGAAAATGCCACAATGACCTGTTTGGAGCAGCAAAACCCTAGAATCCAAAGCTCTGATACCAAATGTTATGAAACCAGTTCAAGAAAAAGATAGAAAAGATAGATCAACGCCTTAAAATTCAGCCTCTTCGAGGGGGCAACCTCCTTTACATTAAATAAATGAGCAATTCTTCGATGATACAAATGACAAAACCTCCTTTCTATATATAGGAGTCTAAGGAGTCACAATATAACCCAGCTGACCTAACAATAATAATATAAAGCCACAAAAATAACAATAGAGGGATTCTATGGGGCACAGTAATAACAATATGGGGATAATAGGGGCATAAAAATATTAATAAGGGGTACAATTACAATAGTAATGGGGTAATCACTGGTATTATAGGGACCCAACACTACATCACCTACTAGATCATCAGTAGATGCAGGTATATAAGAGGTTGCCACATAATTAATCTATGGAGGGGAAGATACCACTTGCATATAAGGATAATTTAGGGAAGCTAGTTTATTGGGAGTCAAATTAGGACCAACGAATGAAATCTGGTCAATGGTCACGATTCTTCCTTCATGTAGGAAACACATCACATGAAATAGTGAAGAGACAAGAGCTCCCATGTCATAAACATAATCATGCCCAAGGAGTAAATTAAAATCCAAAGGGCCTTGGACTACCATCAAATCAATATAGACAATATTTCGTCCTAAAGTAATAGGAAGGTAAGGAAGGATCCCTAATGGTTGACTAGTTCCTCTGTTAAAGGCCAATAGATTCTGGGTAATGGGCACAACCTATGGGGAACCTAAAGCTTTCCAAGAATTTGAGGATAGAACACTAACATATGCACCTTCATCTATGAATTTGGTAGGTACAAACAAATTATATTCTTGTCCTATGATCTGGAATGCCATGTAAGGAAGAAGATGATATCCTTTCAGTCAACTCCAATCAAAGGAAGTTGCCATACTACTTGGAGGGGGTGTCATGGGAATGGGAGAAATTCTCCCTTGCATTATGGGAATGGGAGAAATGCTCCCCTATGTTGTAGGAACAAGAGGATTTCCCCCCTGTGTCGTGGGAATGGGAGGATTTCCCCCTAATTCGTTGGAATCTAAAGAAATGAGAAGAAGTTGAGTAGTATGAAGTTCACTCTCTACAGGAAAGGTACGATTAACTGAAGGTGCAATCAAGTCAACCATTTTCTCAACCGAAGGTTGGTTGGGAAAAAACTCATGGGATTCACGTTCAGAGAGAGTGGGATTGACTGGATATAGATTGTGATCAATCACTTCATAAAATAGTGGAGGATTGGGAGAAAGCTTCTGATAACTAGCCAGAATATGAGGCTAAGAAGTTGTATGGTTTTCCAATGCTTTTGAGGCTTCACCCATATAAGTACAAAGGTGAATATTATGATTCCCTTCACATAACTTACATGGAAACTTAACTTTACCCTTCTTCCCATAGACCTTACTATGACTAGCTAATGATTTATCATCAGCATAATCTCCAGAGGCTGATGAAAAAGGATGGTATGAGCCTGTGGACCATAGTTCTAACACTTTGGGAATACCAAGACAATCATTAAGAAGGTGATCACCTTTACATAACTTGCAAGGTAATTTAACTTTACAGGGCTGATTGGAAGGTTTCTCAACATTAGTTGCATGGGTAACAATGGTTGCTCGGTTTCCCCCCTGTTTATTTTGCTTTTTCTTAATCTTACTTTTCTTCTTCTTCTTATCCACCCGGTTATTAACATTGAGGCTTTCACCAGATGAAGAGGAATAATAGGAAGAATACTAAACATGTCAAGAAGTCAAAGCGTTAACATTAGGATCAAATTAGGTTTGATGTTCTTCAGGTGAAGGAGAACTTGGTTGAGAAGTAGTTTGGACATGCGGAACCATAGGGGTCGAAGACAAGCAAATTGGTAAACCAATGGTAAATCCGGGAAGGGAAAACGTTGCCATATAAGGAGCACCAATATTTCCAAAAGAAGGGAAAGGACCGGGATTCCCATCAAAGGGGCTTCCTTGACTGGTGGACTCAAGAACTATTGCCATTAGTCTCAACCTAAGACCCACTAAGGAGTTCTTCCAGAGGGAGGATGTTGTTCCATGGTTAAATAATTAATTTGAGAAATTAAAGACACAAAATAAAGAATAAAGGGGTAAACTAGGAAAAAAGGATTACTAGGTCACCGTGAACTACAATATACCACCTTGGTAAACCAAGGATTTATGTACATGCAGGAAATCTCCCTGAATGTTGTGTTAGGTGTATCACAGTGTATAAGGAAACAAACTCATATACCTATGGTGAGGATAACAACCTATGGTAGACTTCCAAAACATACCCAGAGGTACATGGAAGCATAGTCCGTAGTAGTGTTGTCTAATCTGTAATTGTTCGATGAGATCGTTCCCATATACTTATCATGTGTGAAGTGCCATCCGATATACCCAAAGGTACATGGAGAACAGTCCTATACACTTACATACGTGGAAATAGATATCACCCCTGGAATGCAATGATGGAAAACAATGACAACTCCTACGTTTAAACATGTTGGAATGCATCTCTAGCCTAAACCTCTATGTATGTCATTAAGTTTCAAATGCTCATTAGTTTAATTGAGTGAATTTTAGAGTTTATCTTGAATTATGTTTCGATTTCAAGGATCAAAACTCGATGTCACCTAAAAAAACCTATGATGCAACTAATATGAAAAAAATAACCCTTTTAATTTTCCTTTCAACAATGAAAGACCTAACTAAGTAGGGGAAGAAGAACTCAATCAACAATGCAACAATCAATCTCCTCAACTTCACTATTCCAATCAAAATCAAATCCGTATATGGAATGAAAAAATTGCTTTTCATTTATTTTACTTTAATGTTTCAAATGAAAAGTAATGTATGAATGTAACTTGATTGTTGATGAAAAGAAACAACACATAGTTTAATTGTAATCTAAAAGTAACTTTTTAAATTCAACAATCAATCTATGCATACAAATCCAAATTAACAAGATTAAAGAAAGAATAAAACAAGATATTATAAAAAAGAGTGATGACACTCATACACAATGTAGCCCCCCTGACGACTAAGGGGGATTTCTTTTGCAAAAATGAAAAAAAAACACACAATTTCACATAAGGGATTGGCTTTATAGAGAGAAGGACACACTCAGAGACACAAGGGAAACCAGTTGGAACCAAACTAATAAGAGAGCAAGGCACAAAAGGCATATTTTTGCATATAACAAGGGTCATTGTAGGTGAAAATAGGATAGCAGTGCTCTACAACATAGGTTCAGAGAAGGCCAGAGACAACTGCAACACTCTTTCAGCAGATTAGGGGGAGCGTTGATCAAGGGAAAGCCAGTTTCTGACACAAAAAATAAAATGCAGCTCAATGAAAGATCTTCCTAGGGTCAATTTAGACTAAGTGAGGAACTGAAGGTTTGTTAAAGAGGTGTAACAAGAGCTAAGGTCATGGAAACCATTAAGGGAATGAATCGTTCCCCAATGGAGTCACCAATTTGTTATGCATAATTTACAACTGCAGACAAAATTATCTTCCCTAGACCTAGTGAACTGGTCTAGAAAAATAGGAAGCAAAGAACATAAAGTTTACCTTAGAGAAATTGAAGAATGGAAAGAGGCTTACTTGATATCTGTCACAAGATATTCTCTCCTCTCGGCTTGTAAGCTGCAATCGTAGATCTGATTGCTATAATTAGAACCTGCATATACAATTAACACAAGCCAAAGATCTATGACATCTATGTAGCACTATCCAATCACTCTATACAATGGATCAAAAAATAATAGAAATATATGAATGTAAACATAACATAAAACATATAGGAAAATGATATATTTTTTGTATGAATATGAATAGGTGAGCATTTACAACCAAGAATAGTAGGTGATCTTGTAGAGATCTCCCTAAGTTGATTTCTCCTTCCTTGCCACAAAGCAGACCTCAATATCACCCTAACGCATGAAAATGATGACTCTCTTATATTCAAGGCAACAACATGAGGGTATGATCAGTCTCCAAAAGCCAACCTTGATGTTGTATATTGTTGTAGAATTATAGGAGTGTGTGGTAGTTTAGGAATTCTTATCCATTTACTAATATAGGCTTGAGATCCAATTAGGAGGGGAGAATGAGCTCAATGGATAAGAGGTGAAATCTTCAAGGTAGGATTTGATAGGATTCAAAGTTCTTATCCAAGACAAATGGTTGAAACAACTCCTAAAAGCTTCTAGAAGAGGAAGTTTCGGGATTCTTTTTAATTTTCCAAAATTTCTAGAATCAACGCACCCCCAAGAAGGGACAACCTACTTTTGATCAACGTTGGTGCATAACTGAGCAACCTGTTGTTGAACGCAGGTCCCTAAAGGCCCAGGGTGTGTTGGGCCTTAAAAGCATTGAAATGAAGCATTCAGGCCTAGAAACTCAGGGATGTGGGAGAGAATGCTTAGGTCTTTGTGTAGGGATGATGACAAGGTGTTCATGAATGTTGTTCGATCCAGTTTGTAGGCCTATTGTCCAGATGTGATAAAATGGCTTATAACAATCATTTATCAATTCATTTAGGTCATCTTATCTACATTTTGCATAACATGTAACAAACTATGGAATACATTAGGGGAATTTTGAGGTCTAAAATGGGCCTCCTAAGGAAATTATAAAATAATAGTGGAAATAATAAAATAAGATTACATTACATCATCAAATTTTAGAGGGAAAAGAAAAATATTTTTTCAACTCGTATTTTCAACTTATCTCCCTATGGGTTTACTCAAATTTTGAGCAAAAACACTCATTGGATGCAGAATTTGATTCATCATCCAAAGGGTTCCCATGTTTCATACTTTCGATGGATACTATTACACGAAAAAATGAGAAATGAAAAATGTGATTACAATCATGTTTTTTCATGTATTTCTCATTTTTTATGTAGTAGGGTCCATAGAAAGTATGCAATATGCATACTCCTTGAATGAGGAATTAAATTTTGCATTCAAAGAGTACTCTTTCTCGAAATTTGAGTAGAAACTTAGTGAGATAAGTTGAAAATAAGAGTTGAAAATGTAGTTTTATTATTTGATTAATTTTTATCTTTTTACTTTTTTTACTCCAAAAATGGTGAGTCATCCCTCATCGTTGACATAATCATATTCAATCCTATTGGTCCTTAATATTTTACTTATGAGGCCCATTTTAGACCTAAAAGTTCCCCTAATGATAAAATATGCAGGTTGATTGCATGCAATTCAACACTATATGATGCCAAATTAACCCCACATCTTATCAAATGATGTGCTCCATGGAAAAGTAGTGTGCTATAAATGTTAATGGAACATTAGGAAATAAGGAAGTTGTTTCAACAATTCATTTCACCCACATTACAACCAACTTCTTGGTGCAGAATCAAGTGAGAAATATACCATGAATCGTAACATAGAGAGCACACCCAATGAATACATATAAACTATGCATACATAGGGGCACCCACACACTTAACTAAATTTTGAAAAAATTATGTAACTAATCTATTGGTCGCAAATAAGATGTCTTTTAGAACACCTAAATGCCTCACATTAATTATCGACCTGGGTAAGTCTTTTTGTTTCAAGAGTGTACACAATATGTGCAAGTGATGGGAATCGTTGGATCTACAGAGAGTAATGCTCTAAAATAACTTATTGATTTCAATACAAGAGTAAATGGATCAAACCATAAACTACCAACTTGTAACTTCAAAGGAATTAACCTATTCAAACATCAATACTCAATCTTAATCAAAAACTATAATTGCAATTACAAACCATAAGCACATCAACCGAGTACACTGTAGCGGTAACAAAGCTCTTTCAGCTGAAAAAAACAATAATGCACCTGATCTAACCTATAATACTCTGGCTATCGATTAACAAGAAAAAACTCTTATCTAATAATTGAATCAATCTACAACATAAATAAATGAAACCAATCAACAAAAATAAGAAATAATGCGTGGAATGCACAAACTCTACACCGGTGACTTATATATCAAATAGATCAATCATAAAACTATAAAATAGAGTAATTAAACTTGCAGTGAAGAAAGGTAAACATATAACACAGGGAACAGTAGTGAAATCCACCAGTAACGAGCCCAAGCCGCTAGTGATTACTGCCTAGTTTCTCAGAATATCATGAACAAACTGAAACACAAATTATATATTACTTATTAACTCTGAATGTCATTACAATCATGATGTTTTCTTCAGAATAACACTTTGTCTCTTAAAATTACAGTCGAAGTAAAAAAAGCAAAAGTTGTTCTATTCTATTCATTTTTCCCCTCTTATAGTCAAAGAGGAAAAGAGATAACTGCAATTCGTCAGGATCAGGAGATCCTAAGGAATTCGCGACCAAATACTATTATCAGACAATCTTCCATCTTGCGTTGATCCTCCTGATTCTCTTCTCAACTTTCCCACATAAGACGTGCTCTTTTCTCCTTGTTTATCCTTTCCTAGTTAATAGATTGAACAATAGTTGTCCCATTCGCTAATCTCTGCATAAAAAGCAACGAAAGTTAGTTTTGACAGCCAATTCATATCAAAAGTTATTTTGTTTAATTTCTATCGAAATTCTATCAAAATCTTATTACATCATGGCACAAATGCATAAAAAGGAGGAAAAACATAATGTAATCAAGGGTAAATTTATACTTGTTGCATGGCCCAACATACTCCCCTGCTCACCTTGTTTCATGTCCTCATGAAAATAAGTAGTTATTATGTATTGTAGTTAAAGAGTAAGCAGGAAAGACTTTTTCCTTATACAACCTAAAACCGTGCTTTTGTATTAAATTTACAAAGGCTATCCCTTCATGACCTTCAGGCAACTCATAATGAGAATGGTATCCTTCAGGAGGGTACCAAATAATAGGGCTCCTAAATCGACATCCTATCCAATGTGGTCCTTCCCTGAAGATAATATTACTGTATGTGATAAAAGGGCCCGCGGCAACTTTAAAATTCTTGTAGCCAAACGGTTCTCTGTTCCTGACATTATTGGTGGAGACCATCCATCTCTGTTTGGATGCAAGTAAGGACCTTTCCTGTATGGATAAGAAATACGCCCTTCCCATTTTCACAATTTCTTTATGTATAGGTTCTAGATTCTTAATTACTCCCTCCTGTTTCATGAACCTCTTATGTCTAACAAAAAGATGCAAGGGTTGTGTAAGCTCACCCATTACCCACAAATGCAGTCCATGTTCTTTCCTTTGAAAGGTGTTATCAGCCCTGAACCACTTGAGTTGGTTTGCTACGAAGGAAATGAAGGCCTGGAACTGAATTTCCCCAACAAAAGGGCTAGGATTGTTATCCACCTCCCCTTCTAATAAAAAATTATGCAAATAAAGTTCACAGAGAAGTTGTTGGTCTTTTATCCCATGCTCCTTACAACATTTTATAAATTCTTTGGTTGTCTTCAATTCAACTAACTTGTCGGCCTTAACAG
Source organism: Pinus tabuliformis (assembly GCA_031772625.1). Lineage (NCBI taxonomy): Eukaryota > Viridiplantae > Streptophyta > Pinopsida > Pinales > Pinaceae > Pinus > Pinus tabuliformis. Next base: position 472,273,967 of record CM062805.1, read on the forward strand.
CTTTAATCTTCAATAGTAAATATCTCTCCAACAAAAACAGAGCATAGTTTGTAGCAGGAGATCTGCAAGATAAGACATCAGAATATAAATAGAAAATAGCATCAATCTGACCAACGACCTTATCTAGCTTGGCTTTTACTTTCCTCATCTTTTCTTCCTCCTGCCTTGACTTATCAAAGGTTTCACTCTCAGTTATGGTCAAATCATTGAATTGCTTCTGCAGCTCTTGATACTTTTACAAAGGAACCGTCTCCTTCTTACATTGTGCTAAAGCAAGTTGGGCCTGTACCAGCTCCTCCTGTAACTCCAGAAGAATAGGATCACTGCTTGATGGAGCGTCATTGAATATTTCTTCTGTCTAGCTACTTTTACTGTAAGAGGATAAACCCTCTCTCTGAATAGCCATATCTATCAAATCTATGTGAGAGCTTGTTTGTGTGGTGACTGTCTGAGTAGAAATAGATTCAGTTTGGGTTCCTTTTGCCTTACCTTCACATATTTCTATCTGTGCGTCCATAGTGACTAACTCAGGAATAATGCTCGGGGCTTCCTCTTTTGCGACTTCTTTTAATTTTCGACGCAGCCACTTAACCGTCTTTTGAAGCTTTCGGTATTTATTCTTCAACTTTCTTAGCTTTATTTCATCCACTGGCTTCTTCTGAGAAGAATCCTATGGAGGAACATGTTTATCAATAGATTTTGTATCTGAGAGATCTTGGTGCTCATCTTGGATATGTTCCACTATAACTGTGTCACCTGACTGGTTATCAGATTCATGAATTATTTCTGTGGCCGCTTCCTTAGCCTGGTCTGTAGCTTCTGGGGAAGGAAAAATTTCCATGTAACCAGAATCCTCTATGGACTGAGACTTATTTAGGCTTTGATCGAGTGACCCTTCAGGTTGTATATATGTGTTCAAATTTGCAAGAACCTGGGCCATCCCTTCCTCAAATTCCTGCAAGAAATCATCTTGGGGGCTCATAGGTGGTTTTTGAGAAGGCCCTGCTTCATTTTCTAGTTCACAATCATCTTGAGAAAAGTATTGTGCTTCCCTTTGTTCTGGGTTAGAATCATGTTCTTCCTCCTATTCTGGTTCAGAATTGGGTTCTTCCTCCTATTTAGGTTAAGAATTGGGTTCTTCCTCCTATTTAGGTTCAGAATTGGGTTCTTCCTCCTGTTCTGGTTCAAAATTGGGTTCTTCCTCCTATTCAGGTTCAGAATTGGGTTCTTCCTCATGTTCAGGCTTAGAATTAGGCTCTTCCTCCTGTTCAGGTTCAGAGTCATGTACAACATTTGGACTAGATGGCTCTGTCGGGCGCTCGGCTCTACCCTGAGGATCTACAAAAGTCCTCTGAAATGGATTTATCTTCGCAAAATGCTTGCACTTAGTAGGTCCTATTACTGTTCAATCAGTTCTTTTTCACTTCGGAACAGGGTTCTACTTTTCAATTTCCAAGGTTGTAGAATTTTGGATTACAGGGTCTGGCCTAATTTTTGGTGGAGCTATAAAATTATCCCACACTAAACCTTACTGAGCAAGACTATGACTAACAATCAGTCTGATCAACCCATGATGACTAACTATAGTATCATGATGTTTAGCCCGTCTTACTCTATCAGCTATATCATGCAATAATGAATTTAAGAAAAATAGCAAATTGACAATAAGCTTTTGATTTAAAATGACTAAAAGTTTAAGTTGTTGTGGTTTTACCACATCGCGTCGACCATCACAAGTAATGTACTGTTGGATGACACTTGCCAATTCACACTATGGTTATCCCAGAGAGGACAGTTGAATGCCCTTGCCTTTTTGGGTTAGATTTTCACCTTCATCTTTAAAAATCTCCACTACGTCATGCAACATTACATGCTTTTCAAGCCATGCTGCTCCTTCTACCGACAGCCCAGAAACCTTAACTATCACAGCTTCCGATAGTGTTATTCTTACACCTTTTACTGTGGACTACCCATTCTATAAGTGCTATAAAAATTCAAGAGCGATTTCACTACTAGGGACATGAAGCCTGGTGAAATATGAAATCCATCCCACGCGCACCAAAATTTCCCTGGCTCTGTCAGAAATTTCCAACACCAAGGGTTCTCGGTGAACTGATTTTCCACCCATGATGCTCAAATTATTCCAATATTCGCCGTATAATTTTCAAATATTAACATAGCAAGAAAAACACAGTAGAGAACAACAATTGCTTTGGTAAAATGGAACAACAAGTAGACGTAACAACTAAATTCCATAATGTGAAGCAGAATTTCCATGATAATTAATAATATTAATTCTAAGACTATCACACTGCCATATGTCATTTGATCATGGGGTATCATAGCAACATATCAAGTCCAGTAAGGGGAATGAATATAGCACATGCAAAGGTGTAATGGGAATCCTCCCCCTCCTTAAAAAAAGAGGTCGCCTATGACCGAGTAGACAGGGAATGTGTTGTTCTGACGGCAAGGCAAGGGAAAGAACAATACGACATTAAATGAAACAGAGTAAACATATAAATGATAGGATGGAAAGGGGTATGGTTATAATGAGAGTGGAGTGTGTAAAGATAGTTATGAATAAGAGATAAGACGCTTGGATTGATGATAAGTTATGCGAGAAATAAAAGGACATCAATATGCCAAAAATATGCTCTGCTGATGGTATTCTAGCTGAGAATGATATGATTGATCAAAAAACAATATCTCATGCATAAGGGTTCAAACAGGAAAAATTAAGGAAATAACTTCTCTGATAAAAAGAAAGAATAAGAAGAGGGTATTATAGTAATATTTGACGATAAGATATAACTTCAATACCATAAGAAGAGCCTCTGCTACTAGCAGGCATCCATAACATTGGTAGGGTTGCTTTTTAACCCATATGAACCAGGATCCTCAATTTATAAATGGAGAATTGCAGTGTTGTTCTACAGAAGAGATCAGTGTGCTGGCATGGTAACCATATGACCACACTGCCATTGACCGGGATATAGAAAAAGTGAGCAGGTCGGCTCGTGATGAGACCTCCTGTTCCAAGGATGTTTTGGCTATCCAATGGATCATAACCCTAGTGTGGTGGCCATAATGGGGATGTCACTTTGCTACAGTCTTGTGAACATGGTAGGCTGGCTCATAATGAGACCCCCTATCCACCATCTGAAAACAAAATTTTGCTATTATTACACATTTTTTTGATAAATAGAGGGAGGCTCAATACTCCTTAAGAGCAGGGATGGTGGAAGAAGTTTAACATGTCAATAAAAAAGTATACCCATAGTCTTATTTATTAAAGAAATAGAGAAGATTATAACCAGGAAGGGTGGAACCAGCATGGTATTAAGATGGTCAATCAGTATCAAGTACAATAGAAAGCTATGCAGCAAAGCAGTATATAAATAACTGTGTCCCTTTCTTGAAAAGAATCTATCATCAAGAAGCTGTCTTGTTAAAGATCATAATGTTAATGGTATTAACTCCCTTCAATAGAATCCATAAATTCTTGTCCTCATAAAAGTAGTGTACTTCATGCCATGAAAAGAAAACAAAATGAAAAACAAAAGAAAAATGGGGCTGAGCGTTTGAATGAACATCAATCGTTCAGACAAGCGAAGAGAAATCACACAAAAGAAAAATTTTGTTGTTCAATTGGAATTGAATAACAAAGATATGCAAAAAGTGTTGTTCAATTGTTTGAACAACAAGAACTGCAAAAAGGAAAAGTGTCGTTCAGTTGTTTGAACAACAGTTGTTCAATTGAATGAACAACAAAACAACGCGAAAAAGAAAGTGTTGTTCAATTGGATTGAACAGCAGCTATTCAAATAGATTGAACAATAGCTGTTCAATTAACTGAATAGAAAAACAATGTCAAAAAGGTGTTGTTCAATTGGATTGAACAACGACTGTTCAATAGATTGAACAACAGTTGTTCAATTAAATGAACAACAAAACACGCCAAAAGAAGAAGTGTTGTTCTGTTGGATTGAACAATCGCTGTTCAATAGATTGAACAGTGGTTGTTCAATAGATTGAACAGCAGTTGTTCAATTAACTGAAAATCAAAATAATGAAAAAAGAAAGTGTTGTTCAATTATCTGAACAACAAAATCACGCAAAGAAAGAAGTGTTGTTCAATTGGATTGAATAATAGTTGTTCAATTGATTGATCAACTGTTGTTCAATTAACTGAACAACAATATCACACAGAGAAAGTAGTGCTATTCAATTGGATTGAATAGCGGTTGTTCAATAGATTGAACATTAGCTGGTCAATTAACTGAATAGAAAAATCACGCAGAAAAGAAAGTGTTGTTCAATTCGATTGAACAGAAGTTGTTCAATATATTGAACAACAGCTGTTCAGTAGATTGAACAGCAAAACAACATAAAAAAGAAAGTGATGTTCAATAGATTGAATAGCAGCTGTTCAATAGACTGAACAGTAGTTTTTCAATAGATTGAACACCAAAATCATGCCAAAAAGGAAGTGATGTTCAATATATTGAACATCAGTTGTTCAATTAACTGAACAACCAAACAAGCAGAGAAAAAGAGAAAGAAAAAAAATCAAATCAGTAGTCATATTTACATATTTACAGAGAAGAAATAAATTTTATAAAGATAAAGTTGCTGAAGGATTTCCTTCTACAGCTAAAACTTGCATGGTGGGGTCCTCACGTATTTGTTGGTAGAAAGATTCTCTGGTAAGTGGTTTTTGGTAGAGGTGCACCTGATGCCCATTCACTTTAAAATAAGAACCAGACCCATCAATGGTGGTCAACGTAAGAGTGCCATTGTCATGTACTTGCTTTATTTCATAGGGGCCTAACCACCTAGTCTATAGTTTGCCAAGGAAGTCTTGAAACCTAGAATCGTAAAGAAATGCCCACTCGCCCTCATGAGATGTATTTTTCTTAATTAGGACATCATGCCATTTGGCTCTTTGTTGTTGAATAAGTGTCGTATGTTGTAGAGCTAGTAGCCGAGCTTCATCTAATTCATTCATCTATTGTAACCTGTTAACCTAGGCTTTAGTTAAATACAGTCCCACTTCTTGGGCTGTCTTTAGTGTTTGTATTTCAAATTCTATGGGAAAAATGGGTTCTTTAACAAATACTAGTTGATATGGAGAGTATCAAGTAGTGTTTCTCCAAGTTGTAAGATACGCCCACAAGGCCTCTAGCAGTCAAGCAGTCCAGTATCGTCGATGTGATGAAACTATCTTTGTTATAATAGCTTCAATAAATTTGTTGGTGCTCTCCACCTGCTCGTTCACTTGCAGGTGATACAGGGAAGTAATTTTGTGTGTGATATGATGATTTCTCAATGTAACAGCAACCTTGTGACCCACGAATTGTGGTCCCCCATCAGTAATTACTTCTCTTGGTAAGCCATACCGCACAAAAATTTCGAAAAGAAATTTAATAATAGTTTCCTCTGTTGCTCTTGGTAACGCTATTGCTTCCACCCACTTAGTTACGTAATATGTTGCAACCAATATATATGATTTTGTGTTGGATGGTGGTTTGAATGGCCCAACAAAATCTAATGCCCAATGCTCAAAGGGTTTTATCACTAGCTGTGGATGCAGGGGCAGTTCATCAGATTTGCCAGGGCAGCCCATCCTTTGGCAACTATCACATGCCTGGACAAATTTCTTAGCATCTTTAAAAATAGTGGGCCAGTAGTAGCCCATCTGTACAATTTTATGTCCAGTTCTGTGGTCTGCAAAGTGTCCACGACAGGGTCTGTCATGGCAGGCTTTTAGGATATCATATATTTCGTCCTCTCTGATGCACCTACGGATGTGCATATCAAATCCCGTGTGGAAAAGGTATCCTCCAATCTAGGAGAAATGAGTGCTACGTTGAACAATCAATTTCCTTTCTCTAGGTGTCAAATGTTTGGGCAATTTTCCCATTGCTAAGTAATTTGCTACATCTACATACCATGGTGTTTTTACGGCCACAACAAACAAATGTTCATCTAGGAACTGATCATCCACCGCCACTGTATCATCTGTTCTTGGCACTCGGGAGAGGAAGTCTGCTACGAGGTTCTCCTTCCCTGGTTGATCCCTTATAGTTATGTCAAATTCCTACAAAAGTAGTAACCAACGAGTCACTCTTCCATTTGTAATTGGTTTGTTGGCTAGATATTTAATGGCAGAGTGATCAGTATATAGAAATATAGGATATCCAGTTATATAGTGTCTAAATTTGTTTATAGCATAAATAACAGCTAGAAACTCCTTTTCTGTTACTGTATAATTCAACTCAGCAGGAGTAAGGTTTTTGCTGATATAATATATAGTGTAAGGTTTCTTGTCTTCTTCTTGGCCAAGAACAGCTCCAATGGCTATGTCTGATGCATCTGATGAAATCTGGAAAGGTATATCCCAATTTGGGCCTCGTAATAATGGTGTTGTCGATACTAACCATTTTAGATCTATAAAGGCAGTGTCACATTTATCAGTCCATATAAAATCAATATTTCCTATCAAGGCATATAAAGGTGCAGCAATTTGTGAAAATTTCTTTATAAATCTATGATAATATCCAACAAATCCCAAAAAACTACGTACCTCTGTTTCAGTGCAGGGAGTAGCTAATAAGAGGATTACCTATATCTTTTCTGGATCTACCTGAATTCCAACTGCTAAAATGTTGTGACCCAGAATCGGGCCCTCTGTCATCATCGTATGACACTTCTCATGACTTAAGCATAGGCTAGTAGCAATAAATTGTTCTAGGACTTTCTCCAATGTTTGTAATGCCTTATCAAAGTCATCTCAATAGGGTGTGAAATTGTCCATGTACACCTCCAATCCTTCATTTATCAAGTCTGCAAAAATACTGAGCATGGCTCTTTGGAATGTAGCAGGTACGTTGCACAATTTGAAAGGCAATACCCTGTAAGCAAATGTTCCCCAGGGGCAGGTGAAAGTAGTTTCATCCTAGTCTTAAGGAGTAGTTTGAATTTGGTTGTAACCACTGAAGCCATCCAGGAAAGAGAAGAATTTCTTTCCTACTAGTGTATCTAGGACCTGGTCGATAAATGGAAGGGGAAAATGGTCTTTTTGCGTTGCTTTGTTGAGATCTCTGTAGTCAATGCATATATGCCATTTTCCTTTCTTTTTGGGGACAACTACTAATGGAGAGACCCATTTACTGTCGAATATAGGATAAATAAAATTCACATCTTACAGTTTTTGAAGCTCTTCTTTCACAATATCTTTTAGATGAGGATTTAATCTATGTTGTGGCTATTGAATGGGTCTTGTATATTTTTTAGTGTAGATGTGGTGCATGCATAACTAAGGGTCAATCCCTTTCATGTCTGAGTAATCTCGCTTTTCACGCGGGCGAGCCAAGTTTGATCCCTAGCAACAGCACCAAAATGTTGGTCACAAATAAGATGTCTTTTAGAACTCCTAAATGCCTCACATTAATTATCGACCTGGGTAAGTCTTTTTGTTTCAAGAGTGTACACAGTATGTGCAAGTGATGGGAATCATTGGATCTACAGAGAGTAATTCTCTAAAATAACTTATTGATTTCAATACAAGAGTAAACGAATCAAACCATAAATTACTAAGTTGTAACTTCAAAGGAATTAACCTATTCAAACATCAATACTCAATCTTAATCAAAAACTCTAATTGCAATTACAAACCATAAGCACATCAATCGAGTGCACTGTAGCGGTAACAGAGCTATTTCAGCTGAACAAAAATAGTAATGCACTTGATCTAACCTATAATACTTTGGCTCTCGATTAACAAGAAATAACTCTTATCTAATAATTGAATCAATCTACGACATAAATAAATGAAACCAATCAACATAAATAAGAAATAACGCATGGAACGCACAAACTCTACATCGGTGATTTATATATCAATAGATCAATCATAAAACTATAAAACAGAGTAATTAAACTTGTAATGAAGAAAGGTAAAAATATAACACAGGGAACAGTAGTGAAATCTACTAGTGACCGGGCCCAAGCCGCCAGTGATTACTGCCTAGTTACTTAGAATATCAGGAACAAAATGAAACACAAATTATATATTACTTATTAACTTTGAATATCATTACAATCATGATGTGTTCTTCAGAATAACACTCTGTCTCTTAAAATTACAGTCGAAGTAAAAAAAGCAAAAGTTGTTCTATTCTATTCGTTTTTCCCATCTTATAGTCAAAGAGGAAAAGAGATAACTATGATTTCTCAGAATCAGGAGTTCATGAGGAATTCGCGACCAAATACTATTATCAGACAATCTTCCATCTTGCGCCAATCCTCCTAATTCTCTTCTCAACTTGCCCGCACAAGACGCACTCTTTTCTCCTTGTTTAGCCTTTGTTTCTCAATAGATTGAATGATAGCTGTCCCATTCGTTAATCTCTGCATAAAAAGAAATGCAAGTTAGTTTTGATAGCCAATTCATATCAAAAGTGATTTCGTTTACTTTCTATCAAAATTATATCAAAATCTTATTACATCATGGCACAAATGCATAAAATGGAGGAAAAACATAATGTAATCAAGGGTAAATTTATACCTGTTGCACGGCCCAACACAATCCACTAGATGTTACTACCACAATAGACTACTAGTGTTGTGCACAAGCTATCCAAGTACTCACTATCCTACTTAGATGAAATTTTGCCAACATCTAGTGAAAAAATAGAAATTGAGGTAAATTATTGAAACACCAAATTGTGATAGCCATCAATTTCGACACTTTAGGTGTAATGGATGATGAATATTATTTTTTTATTGGCATTCTTCCAAATGATAATCAAGAATGGAATTTGAAATAAGAAATTATAACGATAGCTATACATTTACTCTAATCTCTTGTCACGTGTTTTGAACATCCACTATCAATATAGCACTAGCTTCCTTTGTTTTGAACAAATAGTACAAATCCAAATTCTTCCTTCTCCTAATCTTCTTGCTTCCCTTTCCAAACTTTTGTGCATTCTTCTTGATCCCTTCTTACATAAGCTCTAGAATTTATTGCTCTATCACCAAAATTATTATAAGAAAAGCAATAAACAAGGAAAATATTTTGGTATTTAGTGGTAAAAGGCCTTCTTGGAGGAACTGTGAAAATTCCTTGAAATTTAGCAACTAGAAATATTTATTCTAACTGATAAATTAATTATGAAGTTTATTTTTTTTACAACAAAATACAAAAATATTCACATAATTTATTCACCATAAAAATTAATCAACAAAAATAGGAACTGAGAAATGCTAGTACACACACAAAAGTATTGACACCAATATTTTTGGACAAATGTCCCCAGAAAAACCCAATGTGGGAAACCCAGTGCAGTAGTTGAGGGTTTAATTTATTATGCAGCATTGAATTATGAGTACAATATTTGGAAGCCCAGCTGGGTATCCAATCAACAAGAATATAGCAAAAATATTTGGAGAGAAAATTCTCTCCCTCCACAAACAAACCCCGACTTATGTCCCCCTCTTAAAACTAGTCGTCCAACCCTTGCACATGTCATTTCTTCTTCTAGAAATATCCATGGTTTTTCTAGGAAAACCCATGTGATCCTCATGGCTGTACTGGGAAAACCCACGTGAACCTTACTACAACCCATCAGAAAAATCTGCATGACCCTTGTTGCTATTCTGACCTAGCTTCACTATGGAATATTTATGTCACTTGCTATTGCCTCTTCAAAACTGGAAATCTTCCTCCAAATCAATATCTATGCCCCTCTTGAAATTTTCTACTTGATCTCTCCTACTAATCACCTGCACTGGAGTATCGAACTGTCTAGATCACTCAGTATCTGCAATGTGTGTTCTCCATCTACCCATCAACCTCTTGTTATAATCTCTAGTTGGGACACCAACGACCAAGATTAAATATTAATCAATGATTGAGATTATATCTAAGTTGATATGTGTGACTTTCTAGATAACTGACACCTTTCTCAATTAATTCCTATTAATTAACCACTTTTACTAAGTTATACTCTGGAAAGTTTTAATTGTGGTCAATTAATTTAATTGATCCATATCTACTTGGAATTTCCAGAAACGATTTATGGGTTTTGGAGAACTCATGTGTTTTAGCCTCTCCTAAAATATTCAAGACCAAAACACCATCCGCTGCTATAAAAAATAGTAGGAACAACTCATATAAACTCATTATTGTTTTTCTTATGAGAAAAATTAGGTCTTTGATGGTCCTCAACGCCTTTCTTGGTGCTTCTTTCATTGTTGGTAGAGCCTCTAATTTTTTTTCATAATTTTTGGGTCTTCCTTCATTTTCCTTTTCTGATGGCTTTGTGCTTAACTCTCCCTTGGATATCTTATGACTTTGGATGTACTTAAGACTAATCTTGATGAAATCTGATCTATTGCAACTGATACTAACATCTAAGAAAACATTTTCTTTCTCTAGTTCCTTTCTTAAGAAATAAATTTTACTTCTAGCTTCACACAAATTTCTTCTGTTTCTTTTAGTTGGCTTCTCACCACTTCTTCTATCCTCTTTGTTTCCTCTAGTTTTGTCTTCGATATGGTAATTTTTGTTTCATCATGATTATTATCCTTCTTTTCATATTTATGTAATGGCTCCCTCTACTTTTTAATCTTTCCTTTGAGCCTATTTATGTCTTCTATGGAACTAACACATTTTGCTTCAAGATTTACTTCCCCAAATTCAATGTGTTCTTATTTTTAATCTCTTATCTCTTTATGGTTGTCTTCATTTATTTCATCAATATTCTTTATATCCATGGCTATGAAGAGGAATTCATTTTTTTCAATTTCATAAGCATATATCACTCTCTTCTGAAGTACTAATATCTTCTCTAGAGTAAAACATTTTCTTACTGTAATATTTTCCTCTTTTATGTATATAAGATTTTATGTTATTTTATGTTCTTCATCATCATTGTCTTCCCAATTTTGATATGTACATTTAGTGGAAAAATTCATATTTGAATGGTATCTTACCTTTGTATTTGTTGGATCATATTTTCAGGTTTCTCGATTCTTTTGCATTTTGTTCATAACTAGAATAATCACATTCTTTGTGTCCTTCTATCCTTTCTAATTTTTTGAAGGGTGTTTCCTTCAATACTGACTTATATTTTTTGTCCTCGTTTCTTATGCAGTGAGGGTTCCATGCAACTCATCCATATTCAAATTTTCTAGATCCTTAATTTCTTGAATTATTGATATCTTTGCATCACATCATAAGGAGAGTAATTTGATCACCTTTTGCACAACCATTGATTCTTTTACCTCCTCACTAGGTCCTCTTATAGTGTTGAAAATTTAATCCAGACTGAGGAACTAGGTTGTAATATTTTATTCATATTTAATCTTTAACATTTCAATCTATCTTTTGTGAGCTTAAATATTTTCCTTCTTCACGTTGTCATCTCCTTCTCAACTATTTTGAAGTTTGTCCCAAATATATTTTTCAGACTCATAATGCATTACTTTGAAAAATTTTGGTTCTAATACACAATATTTCATACCATATTAATTAGATGGAGGAGTTGGTGGAGTTGAATAACCATCCATTATAGATTGTCAAATATAAAATCTAAGAGACATTAGATAAGTCATCATTATTATGCTTCAAAAGTCATAGTTTGTTCCATTGAATAATGGAGCTCTATTTGTGAAAGATCCTTCAATACTAACCATGTGTGCTTCTAATGTCTTCCTTCTAGTGGTTAGGTTTCTTCTGAAGGAACTTTCTTTGAAACCAATTATTGAATTCACATACTATGAGTGGGGTGAATTAATATAAGATAATCTTGACTTATTTAAATATTCATGAGTCATAAGAAAATAATATCATAAGCAGAACATGGAACACATGATACAAGTGAAATTTTATTTTTAGTAGTTCTTTGTTGGCACCAACCTACTAGAGACACCAATCCCCATAGCTTTGAGAATTTGTAGGCACCATCCTATAGAGACAAAAATCCCCACCACTGTAAATTTTAATAGGAGCTAACCTATATTGCTAAGTTTTCTTGATACTTTTTCCTTCACTATATCTTCTAGCTACTTCTACCTTTACCAAGTCTTCTTGTTGCTTCTGCCTTCACCATGCCCACTTCTCCCAATTTTTTTTGTTTTTTCAATCTTCCCAAGACAGAACTTGTGTAACATGTCATGTATCCAATCTTGGAAATTTAACTCTGAAAATTTTACCTGAGGCACTTTGTATGTATCCTCAGATCTTTGAAAATTTCACTATCTAAAAAGTCAAAAAAAATGTTAAAACAAAAAATTCCAAGCTAACCTATTTGAAACTGATTTCAAAATCATTTAGAAACCCTACTTTCCACAAGGCATATCTTCGAAAGTATAATGAGCCAAGTTTTCTTTTTACCTGAGATATTGTAGTATGTCTCCATAGGTATTTCAAATTTTCATAATTTAAAACCTCTTTGAAACCCAAGTTATAGTGAAAATGCCAAAATTATCCATTTAAAGCCAATTTAGGATTATTAAAAAACCCTAAATTTCATAGGGAATATATCTGGAATTATAGTGAACCAAAGTATGACATTTTTACCATGGGTACCTAGAGATATCTCCTTGTCTCCTCCAAATTTCATAGTCTAAAACATCTCAAAAGAAAAATTATAGCAAAAATTCCAAGGTAACTGTAGATGTTAGGTCCCTATAATACTAGTGATTCCCCCATTACTATTGTCATTGTAGCCCTTATTGTTATTGTTTTGCCCCTATTGTCCCCATATTGTTATTATTGTGCCCCATACTATAGGAATTTACAGGGTAAGTTCCTTAGATAGAAAACCAATGTACATCGCTTACAAACAGGTCACAAATCAGTACAACAGTATTTTTGACGTGGTTAAAACACTCAAAGAGGAAACAATCCACGGCCTCAGCCAGCATGGCCACTTCACGAAATTTATTAATGTAAAAGAAAGAAAATTTACATAAGCTTCTCTCATGAACAGACACCTTACAAAAGACCCTCCATGCTCTTTAAATAGAAATCATGGACCACGGATCAAGTGTCAGCAATACTAAGGAGAGAATGAACCGTCGGATCACTTCATGTCTAGAACATATCGTGACCGTTAGATTGTAAGTTACAAAAGTACATAGTAAAGAAACACACTTTACTTAACTCTACGCTAGACCAAGTTATACTTAACTATTTCCTATGTGTTGGAATATCCTAACACCGCCCCTTAAGAACAACATGGGATAAGATTGAAGGATGTAGAAATATGACACAATAGGAGAAGGAAGGAGGCATTAGAGCCTATTCCCCCTTAGTGACAACTTCTTGAACTCCAACCATAAATCAAAGTTTAGTAAACTTTGCCTCTGTGAGAGCCTTTGTAAAGATGTCTTCAACTTGATCATCGATTGAACAATATTGCACTTCAAGAACATGGTCATGAATGAGCTTTCTGATGAAGTGCATGTGTAGTTCAATGTGTTTGTTGTGTTGATGTTGGACTGGATCTTTGCATAGTTGAATGGTACTTTGATTATCACACCAAAGTGTAGGCAGATGCTGCTACTGAAAGCCAAACTCTGACAAGATCTGACGAAGCCACAGGGCTTCCTTACTAGCTTCTATGGTGCGACAATACTCTGCTTCTGCTAAAGAAAGAGAAATGGAACTTTGATTGTTGCAAGCCCATGTAATACATCCAGAACCAAGAGTGAACACATAACATGTAGTAGACATTTGATCATTAGGGTCACCAGCCTAATCGGAATCAGTGAAAGCATCCAATAGAGGAGATGCTTCTGCATTGTAATGAATCCCAAAATAAACTGTACCTCAAAAATAAACAAGTATTATTTTAGCTACTTTCCAATGACTTTCATGTGGGTTTTGCATAAACCGAGCAATAAGGCCAACAACAAAGGAAAGGTTAGGACTGGTATGGATCAGATACAAAAGTTTTCTACAAGCTAATGGTATAAGGTAGCATCAACTTCAGGGGTAGTACAACTGACTGAAAGTTTGGCTCTAGACTAAAAGGGAGAAGGGGTTGGCTTAAAGTATTCCATGTGAAAGTGCCATAGAAGATCACGGGCATACTTGGACTAGGAAAGGGAAATACCTTCCTTGGATTGGAAGGCTTGAAGACTAAGAAAATAATGCAAGTGTCATAAGTTTGTCATTTAAAACTACTTTTTAAGGCTCGACTTCACATGGTCTATAAGGTTGGGCTCACTACCAGTAAGGATAAGATCATCGACATAAAGAAAAAGAATGATAAGAGACTTACCCACTTTCTTGGTGTAGAGAGTATTATCAAAAAGGACACCTAGAAAATATAGTATCTAAAAGAAAGCTATCCATTTTGGCATACCAAGCTCGAGGGGCTTGCTTGAGACCATAAAGGGATTTCTTAAGCCAACATACAAGGTTGGAGTTACTTTATATAAAGCCAGGAGGTTACTCCATATAGATTTCTTCATGCAAGTCCCCATGCAAGAAGGCAAATTTAACATCCATCTGATGGACTTCCCATTTGAAAGAGGCAACACGGGAAAGAATGAGGCAGATATAGTTCATTTTGGCAACAGGGGAGAAGGTTTTATTATAGTCAATGCCTTCGACTTGTGAAAAAAACTTAGCAACAAGACAAGCTTTATGTTTATCAAATTTTCCAACTGGTCCAAACTTGGTTCTGTAAACCCATTTGTATATACCAAGTTTTCGTCCCTTTGGAAGAGGAACAAGATCCATGTATCATTTTCCAATAATGAACAATATTATTCATTCATAGTTTCGTCCCAATATAGATGGCCTAAAGCTTCTGCAAAGGTGTCAGGATCATAATTCGTTGAAGCTTGAGCCAGTAAGGAAGAGGCTCTATCGAACTAAGAATGTGTATGTCACTGATCTATAGGATCACCTGCAAGAGCACCTACTACATCCCGAGTAGCACAGACCCATTTTGGAAGCTGAGGAGCTGAAGAAGGATCTTAAGAAGGTGGTGGAGGATTTTCATCCTTGCTATCATCATATGAAGAAGAAATATTTTCAAAAGTAGAAGGGATAGAGAGACGTGGCACATCTGTCCAACTAGGCTCGTAGGCCGATATATTTTCAACAAACCTTACATCTTTTCTAATGATAACATCTTTGGATTTAGGTGGAAGAAGTTTATATCCTTTGACATCTTCAAAATATCCAACAAAAATAATTTTTTCACTTTTAGGTTCTAAGTCTTTATGTTTCTTATCTAGAATATGGGCCCACGCTTCACTTCCAAAACACATGAAAGTGACCTATATATGGTTTAATTGAGCTCCATGCTTCTTCTGGAGTGATATTCTTTAAAACCTTAGTAGGAGTGTGATTCACTATGTAATTTCCACAGTTAATTGCTTCTGTCCAAAAATTAAGACTAAGTCCTTTAGATTGAAGCATACAATTAGCCATTTCCTTTAAGGTGTGATTCTTCCTTTCAGCCACACCATTTTGTTGTGGATTATATGGAACAGTATGTTGCATTTGAATTCCATGCTCAGCACAAAAGTTGATGAATTTGTTGTTAACATATTCTCCGCCATTATCAAATCTTAGCTTAAGAATTTGATGTCCAAAGTGTTTCTTAACAGAGGCCTTAAAGGATAAGAATAAGTTAAACACTTCACTCTTGAGCTTTAAGAAGTATACCTAAGTGTGTTTGGAGAAATCATCAATGAAAGTTAAGAAATACTTGTAGCCACAGAATGAAACAACTGGAAGTGGACAACATAAATCACTATGCACAAGCTGTAAAGGGGATGAGTCATGCTAAGAGGCACGTTTTTCAAAACTATCCTAATGATTTTTTTTTAGTACACACCCAGAACAAACACCATCTATGCAAGATACCATAGGAAGGCATGTCACCATATTTTACTTACATAGATTTTGAAGGGAGAAATAGTTAAAGTGTCCAAATCACTCATGCCAAAGTTTGCTCACTTCATCATTATGAGCAACAAATACCGAGGGAAGAGTTGATGACCCAAAGTTGTTAAACATATACAGCCTTGTAGAATCATCAGCAATGCCAGTAGCTAAAATATGTCTAAGATCTCTTAGGTCCTTAATTACAACATCATGAGGTGAAAATTCAATGGTTTTACCTTCACCTGAATGAGTTATCTGATATATAGATAGAAGGTTGTAGGATAAGGTTGGAACACATAATACGTCATTAAATTAGCCATTGTCTAGATGAATAGTTCTAGTCTGTACAACACTAAGAGATCTATCATCACCAACATATATATTTTAGGTGTTACAATCATTTAAAGAAGAAAACATGGCTTTGTTTTTGGCCATGTGATAAGAAGCTCCAGAATCAATGAGCTTCTCATGAGAATGAGAAGAAGAAGATACATTTAGTGCATAACCAAACTGAGATGCTTGACAACCACATGCAAAAAGTGTTATTCCTGAAGATGAAGTTGAAGTTGAAGAGTGCTCCAAATGGATGTTATGCTTCTTCATTGTTGCTTCCAAGGCTTCCATCTTCTTAAAGTATTTGGATTCTAAGTGGCCGTCTCGATTACAAAAGTTGTAATGTCTATCAGTCTTCTCCACTTTGTTTCTATTTGCCTTATCATTTTGTTGAATTGATTTGTCATTTTGTTGAGACTGGAAGTACTTAGGACCCTTGTTTGGTTTAGGACCATTCTTTTTAGGATACTACTTCTTAGGATTCTTTGAATTTGGTGGCTGTTGGGATGCTCTTTCTTAGAAGAGTTTCCAGTATTAAGAAGACCAAGATGTAATAGTTTTTCTTGTTCTCTTATTAAAGAATAACAAAAGGCATCAAAAGAGGGGGACTTGTAGATTTTTCCTTGAGAAATAAAGTCTTCTCTAGTAGAATGGAAGGTAGAAAAAAACAAAGAGTAGGCTGGTCCTAACTTAGTAAGAATGGAATAGATAAGGCTACCATGTGCTTTCTTAACCTTAACACCCTCCAAGAGAAGTCTAAGGGTCTTGAAATTGGACAAAAAATATTCAATGGAAGAAAAATTATTGGGGTCCAACGTAAGCAACTCATTTTCAAGTTGATGGGCTCTAATTTCATTTTTAATTCCAAAAACTTTATTGAGCTGTTTCATTGCTTCATGAGAGGCATCAAGTTTTTGTGATATGGAATCTAAGGTCTGGAGAAATAGACAGCCCTATCAACATACGTGCTTGATATTTCTTATTTTCCCATTTGACTACCTTATCTTCATCTTTAGGTTTAGACTCTTTGCTTGAGGCTATTTTAAAAAGACCTTTACTTCTAAGTAAATCCTCCATGTAGGACACCCATTGGAAGTAGTCGGTATTGTCAAGAATAACTTGGCATGAAATTTCCATTTTAATATAAACTGAAGCTGTATATGCTAAAACTAAGTATTCAAATGGAAATATCTCAAAAAATTAGGCCAATTAAAAAAAACGGCTCTGAAAACAGCTTCCGGATAAAGAAGTTATGGATTTTTGAAGAAACGTTGTTGAAGATGCCAACGAAGTACATGAATGTGCAAAAGTGAATGATAATGTTATATTTTTAAAAAAATCCCCCCTCCTTCCAAACTTAATCTACTTAGCTCATTTAAAAGAAAAAAATTATGTGACCCGCTTTTATCAATAAGTGAAAGTCACTTTTACAATGGTACTTTATGAGCTACCCACTAAATTGTAACTTAAATAAAAGATAAAGAGACTTTAGTATTATAAGTGACTCACTTTTTATAATGGGTGAGAACACTTTTACATAAAGTTACTTTAAAACATAAGTTACATGTGCTTTTTGAAAAATTAACTCAACAAAAAGAAAGACTTGAACCCAAGACCTCTATTCTCATAAAGTAACTTTGGACTTTACAAAGGTTCTCAAATACAAGCCAACTATTATTATTGTTGTTCCCTTATATTATTATTGTTATGTCGACTTTGATTATATTGTGACCCCTTTGACTCCTATATATAGAAATTAGGTTTTGTCATTTGTATCATCCAAGAATTATTCATTTGTGTAATTTAAAGGAGGTTGCCCCCTTGAAGAGGCTGATTTTGAAGTCGTTGATCTATCTTTTCTTCTATTTTGTGAGCTTGTTACATAACATTTGGTATCAGAACTTTGGATTCTAGGGTTTCGCTACTCCAAATAGGTCATCATGGAATTTTGACTATAACATTGTTTTTACGATGTTTCACAAGTGGAAATAAAAACCCATTTGAGCTGAAATCATGATGAACCCTGGGTCCAAATTTTAGATATTTTCTCACTATATTTTAGGATATAGGATCCAAGGAACTTAGGTTTTTTTCAATCTCCCAAATTATATCTCAAACATGGGACTTGGGGAAAATCGTCATAATTTTTTCTCTTTGGTTTTCTTTGTATCGGTTTCTGGTCCTAAGGTCATAACAGTGACACGAGGCACTTCGTACAAGTTCTCTTTACTGAACTAGTCTATAATCAGGTCATCGTTCAAGATTTGGCATAACTCTTCCTTTGAGAATCCAATCTTGATCAGACTTGTGGGGTTGGAAAGAGGACTCAGAGCGCTACCATAGGATGCAATTTCAGACCTTGGAGATCCGAAATTACATAGATACAACAAATTCAATATCAAGCTCCTACAAAGTGAAAAATGGTGTGTAGTTTTTTTTAAATTTTGCGTAATTTTGGTTTGAAAAATTAGTTTGAAGGAATTCAAAGGGCATAGTGAAGCATTATTTTCATAATTGATGCCCCGAAAAAAGAAAATGGAAACTCATAGTAAGAAATCTGAAAGCTCTAGCATGACTCATGAAGAAGAGGAAGAAATGCAACATGATATATCAAAATTACGAGATCAAGTGCAACAAAATTCACTCTAACAAAAAGTAATAGAAGCTATGATGGATATTTTAAAGAAAGACGTGGAAGCTAAGATGGATTGCGTAGAAGCTAAGATGAATGGTTTAAAGGAAGGCATGGAAGCTAAGATGGATGGTATAGAAAAAGAACTTAAAGGAAACATGGAAGATTTGAAGATAGGTGTGGAAGCTAATATGGATGGTATAGAAGAAAAATTTAAAGGCAACATAGAAGATTTGAAGACAAATTTGACAAATTTGCTATACAAAATGCTTACTAATGGCGAAAGGGTAGTAAAGGAAACTCATGAGAAGAACAAAATAAATGTTAATTATGATTTCATAGACTTTAACGGTGGATTGAAGACCCACTATGTTCCAAACATCAATATGAGGAATTTTGATGGCAAGGATCCTGTAACATGGATACTACAGATGAAGCATTATTTTGATCTCCATAATGTGCAAAACACACAAAAGGTACACATTCCAAAAACAACATTTAGAACTCATGAGGGTCATTATGAATTTTTGGTCATGCCTTTTGGCCTTACCAATGAACCTTCTACATTTCAAGGTTTAATGAATTCCATTTCAAACCCTTCCTTAGAAAATTTTTGTTAGTATTTTTTGATGATATACTAATCTATAGAAAGTCTTGAAAGGATCATGTTCAACATGTTGATATGGTGCTGAAACTATTGGAGGAGAAACAATTATATATAAAAAGCTCCAAATGTTTCTTTGGAGTACAAGAGGTGGAATATCTGGGTCATATTGTATTTCATGAAGGTGTGAAGGTAGACGATAGCAAAATTAAATCCATTAAGGAATGGAAAATCCCCACATCCATAAAGCATATGCGAGGATTTCTCATGTTGAGAGCGTATTATCGCAAGTTTGTTAAGAATGATGGGCGAATAGTAGCACCTCTAACAACATTATTGAAGAAAGATGCATTTTCATGGACTCCAGAAGCAATGAAGGCCTTTGAACATCTTAAAGAGGCAATGTGCCAAGCACCGGTCTTAGCTATGCCAGACTTCAAAAAAACCTTTATTGTGGAATGTGATGCCTCGGGAAATGGAATTGGTGTCATTTTAATGAAAGAAGAAAGACCCGTTGCTTTCGAAAGTCGTCCAATCAAAGGAAAGTATTTACACAAAGCTATTTATGAGAAGGAAATGTTGGAAATACTACATGCACTTAAGAAATGGCAACCCTACCTAATGGGAAGACACTTCAAGGTAAAAACAGATCATGGTAGTCTTAAATACTTTTTATAACAAAGGTTATCTTCATAAGAGCAGATAAAATGGGTCACAAAGATGTTGGGTTATGACTTTGAAATCATCTACAAAAAAGGGAGCAAAATGTTATGGCAGATGCACTCTCAAGAAAGGATGAGGATGTGGAAACATTTCTTTGCACCATTTCTATTATCCAACCAGAGTGGATAAATGAAGCAAAGGGATGAATGGAAGAATGATGAAGAAGTGTGGGAACTCATTCAAAAGCTACAACAAGATCCCATTACATCTGATACATTTAGCAAGAAAAATGATTCGTTATGGTACAAAGATCGCTTATACTTATGCAAGAATTCCCAACTCATACAAAAGATTCTTATGGAATTGCACACCTCTCCCTTAGGAGGGCACTCAGGATATTTAAAAACTTACCACAGAGTTAAGAAGGAAATTTTTTGGTATGGCCTTAAATTGGATATTCAAAAGTTTGTGGCGAAATGTTTGGCTTGTCAACAAAATAAAGTTGAAAGAATTAAGACCTCGAGTCTATTACAACCTTTATCCATTGCAAGCCAACGTTGGGAGGAGGTTTCAATGGATTTTATCATAGGCTTACCCAAGTCCGAAGGAAAGAGTGTCATCATGGTGGTAGTTGACAGAGTTACCAAGTATGCACACTTTTGTGCATTATCACATCCATTTAAATCCAATACAGATTCTACTATATTTATGGAAACAATTCAAAAGCTACATGGAAACCCAAATATTATTGTAAGCAACATAGATCCCATTTTCATTGGAGATTTTTTGACAGAATTATTTTCTTGTCTTTGTACTCAGTTAGCTCATAGCTCATCTTATTATCCTCAATTTGATGGGCAAACTGAGATAGTAAACGAATGTTTGGAAGAATATCTTCATTTATTTGTATCTGATAAACATACACAATGGGTGAAATGGTTGCCTCTAGTTGAATGGTGGTATAACACTTCCTTCCATACTGCAGCAAAAATGATCCCATTTATGGCACTTTATCGATATCATCCATCATCCATCACATCATATTTAAGATAAAATTCTAAGGTTCAAGCAGTGGAAGATCACATCAGTCATCAACAACAAGTCCAAATCTTAAAGGATAACCTCATTTTGGTGCAGAATAGAATGAAACAATAGGCAGATCAACATCGCAGTGAAAGAAATTTTGATGTAGGTGACTTGGGATTCCTACGGCTACAACCATATAAACCAATGTCCATCAAGAAAGCTAAGAAGGATAATAAATTATCACCAAAGTATTATGGTTCATACAAGGTGTTTCAAAAGATTGGTACTATGGCATACAAATTGGAGCTTCCTGCAATATCCCGAGTCCACCAAGTTTTCCATGTTTCATACTTAAGGAAGGTTATAGGTGAAAAACTCCAAGTTCAAACAATATTTCCAGAACTTGACGAGGAATGAAAAATCAAATTGGAACCTGAAGCAGTCACAGAAACAACAACTCGATAGCTATGAAATCAATCAATTTCGGAGTATCTCATCAAGTGGAAGAACATACCCGCTGAAGCTTCCACATGGGAGGCTGAGAATTTTGTATAGAAGCATCCATAACTACTCAAGCATTAAGGAAAAAACTT
Source organism: Pinus tabuliformis (assembly GCA_031772625.1). Lineage (NCBI taxonomy): Eukaryota > Viridiplantae > Streptophyta > Pinopsida > Pinales > Pinaceae > Pinus > Pinus tabuliformis. The sequence goes on from CM062805.1 coordinate 472,295,740, forward strand.
TTTTGAAGGAGAGGGGCATGTTATGTCCCTATAATACTAGTGATTGCCCCATTACTATTGTCATCGTAGCCCTTATTATTATTGTTGTGCCCCTATTGCCCCATATTGTTACTATTGTGCCCCATAGAAGCCCACTATTGTTATTTTTGTGCCCTTATATTATTATTGTTATGTCAGCTTTGATTATATTGTGGCCCCCTAGACTCCTATATATAGAAAGGAGGTTTTGTCATCTGTATCCTCCAAGAATTATTCATTTGTGTAATGTAAAGGAGGTTTCCCCCTCAAAGAGGCTAATTTTTAAGTCATTGATCTATCTTTTCTTCTATTTTGTGAGCTAGTTACATAGAAGTAGAAATTATGGTGTAGATTTTCAACTGCTCATGAGGTTTTAATAAAAAAAACATAAGACACAAACCTACTCTACTACTCTGTGAAAGTTAATTCACAATTTAAAAAAAAAATCAGACATGCAATAAAAAATATCACACATGAACACAATATTTTTCCTTGGAAATCAATTTTCTAAAAACCCTAATGTTTTCATTAATTAATTTGATGAATATAGATGTATTACAATTGATTTCCTCAACTGAGAACAACCTGCAAGTGAATAACCTATCTCTCTGCTCACGAAGAAGCTCTAACCTAGACATAGTCAATTTCTGCCTCTGCTTGATCCCATATTTCCTTGTGCAATTCCTTGAGAAATTAGCCCCCTATTATTTAGGAATTTCTCCAAAATGGATTGTGCAATTCCCAAGGTTGATCATCTCACTGCATGCAACACCTCTACACTCAAGAGTAGTCTACAACTGACGTTACATTGCCTTAGAATCTCCACCACAATCGGGGAACTCGAATTCTCTACTTGCACTAGCTATTTTTGGTTTATTGATCAGTTTACTAGATTATCAATGAGTTTGACTGAAGTCCCACTGCACAACTGACCTTCCACCATTTCCTCCAACAGTTGGAATTGGTTTAATTGAAAACAACTTGAGATAACTGCCTTTGATTGCTACAAATTAGCAATCACACATGCTTAACTAAACTCTAACTTCTCCAACATGAATTTACTGAGTAAACTGGGTGACACAAGCCATGTCACACAAGTTAACTACATCCAAGTTGTTTGTTGATGTGGAAATTTGAATTTTTTCAATTTAATCAAGGCAAAATCAAATTGAGAATTTCTTGCTACATTTTTCAACACTCCCTCTCAACAATAAAGGGATTATTAACCACCCCTATCCTTCACCTTTGGAACTCGAAATTCCTTCTCAATAAGGCCTTTGTCAAAATGTTAGCATGTTGTTCCTATGTGGGAATGTACTAAAGCAACATTATCTTCCTCTGCACACAATCCCGTAGATGGTGATACCAGATATATATATGCTTTGATAGATTGTGAAAAACATGATTCTCAGAGAGATTAATGCAAATATGATTATCAAAATAGATGAAAGTTGGTTCCATCATCTAACCAAACAATATAACAAGTATCTTTCTTATCCATATTGCCTCACATGTTGCTTAACTTGCAGCGATGTATTATGCTTCTGCCGAGCTGAGTCCCACATATATTTGATTCCTGTCATATTAGGAAATAAGTGTGGGACCAACACTATAAATTCCACTTGATATACTCTTCTGGTCTGATGGAATCCCTACCTAATTTGCATTTGTAAATACACACAACTTCATTTCCTTTGTTCGTCTATACCATAGTCCAAACTGGGTAGTGCCTATGAGGTACTTTAAAACATGCTTACCTACCTTCCAAAATAATTTGGTTGGCCTAAACATAGCTTGGCTCAGTTGGTTAACTGCATAACACATATCTGGTCATGTGTTCACAAGATAGATGAGTGAACCTACTAGCTACTGATAAATGGTAGCATCCACTTCTTCACCTAAAGTGGCATCCTCCTTCCTCCAGTTGGTCACTAGAGGCATCTCCATGGGTTTGCAAGTCTCCATTCGGAATCTCTAAAGTATCTCGTTGGCATAATTTCCTTGAGAGACAAATAGTTCCCCATCTCCTTGCCATACTTCCAACTTGAGGAAGTAGTGCATGAGAACCATGTCCTTCATTTCAAACTCCCTTACAAGGTCCTCCTTGTAATATTTGGTCAGTTGTTCATCACCACTTAAAACCAAGTCATCAACATATAAGACAATAATAATAAATTTCCTTCTACCAAGATATGATAGAGGTTTGCATTCACTTCACTTTTGGTGAAGCCCAAACTGGTGAGATCGCTATCAATCCTCTTGTACCAAGCACGAGATGCTTGTTTCAGACTGTACAACCCTCACTTGATTCTGCACACATGAGACTCCCAACCAAATATCTCAAAGCCTTCTAGTTTCGGAGTACACCTTCTCCTCAATAACCCCATTGAGAAGTGACGTTTTTACATCCATCTGGTGGACGTTCCACCCCATCTATGCAGTCATAACAATAATTGATCTAATAAATGAGTATCTTGCCATAGCAGCAAATGTCTCCTTAGAGTCAATTGCCTCAACTTGAGAGTACCCCTTTGGCACAAATATGTCCTTATTCTTCTATGTGCTTCCATATGTTTCCTTCTTCACCTTTAATATCCATCTCAAACCTACAATTGATTTATCTACTAGTCTTGGGACCACTTCCAAAACACTATTCTTTACAATGGATTGGTATCCTCCACTATTGCATCAATCCATATAGGTTTCTCAACTACTTCCTCAAAAGATGATGGCTCAATCTCTACAAGCTCAGTAATTAGAGCCATGTATCTAGTGTATCAATCAGGTGAATTTCTCTGCCTACACGGATTTGAAGGGGCACCCGATTCTCCCTCACATTGTGCACAATTATCTCAGCTTCCCTAGTTCTTTTTCTACCTTCTCTGGATGGTTCTACTTGATTGGATGTGATCTCCACTCTTCTCTCCTCAATTTGTGGCTTTTCTACAACTTCCTGATGTTCCTCCTTTCGATATAAACACTCATATTCTAGTGGGAAATGAATCTCCCTCTCAAGGGATCATTGCATCGCTTTATCCTCATCAAAATCTACATCCCTTGTCATAACTGTCATTCTGAGGGATGGAAAGTACACATGGTAGTTGTGGGGTGTTTTTGTGTAACCCACAAATACCCACAATTCTGCTATCAACTTAAGCTTCTTCCTTGATTCTTTAGAGACGTGGTAGTAAACAAAGGCTCCAAAACCCTAAAGTGGGACACAACCAACTTTCTCCCTGAGAAATCCTCCTCTAGTGTAATCATGCAGAGAATCTGATGAGGACTCCATCTCTACAAATAGACTGTTGTGTTGCATGCCTCGTCCCACAAATGCAGAGGTATTCCTTGGTCATGCATCATCTCCCTCATTTCTTCCACAGTGCTATGGTCCTTTCTCTCAGCCACCCCATTGTGTTGTGGGTTGTGGGGTGATGTCAAATCTCATTGAATTCCCTCTTTTGCACAGAAATTTTTAAATTCATTTGTCACATACTCATAGCCATTATCACTCCTAAGAGCCTTCACCTTCTTACCAATTTCTTTCTCAACCACTACCTTGAATTCTAGAATCTTGTAGAATGTCTCATATTTCTTCCACATGAAGAAGATCCATCATTTACTTGAGAACTCATCAATAAAAATGAAAAAATATTTGTGTTTGGTAGTGGAGGCTATCGAGAAAGGTCCACAGACATTAGAGTGGATCCTTTCTAGGACTGCATGTGCTTTGTTGTCCCGATCATGGAATGTGGATTTTGTGTACTTCCCCAAAGTACATCCTTTGCACACATCCTACTGCTCAAGTGCTCCTTTGGTAAGGCTTGTGGTTATTCATTGCATAATCCTCAGGGTACCATGATACAAATGGCTAAGTCTTTTGTGCCAAAGTTCACCGATATCACGAATCTGCACCTTCTCCACCTTTGTGCTCAATAAAGAACAATATTCCACATCTAACTTATACAATTTCTTCACATGAACCCAAATTTGCTTCACCTATCCCATGGCTAGAAGTCTCATGAATGTTTTTCCTTTGCTGAAGATCACATCATAACCACAGTCTTCCAAAACTGAAACAATGATGAGATTTTTTTTAGGTCCGGAATGAACATGGCATCCTTGAGCCTGAGAGGGGAGCCTGGCTCCCTCTAAAAGTGATGGGAACAATACTGAGAGTGGGGGTCAATTAGTATTTAAAAATAAATAACTTTTTCCATTTCATAATAAGATTTATATGCACTACTTCAGTGAAGGGAACTCGAGTGTGCACATAACTGTTCTTAAGGAAACTAGTGTATATCCAGTGAACTTATGATTCATTTAATCCATCATATGTTGATCTTTAATCAGTACATCAGTAATTTACTAAACATTAAACACTAACCATGTGCAGTAATCATCTAATAAACCATGACACATAACCAACACACATGAACAACAATATTTAATGGGGAAACCCAATGTTGGAGAAAAACCACCTCATGTTATTGTCTTTGTCTTCTTTTTAATATAAAGAATAATCCGTTTACAATCTTGTACTAGTGAAGACTCATACCAGTACCCAGCCACCCACCTCTAGAAGGCTACAACCTTCTCTCGTTCTCGAGCTTCTAATGGAAGGGAGCTACAACCCCCTAGCTCTTGTACTGGCTGATATGTTTACCAGTATGTAGGTTTCAACCTACCACCTTCACTTATTCTCTAGCTACTACTGGAAGGGAGTTCCAACCCCCTAATCTAATCACCAACAACTACTCGCAGGAAGCTTTGACTTCCTCACTGAAGGCTTCAACCCTCAGCATCCTCCAGGGACCACTTTTCATAAATTTTCATGCTAGATACTCCTGGTACATAACAACACAATATTTAGGCCATGTTTCATCAAATTTTCCCACTGGACCAATTAGTAACATTGAAGCTCAAAATCAATCACAAATGCAATACATCCAACAAATACATCTGCATGAACCAATCAGTGAAACTCAATCATCAATCTCTGATATAGCTGAAACCCAATCATCAATCTCTAAATCAACCAAAACTGAATTAATCAATCACTGAAACCTCTGACATAACTGAATCACCTAATCATCAGTTCAATCAATCAACTCGAACAAATAGATCATTGTAACTAGTACACAGATCTGAACCCAGAACTCTGCATGAACAACCAGAACCAACTTCAACCTCAAAAAGCATATGTGATAATGTATAAGCTACTTTAATGAAGCCAACCATCATGTATACCCACCTCCCTTTAATCCAACTTTCGTATATCTCTAATAATACTGAATCATAAAATCTCTGAATGAAAAATTTTACAACCAATGACATTCTGAAGACCTACTCTAAAATTACAGATTTATAAATAGATAGTAGCAAGGATCACCCTTCTTACTCAATCAATCAATCAGCCAGACTCAATCTCCTTACACAATCAGTTTTACTTTAAGATCTAATGAAGACATCATTGACAAATAGTAGTGAAATAGCAGCACCGATCAGATAGATCAATCATCTCTGAATAACAAGCTTTTCTTTTGCATTTGCTACTTGGAAGAGACGAAGCAGCATGTATACATGCCTTCACCAAGGAGAATCAACGTATAGATCTATAACATATAAACTTGCAGCTGTTCCAGACTTCAGACATACCCAGATCATAACATATAAAGGATAAACATGCATTAGCATTCAAATCTACCCTATCCATTATTAGATCACATAATTCGTTTCAGGTCTCATGATCCTAATCCATCATTAGATCTCATCCATCATCAAACACTCAGGTGTATAGTTAGTTCAGATCAAGCAAAGCACTAGAAACCCATAACATGAATATTTTCTTTTGATCTAACTCTTCATAATATATTCATTTCTTACACACTTATCCCTTTGATCTTCTCCTCCTTATATAGTTTTAGCCTTTCTCAATACCTCAGACCAAAACAACACTTAGAACCTGTGGTATTCTTAGACGGGATCAAGTATCCATTATTCCGCTCAATATTGTGGGCTAATACCATGGTATGAACCCTTCATATTCCTCCACCTTAATTTCCTTAATTTTCCATCCCATACGCACTTTTCCTCTAGTGAAAGTGTGTGCATACGTATACGCTCTTTTTGTACAGGGAACCCACTTGTATACACCCTTTTTGTACAGTGAACCCGTCTATACAACTTAAGATACCTGAAAACATTCTTTCTCCTTAATTTCTTGATTCGGATTTGTAGTCCTTTGTTCCATCATCCTGTTCTTTTGTACCATTACTTTGTTACCTCTGAATAGGCTTGTCATAATGTGAATTTCCATTGTACATTACTTCTGCACTAATTCCTTTGAGCTACCCTGCATTTTGTCACATCTGTAAACACAACTGCCATGCATTCTTGCACATCTGATATCTCTCCTGTAGGTTCATCTAGTTACCATATAGAAGTGAGTTGTTCTTCTACTAGTGGGTTTCCATCAAGTACAACACATGCATCATAATGCCAACAATCTCCCCCTTTGTACTTGATGGAAACAAATTTGGTGTTTGGTCACCACAACCTATAAATAACATCAAGACACACCAAGTTGTTCTAAACATCAAGCTACTCTCCAAACACCAAGATACTCTCCCCCTTTGACATCAAGGGTAAAGGGCTAACTGAAAAATGTTAAATAAAGACTTCCATATCTAAACTGTTGGATATGAACATTGATCATGCTCCCCCTAGGCACATGTTGAATTCTTTGATCAAACCCCCCCTTAGTACATGCTCCCCTCAAGCATATGTAGAGTCTGTAGAAATATAATAACATGGCTCTATAACTCAACTATGTGAGTATGACCTTCCTATCACTAATGACTCATACATACATCAATCGCCCAGCCAAGTGGGGATACACCAAATTTGACTCATCCACCCAACCAAGTGGGTTTACATATTTGACATGATCTTAAAAGTCCATACATGACTGAATATGATAATTATTACATCATAGGTATTTACACGACCTTTACATAAAATGATATACATGAAATTTATAACAAATACCAAATATCTAAACAAGCCCATAATAGTTATTAGTCATTATCATACACCATAGATGATTTGCACCATAAGCATCTGTCAGCAGCATCCAGACTAGCAACTTGTATATGTCCAATATCAGTTTGCAAGATTAGCCAATTTACCTTTAATATCATTAGCCTGTGACAAAGTATGATGTATATGGATATCAACTCATCCTCTTGATCTCATCAAGATCAACTTGCTTTTTTTCCAAGTTAGTAGAAAAAGCCTTATCACAACCTTCCATGAATCAACTAAGCATATGTCATATCTCCAAGCAGTAACACAAGATCATTCACATCATATCATATGTATGTGAAAACACCATAGTCATCATCCATAACTATACCATCATCATCTTACCAAGAACTGTATGATTTTTCCATAACATCCCTCAATATATCAACCATTTATCTTTACTAGGGATTTTTCCAACATCCCACATCTGATAAGCATCAACCATGACAATCAACATATGTGAGAATCAAGCCTATCATCATAAAGTAAGAAGTCATCATCATTATGTTAGTAAGCCATGTTTCCAAATAGTCATGTCTTCAAATAGATATGTCTTCATGAAACCTGCAATAACACCATTCTCTTGGTCAACCAACATGTATCAGCATAATATGTATCCATAATAGAGATAGCAATATGTATCTAGCAAACCATGAGCTCATAGTAATTTGTCAAGATTTCTTGATACCATCAACAAGAACAATCCTCAACCATGTGAGAGCCAAGAACTATAGGAATCCTCATCCATAACTGCACCATATGAAGTTTATGCATCTTTGAAGGCATGATGACAATAGCATAAAAGAAATGACACTTATCAAATAATGAAGTTGTGTACTCAACCTTTGTTCTTCTCCTTGTCCTTATCAAGATCACTATGTAAGCAACATACCATATGTATTGTATGCATCATCAAAGGATTCATCCACAAGCATCCATAAATATGATCTAAATGACAACTATGTGGCTCAAGCAATATAAGTATCATCCGAGATTTCATCATAGGGAACTCATGACTACAGCATAGCATGATGTATCATTTAAACACTTCAACAACATAAGCATCCTCACCATTTATAAGAACAATTATGTACCAAAGACTTCTAAACATAATGCCAACAATCCGTTATTAGAAGCATAACATATTCTCCCCCTGAACCTGTGTCAATTGTTCACTGTCATATCTGATCATTGCATATATCATTAAGAATCATCAAGGCATGATCATCAACTAGTTATACATCAAGTCATCAACAACTTATGAGGGTCAAAATAAATTCTAAGTAACATCCACAGACTGTAGTCATCAATCATCTAGACAGAAAAGACAATTGATAATTGTCTAAATCATATCAGACCCTTTTTTTGAGTCTGTCCCACTACATCTTCATCAAACCAACATATACATGACTGTGCAACTTCTAACTTGCGTATATACGCGACTTGTATTTATGATAACTGCGTATGAGATTTAGAACACTGAAACTTCATACTTTCAGTTCCTCCTGAGTCTGTTCTGTCTGTATGCTGAGTCATGCCACATTTTGCTAATTGTAATTCCTTCTTCTTCCATACCTTGGAGTGTGATGATGTTTGCTCCTTTTGTTATGTTAGCCGAAATTTGCTCCTACATTCTTTTGATATATGCCCAAACTTGTTACAAGCATAACATATTATATGTTTCATATTCCTTCTATAGTAATCAATGGGTTTGTGACCAAACATGTTACAAGAAAACCAATATCCCTTAGAGTACCTGGAAGCTGATGATCTTTCTATTTGACTATTATTAGCTTGAACCATTCTACTTCTGCATTTGGCTGCAACATGTCCAAAATTATGACATATATAACATTCAACAATTATTCATCATAGGTAATAACTGATTATCACTTCCATAGTTAGGAGTAAATGATTTTATTTGAAGTATTTATTTCCTTAGTTGTTGATGGGGTTGATCTCTTATCTCCTTGTTGAGCATTTCATATTTTGCATTAGAGTTCCTTGCCTCATATTGTGAGCTAGATTCACCTTCAACATTTTCATGAAAACCAAGACCAGATTTGATGATAGGAGACCTTTGAATACTAAGAATATTATCCAAAATATTAGCACTATCTTGAAATCGTAACATTTTATCATTTTCTTCTAATTTACCTTTTAAGATATTTACCTCACCCTGATATATCTCTTCCTTTTCTAGATATTTCTTCTTCGTGAATTCTTCAACTTTTCTTCCTTCTTCCACTTGTTTTCTTAATTTTAGAATCTCATTTTCTTGTTCTTCATCAGCTTGAGGTAATTCTTTATTCTACTTATTTGCGTTTTCAAGATCTTCTTTTAGAGAGACCATCTCAACTTCAAGACTTTTATAGTAACTGCATATTTCTATAAGTTTCTTGATTGTTGTATCCTTTTCATTTACTTCATTTCTTAATGATGTTACTTCATCCTGTAGCCTTTGACATTGATCTTCCTTTTCCTTACACTACTTTCTTACTTTGTTTCCTTCCTCCAACTGAGTTTTTAACTTGGTAACTTCTTCTTTGTAGGCACATTCCCATTTATCAATTAGGTCTTTTTGATCTCTAATTGCATCAATGAGAATTTTAAATTATGCCTCTATTCAATTTCTTTCTCTTTCACCCATAAGAGCAAATTCAGTTGTTTCGCTGTCACATTCATTATCTTCAAATGAACAGAGAAATGTATCACCAGAGGACAACAAATTCATACCTGATAATTCTTTTGCTTGTTCATCTTCATTATGAGGTGATTTTGAATTTGAAGAGTTTCTTCCACATAATAGCCGATAATCTCTCCCACTATCATAGTTCCTTTGAGAAGTCTTCTTCTTCTTAGGTGCTTTCTTCTTTTTCTTCTTTCCCATTGTCTCTACAAATCTCCTTCAAGAAATCAAGCTTCTGCCAAAGGACCTGCTTTGAAACCAATTGTTGGGAATAATACTGAGAGGGGGGGGGGGGGTGAATCAGTATTTACAAATCAATAAAATTTTCCATTTCATAATCAGGTTTATATACGCTACTTCATTGAAGGGAACTCGAGTGTGCACGCAACTGTTCTTAAGGAAACTAGCCTATATCCGGTGAACTTGTGATTCAGTTAATTCATCATATGCTGATCTTTAATCAGTTCATTAGTACTTTATTAAACATTAAATAGTAACCATATGCACTAATAACAGAATAAACCATCACACATGAACACCAATATTTAGTGTGGAAACCCAATGGTGGAGAAAAACAACTTCTTATTGTTGTCTCTATATTCTTTTTAATATAAGGAATAATATGGTTACAATATTGTACTGGTGTAGACTCATATCAATATGCAGGCACCCACCTGTAGAAGGCTATTACCTTCTCTCGTTCTCTAGCTTCTACTAGAATGGAGCTACAACCCCCTAGATTTTGTATTGGCAGATATGTTTACCAGTACATAGGCGTCAGCCTACCACCTTCACTCATTCTCCTAGTTGCTACTGGAAGGGAGCTCCAACCCCCTGATATAAGCACTAGCCACCACTGGTAGGAAGCTTGGACTTGTTCACCGAAGGCTCCAACCCTCAGCATCCTCCAGGGACCACGTTTCATAAATTTTCATACTAGATATTCCTAGTACACAACGGCACAATATGTAGGCCACTTTTCATCAAATTTTCACACTTAACCCATCAGTAACATTGAAGCTCAAAATCAATCACCACTGCAATACATACAACAAATACATCTCCATCAACCAATCACTGAAACTCAATCATCAATGTCTGATATAATTGAAATGCAATCATCAATCTCTGAATCAACCACAAGTGAATCAATCAATCACTGAAACCTCTGACATAACTAAATCACCTAATCATCAATTCAATAAATAAACTGGAATAGACAGATCATTGTAACTAGTACACAGATTTGAACCCAGAACATTACATCAATGAACAGAACCAACTGCAACCACAAAAATCATATGTCAGAATGTATATGCTACTTTAATGAAGAAAACCTGCGCGTATACGCTACCTCGTTTAATCCAACCTACGTATATATATAAGAACACTAAACCATAAAATCTCTGAAGCAAAAACTGTACCAACCAATGACATTCTACTACTGTCAAAATACAGAGTTCTAAATAGATAGTAGCAAGGATCAACCTTCTTACTCAATCAATCAATCATCTAGACTCAATCTCCTTAAACAAACAGTTTTACTTTTAGATCTAATGAAGACATCATTGACAAACAACAATAAAACATCAACATTGATAAGATAGATTAGTCATCTCTGAACAACAAGCTTTTCTTTTACATATGCTACTTGGAAGAGCCAAACCAGCGTGTATACGTGCCTTCACCAAGGTGAACCAACGTATATATCTACAAATACTTACTTATAACCTTGCAGCTATTCTAGACTTCAGACATACCCAGATTATAACATATAAAGGATAAACATGTGTTAGCATTCAGATCTAGCCTATCCATTATTAGATCACATAATTCATTTTAGGTCTCATGATCTTGATCCATCATTAGATCTCATCCATCATCAAACACTCAGGTGCATACTTAGTTTAGATCAAGCAAAGCACCAGAAACCCATAACATGCAAATTTTCTTTTCAGCTAACTCTTCATAAGATATTCATTTCTTACACACTTAGCCCTTTGATCTTCTCCCCCTTATATAGTTTTAGCCTTTCTCAATACCTCAGACCAAAACAACACTTAGAACCTGTGGTATTCTTAGACGGGATCAAGTAACCGTTATTCTGCTAAATATTGTGGGTTAATACCATGGTATGGACCCTTTGTATTCTTTCACCTTAGTTTCCTTAATTTTCCATCCCATATGTGCTTTTTCTCTTATGAAAGTGCATGCATACGTATATGCTCTTTTTGTACAGGGAACCCACTTGTATATGACCTTTTTGTACAATGAACCCGCGTATACAACTTAAGATACCTGAAAACATTCTTTTTCCTTAATTTCTTGATTCTGATCTGTAGTCCTTTGTTCCATCATCCTGTTCTTCTATACCATTACTTTATTACCTTTGAATAGACTTGTTATAATGTGATTTTCCATTGTACATTACTTCTGAATTGACTCCTTTGAACTGCCCTGCATTTTGTCACATCCATCAACATAACTGCCATGCATTCTGTCACATCTAATATCTCTCATGTGGATTCATCTAGTTGCCATATACAAGTGAGTGGTTTTTCTACTAGTGGGTTGCCATCAAGTACAACACATGCACCATAATGCCAATAGAAAGGTGACTATACCAATCTCAGTTGCACTATACCTTGTATTGTCCCCTAACTCAATGTGCATCTAGATATATTTCTCCTCTAGGTCACTTAAAAAGTCTCTACACCATTTCATGTGGAACGATACACCCGAGTCCAAGTACCAGATGCTCCCCATCACTGTGATGGCTATGCATGCAATAAGGGCAAAGTGAAGCTCAAACTGTGAAGCTAAGGATTCACCTACTGCTCCTCCCGAGGTCTTCTTAATTGCCTTTTTGTGTGGAGACTTCGTGGCATAGTGCCCAAATTCATGACAATTTAAGCATTTAATTTTGGACGAATCTTTCTTCTTGCCCGCTTGGCTAGATTCGAGTTTGGTTTGAGATTTCTTCCTTTTTCCCTTCTTTCCCTTTCCAACCAATGAAATTTTTTCTTCATCATCACCCTTGGATGAAGTCCCATCTCTCTATTCCTCTTTATTTCCTCATGTATCAAATCAAACCATAAGCATTCACAATTCAATAGTTTCTCCCTCTTGTTCATTGAATCTTGATAACTATGCCATCTTTTGGCAAGGCCTAAAAGGGCTAGGCTTACTAATTCATCTTCTGAAACATTAAAACCAACCCCACCAAGTTCATTATGACATTGTGCGAACCTACTCATATATTAGGAATAGTGTAATTCTTCTACATATTGATATTTCAAAGTTTATCCTTTAGCACCAGCATCTTGTGGTCACTACTATTTTCGAACAATTTTGTTATTGCTTAACACATTGCGAATGGAGTTTCTTTCCCATGGATATTTGAGATAGTGTGATCTCGTTCTCCCTCCAATATTATTCTCCTTGCCTTAGCTACTTATTTCTTCCACCAAGCATGGTTCTGAGCATCATAATGCTTGTGGTTTTGAAACATATGTCTTGATGTATTCTAGCAAACCATTGGTATCTAATACCGCCTCCATGTAACCCTTCCATGCAATTAAATTAGAGGTTCCTTTCAAGGCATACTCTACCCTCAACCCCTTGAAGGCCATCCTTTTAGCTTTGAAAAGATTCTGCTACCCTGAGCTGCAACTTTGACCCTCTTGATAAATAACTTCAAAATTCGTGTTCAACTATGAATCATGCTCTCATACCATGTAGAAATTATGGTGTATATTTTCAACTTATCATGAAGTTTTCATAAAATTCATGAGATACAACCCTACTTTATTGCTTTGTGGAAGTCAATTCACAATTTAGAAAAAAAAAATCAGACATGCAATAAGAAATAACACACATGCACACAATATTTTTCCTAGGGAAAGAAATCTGCTAAAAACCCCAATGCTTTCTTGCATTAATCTAATGAATAGAGATGTATTACAATTTCTTTGCTCAACTGAGCACAACCTCGAAGTGAATAACCTATCTCTCTTCTTACTAAGAATCTCTAATCTAGACTTAGTCAATTTCTACCTCTCCTTGAGCCCCTATTTCCTTGTGCAATTCCTTAAGAAAATAGGCCCCTATTATTTAGAACTTTCTCCAAAATGGATTGCACAATTCCCAAGGTCAATGATATGATTGCATGCAACACCTATACACTCAAGGCTAGTCTACAACTAATATTAAACTACCTTTTAATCTTGACCATAGTTGGGGAACTTGAATTTTCTGCATGCACTAGCTATTTTGGGCTAATTAATCCGTTATCTAGATGATCATTGAGTTTGAAAAATTTCAACTGCACAAATGACTTTCCACCAGTTCCTCCAATATTTGGAACTAGTTTAACTGAAAATAACTTGATATAATTGACTTTGATTACTACAAATTAGCAATCACGCATGCTTAACTGAAATTTAGCTCCTGCAACTTGAATTTACTAAGTAAACTAGATGACATAAGCCATGTCACATAAGTTAACTGCATCCAAGTTGTCTGCTGATGTGGAAATTGAATTTTTCTCAATTTAATCAAGGCTAATTCAAATTTATAATATCTTGCTACATTTTTCAACACTGACCCGTTTAAAGAAGATTTCAAAAGCATCTAGGAACCATGACATCCTTGGAGCATATCTCTTAAAGTTTAGATAACCAATTATTGAAAATTTCAACCCATGAACACAAATATAGTGTCTCTATCTCCTCAATTTTTCATAGTTTGAAACATCCTAGAAGAAAATATATAGAAAAAATTCCAAGATGACCTATTTGAATTAGATTTTAGGATCATTCACAACCGAAAACTTCATCAGAGCATATATCCAAAAGTATAGTGAAACAATGTCTGAAATTTTTAGCACATGTACAAAACTTTATCACCTATATCTCCTCAAAGTTTAATGTCTGAAACATCTCAAAAGAAAGTTATAGCAAAAATGCCAAGATGACTCAATCACTCCACAAATCACATTTTTAGTCCACCTTTAAAACCCCAAGTGTATTTTCTATCTTCATTTTTGCACCTTAGACCTACTTTTTGTCGGATTAGCTTCAAATACACTCATATATCATTTATTTATAGTGTTTATATGTTCTCTTATGGGGCCAACTTTTAAAAGTGTATTTTTTGACCTATATCTTATGGCTAGGCCAACCTAACAAAATCTTTTCATATCTCATCATTCCTATGGTATTAAAGTGAGTTCCATATACCATTGTATAGGTATAAAAATAAGTTATTAAATGATATATCCTATGCTCCCATTTTAGCTAGGTATTTAGAGTAAAAAGGCCTTCAAATATAGGGTATCCAAACTAGGCATCAAAATCCCAACGTCAATATTTCTAACAATCTCCATATTGCAATATTGATCTTAGATATTTGTACTCTGTACCTTAATTTGACATTGATTACAATAATATTTCCAAAAATAATATCACCACCATATTGATTGTAGTGCCCCACTCTAATTAACTGGATTTTACATTATCTTAGCCCTAATATAACCCTGATATAGCCTTATGGCACATAGATTATTCCTTGAGGACTCAGGTCAATGATTTAGTTATCTGAATTTAATTATTAGTGGATATGATGATAATTTTGATATGCCACTTTTATGTTATGCAGATAATGGTTGTTATGGACCTCTTTGATGACTATATGTAAGTGTGTGATGGATTCATTATGCCGTATTGTTCACATATTTTGAATATTATCTTCTTGGTTGTAATTAGTGATTTGTTGATGATTATGCCATGGTGATAATTTAGCATGCACAATTATATTGATGACTAACATTATGAACATATATTATTGATGATTATTGAGTGTGGAAGGAGACCACCCGATTGCACCTAGGTGTGATCAGCCAACGACCTCTCATTTGATATGAATTGTATATTATTTTCTTAAAAATTTAAAGCTCAATTTAAAATTATGTTGTGAATATTGATGGCATGCTAGATGGTTGCAAACATAGGTTAGTTTCTTGGTTGAATGACTCACACATGGGTGATCAAGCTCTAAAGATAAATGAAACCTTATTGGAGGGGTGGCATAATGTCCCTGATTCCACCCGTTAGCACTCCCATCATGACTTAGGATGGAAGATGTTAGGATACCTTCACCTTGAAGATCGTGATGTCGTGGGGTAGACCCCAAATTGGGTCACTTATGAGGATTTTACCGGGGCCCGCACTTTGAGGCAGATTCCTCGATCCCCAACACCATTAGTCTCACTATAGAGGGTGATATAGGAGAGGATAATAATCTCTATCATCACACCCAGTTATTCCCCTCATAGTCATTGGATGATTGAAAGGAAAGTGAAGTGGTACCCTTGGAACTTCAAGGGAAGTTCTTAAAAGGGAATGACTAACTTGGCACCCTTGGAATCAAGAAGAAACTGATTGGCATGGCACCCTTGGAAATTTGAAGAGAAGTTCTTGAAGGGCGTGATTGGCTTAGTACCCTTGGAATCAAGAAGAAACTATTGAAATATAATTAATATATGATAATCATTATAATTCACATAATGTGGTAAATGAGGTTTTACAACCAAGTTATATAAAACAAGAATAACCCTTGGGGTAAAGGCATAATATGAAGAAATAAAAAGATTGGACCAATTGAGAACTCTACCCTTCCCTCGTTTGGAAAATCTTAGGTAGATAATGTGCATATAAAGTAACTCCAAAGTATGCAAGTGTTATAATAAGCAAAGGGGGGAAGGGACATAGAGTTAATTAGAAACATTAGACCTATAATAGTTTAAACTTGCTTATAAGAGATGGTGGTGAATGAAAATAAAGAGAAATAAATTGAATTAAAGAAATTTAATTTCATTTGAGAACCTCCATGTGGTAAGAGCCAACACAATAATCTCTAGTAAGGGTCAAATTGAGATAAACTAGGGTGTAGTTGGGGGACCAAATCCAAGTCCTACCAGTTGACTACGATAATGAATTCCAAATAAGGAGAAAAGAAGGGGGATGAAGAGACATCTAGGAGAAGAAATAGGGAGTCATGTTGGGGTAGTAAAAAATATTATTTTTGAATAACAATTAGGTAAATAATTTAGGAGAACCTTGGTGAGAGGTTGTCACATGGGTGGGTGAATAATCAAACTTTTAGATTAATAAAAATAATTTTCCATGCACTACTAAGTGTCACCTATGAACCCTCATATAAACGAATGGGAAATCTATGGGAGAGGGATCACTTTTTTCCCAATTGTTGGATAAATTACATAATGCTCTTGTGAGTAACTACAAAGTCTAGGTCATTAACAAGATCAGAGCCAAAGTTCTCGGCAGAAGATGAAAGTAAACCGGCAGGAAAATGGGAAGGGTTTCTGAGTAACTGTAACTGTTTCAGAGCTGGAAGTGCATAGATCACGGATAGCAGCACTGTTAAGTAGGGGACAAGAGCTGACTGTCCAGATGGGTGCAGAGGGGTCCATTGGGACCCCTACCTATAAACAAATAATCATGCAGAAATAGAGGCAGCAAGCGAAGGAGGGAGTCAGAATCTCGGGGAATGACAGGTTCAAGCAGAGCGGCGGGAAAAACAAGGAGAAAACACAAGTGGAAGACAATGAACCAAGAAGCAACACAATAGTCAAAGGAAAAGAAGATGAGGGTTTGGAAGATAATGAAGACAGAAACGCTTCAGGACAAAATCTGACAGAAAACAAGGAAAACAGGGAGCCCACAGACAGCAGGCGGGGGAATAAAGAGAAGGAAGGGGACACAAGCTCGAACCCCAACAAAAACTCAACAACAAACGGTATTTGTAAACCAAGAAAAGCTGAAAGTCTCAGAGTTGTAATAACGGATCCAGAGATTCAAGCCTATAGAGAGCACATGGCAGAACATGCAGTCATATGCAAGTTCATGGGAATGTGGCCAACTGAAAGAGCCTTATGTCAGTGGATCAGACAGCATTGGAAGCCCAGAGGAGATGTTAAACTGCACTTGGGAGCCAAAGGATTCTTCACAGTTGTGTTTACTAACCTGGAAGACAAGGACAAGATTTTCGATGGAGGCCCGTATTTCATGGCCTCAGCTGGTCTATACATGCGACCATGGAAACCAAACTTCGTTCCAGAAAAAGAATCTTTTACTCAGGTTCCAGTGTGGATCCGCTTGTTCTCTCTCCCGATAGACTATTGGGGTCTGAATGCTCTAAAACAAATTGGAGATCAGTTGGGAACTTTTATCAAAGCCTCAGAGGCAACATTGCAGAAGAAATACACTTCATACGCAAGAATATGCGTGGAAATGGATGTATCAGGAGCACTGTATGAGGGGCTATGGCTCGAATATAGGGATGAGGATTATTTTCAGGCAATAGACTATGAGCAGATCCCGTTTCGATGCCGTAAATGTCATGAACACAGACATTTAATAAGGGAATGCCCCATGAACAAGAAGGAGGAAGATACTAAAACAGAACAAGCAAATAAAGGCAAAGATAACTTTATAACACCGAAGTCAAGGCAGAGAGCCAACAGAAGAAGGGTATACAAAGCAGGAACAGATAGAAACAACAACAGCAATACCTTTGAAATCTTGGATTTGGAAACAGACTCAGAGGAGATACAGAAAACCCTAACAGCAGATAAGGGGCTAAGAGACAAGGAAGAACAAACCAGGAAAGAAGAGGAAGAGGACAAAAACAACAACGAAATCCAAATGAGGGAGCGACCAGAAGTGCCGGAGGAGGATGCAGACATGCTGACCAGTGATGGAGGAAGCGAGGACATCGAGCTGGAGGAAGCTTTAGCCCGGGAAGGGATGAATCTACCCGTCATAGTGGAGAACTGGAAAACTCAAGGTATAGAAACTGCATCGGAAGAAGAAATCAAAAAAATCAATGATCTGTTCACAGCAAGGCAGAAAGCAGAACTAGAAAGGCAGAATAGGAAGCTAGGCATAGCAAGAGGAAATGGTATCCACCCAAAGAGTCTTCTCTGGAACTCATCAAGCTCAAGGCAAAAGAAGAAAAGGGGCCGAAAGACAAGCAATGAAGCTTTGCAGGAGCTAGGAATGATATTGATCAACTCAGGGAAGATGAAGGCTCTTAGCGCCTTCCCGTCCTATCAATAATACCACAAGTTAGTCATGAAGATTATATCTTGGAATGTAAGAGGGCTAAACAGCCAAGCAAAGCACAGACTACTGAAACGCAAATTCCAGAAATATAGACCGGAAATCATGTTCTTACAGGAAACCAAATGTAGCAGCTCCAGTATGGCAAGGATTACCAAGAAGATCGGAAGGCACATAAACTTTCTAGAAGTTGAAAGTCAGGGCAGAGAAGGAGGCCTAGCAATACTATGGGACACAAGAGAGATTCAGATACTATCTGCAGAAGTGAACAAGCACTTCATTGTTGTGGAAGCTCAACCCACAGGTAATTCTGAATCTTTTTTATGTGTAAATGTTTATGGACCACAGAAGATAGAAAATAAAATAAGTTTTCTGAACTCCTTAAATAGACTTATTATTAGGCATCCAATGTCCAAGTGTATTTTCAGGGGTGATTTCAATATGATAACAACCCTTCTAGAGAAGAAAGGGGGTCTAAGGAAACTTAACAAGGATGCAGAGTCTTTCACCAATTTTATTGAGAACGCCAAATTGGTAGACATTCATACCAAGAGTGGCAATTTTACTTGGAATAACAGAAGAGGGGGAAATAGAATGATAGCCTCTCGCTTGGACAGATTTTTGATTTCTGAAAGCATCATAATGGATGGTATCCTTGTAGAGTCAGACATCCTTCCAAGTGGAGGATCGGACCATTGGCCAATATCGCTCATAGTTGTTGTTCATGGCACACCAAGGAATAAACCCTTCAGATTTGAAAAATTTTGGTTGGATCATCCCAACTTCCTTCAGCTGGTAGAGAACTGGTGGTTAGAACCTCTGGAAGGTAAAGGTTCTAAAATGTTCAATCTGCAGAAGAAATTAAGACTCATCAAAGATAAGATAAAAGAGTGGAATAGAACGGTTTTTGGAGATATCTTCAAGGAGAAAACCCTTATAGAAGATAAATTGGAACAAATTCACAGAGAGTGGGTAGCTGGGCAAAACAGTGAGGAATCTATCGAACAGGAAAAAACTCTAACTCAACAGTGGCACAGTCGATGTCGGCAGGAAGAAATTCTCTGGAGGCAAAAATCAAGAATCCAGTGGCTAAAAGAGGGAGAGCAGAATACCAAATTTTTTCACAGATCTGCTCTAGATTACAGAAGTACAAACAAAATTCTTGAGATGAGAAATGAAAATGGGGAGTCAGTGAAGAACCACCATGACATATCAGAGTTGCTCTCAGCTCATTTCAGATCCATAGCACAGGAACCGCAGATAAATAGAGAGGAAGCCATTAGGGAACTTCTAAAAGCCATTCCTAAATCTGTTACCTCTGAGCAGAACTGGGCCCTCAGCAGGGAAATCACATTGGAAGAGGTGGAGGAAGCTGTTAGAAGCATGCCAAACGATAAAGCCCCTGGGCCGGATGGGTTTACAATCAATTTTTACAAGGCTTGCTGGAACATTGTGAAGCAGGATGTTTGGGATGTTGTAGAGGACTCTAGACGCTCTGGAACAATTCTCAAATCCATTAATTCAACCTTTATAGCACTAATCCCAAAGGTAGAGGAAGCCAACACTCCTGAAAAGTTCAGACCTATTGCTCTCTGCAATGTCATCTATAAAATAATATCAAAAGTTATTGCCAATAGGCTGAAGCCCATTCTTCCGAGCATCATCTCTGAAGAGCAATCAGGCTATGTAGAGGGAAGGCAGATATTAGAAAATATTAATCTTGCTCAAGAGATGATCCACACTCTCCATTCAAGGAAAGAAGCAGGGATGTTAATGCAGCTTGATCTATCAAAAGCTTATGACAAGGTGAGCTGGAAATACCTTGAAGCTATTTTGGACGCTTTCGGATTCTGTAGGCAATGGGTTAACTGGATTCTTGCCCTCATCAAATCATCAAGGCTCTCAATGTTAGTTAATGGAGCCCGCTCTGAACCATTCTCACCATCGCGAGGAATAAGACAGGGTGATCCTCTATCCCCTTTTCTATTCGTTATCCTCATGGAGGGTCTCAGCAGAATCATCGCCAAAAAGAAAGCTGAAGGGGTAATTAAGGGTCTTCAACCAATCCATTCTATACCTGCTACCACCCATCAAAAGTTTGTGGATGACACAATGTTACACGGCATCCCCACAGTGAAAGAGGCCTTGGCATTCAAGGAAATCTTAGATCTCTTTAGTAGGGCCTCAGGAATGGAAATCAATTTTTCCAAATCAACGATTTTCTTCTTCAACACTCATCATGCTATTCAGGCTCACCTTTCTCAACTTCTAGGTTTCCGGATAGGCGGTTTACCTTCGAGATATTTAGGATCTCCCCTCACTCTCCAACCTTGGCAGAAAGTGCACTGGGAGAAGATCATAGCCAACATGGAAAATAGATGCAAACACTGGACGCACAGGGCGCTCAACTTTGCCGGAAGATTAATCCTCACCAAGGTTGTGTTACAGGCTATACCGCAGTATTTATTATCCATGCTACCGGCTCCTAAGGGGATACTTCAACAAATCAGAGCCATACAGAGATCCTTTTTATGGAATGGAAATGGGGACAAGAGAAAATGGGTGCTCGTAGCCTGGAAAAAATTATGCAAGCCGAAATCTCTGGGGGGACTAAATTTAGTGGATCCTTCAGTCGTCAACATGACCTGTGGTGCAAAGCTATGGTGGAGATGGATTAAAGAGCCCAATTTGCCATGGGCCAGACACTGGAAAGAAAAATACATCCCAAACTGCAATTATCAGGATCTCATAAGACTGCAGGAGGTTCCGGAGGGCTCGCCCATATGGAACCTTGCAAGACAAAACCGTAGCTTAGTGCAGGAGAATAGCTTCTGGGAAATACGCAATGGAAGGTTGGCCCTGTTTTGGGAAGATGCTTGGCAGCAACTCCCAAAATTGGACACCCCAGAGCTAATTTCTCTCAAACAGATCAGCCAGAATGAAGGCAGAAACAGAGTCTGCCACTACTGGAATCAGAGCAGCAGAGATTCAAATTGGAGAGAATGGATACATCTCAACGTTGACAACAACATTGAGGGAAATGAAAGCACAAAGCAATTCAACGGTCAGATTCTTAAAAGAAAGATAAGGAAAACAGAGGAAGATGATCAGCTAAGATGGGGCATGACAGGAAGTGGCAATTTCTCACTAAAAGAAGCAAGGGAAATGATAGAAAAGGCAGAACAGGAGGAAGCAGTGCCCTGGTGCAACAAAGTGTGGGACAGCTTATTTTGGCCGAAAATCAAAACATTCCTATGGCTACTAATGCGGAACAAAACCCTGACATGGGACAATCTGCGCAGAAAAGGGTTCGGTGGACCATCCAGATGCCCAATGTGCTTAGGAGAAGAAGAAACTATAAACCACCTATTTAATTCTTGTGACTGGGCAAACCATTTATGGAATTGGATGGAGGGAATTCTACGAAAATCAAACCGTGACAGAGATTCCATCCGAAATACTATTCTAAATTGGCAAAACAATTTTTCCAAAAACCAGAGAGTCAATTGTTGGCATTTTGGCACAGGTGTGGCGCTACGGTACAGGTGTTGTCCTTGATGGCAACTCTCTTTGATGACAGATCTCAGTCCAGACTACAAGAATGAAGAGAAATTTCATATACGCAGGTTCATTAAGCCCAAGTTGTGTATACACGCAGGTACGCTATATACTAAGTCGCGGATACGTAGGCTCGCTATATACGAAGTCGCATATACACGCAGTTTCATGAACAGAAAAGAGCGTACATGTCGAGAAGCTTCCCTTGGTCCGTGGTAGTTAGTCCTCGGTACTTGAGCCTATGTTTTTGGACCAAAGTATCTCGACAGTCGTGTTGATCCCGAGTTTTGAAGTTGATGGTATTGTATTACTATGGTTTTGGACCGTGGTATTGAGAAGGGCCTAAGGCTATATAAGGAGAAGAAGATCATTAGGCAAGGGCACTGAAAAAGTCTTGAATATCTAATAAACAAAGAGATCTAGTATGCAGGTTCTGGGTTGCTTGATCTAAGCTAAGGAGAGATCACACTGATTGATGGAAGACTAGATCAAAGGATAGATCGGGATCAAACGGTTTGAAATGAACTATCGGTATATGGTTGATTACGCATATTTTTAGATCTGCATACTGACGCAATGTTATGTTCTGGGTATGACTGATGTCTGGTACAGCTGCAAGTTATGAAAAATTATTTTTAGATCTGTACGCAGGTTGTCTCTGGTAAAAGCGCGTGTATACGCGGGTTGGTTTCATTGAAGTAGCGTATATCTTTTGAAGCTTAATTTTTGGGGTTGCAGTTGGGTCTGACTGTTATTGCAGAGTTCTGTAGTCTCCTCTGTGTTCTGGTGACTGGGTGTTGACAGGGTTTCAGTGGTTCAGTGATTCAAAGATTGATGATGCTAGTATTGGTTGTTTTGTGCTTCAATGATTTGTTATGAAAAGTGAATGAATCGTGGTCTTCAGATTGTAATGTTGTGCTTCAGGAGTATCCAGTCTGAAAATTGATGAAAAGTGGTACCTGAAGGAAAGAAGATTGTAGGCCAGCACCTACGTACTAGTATCTTAGCTAGTACAAGAGCAAAGGGGGTTGGAGCTCCCTTCCAGGAGAGTTTGGAAAACGAGAGAAGGTTGTAACCTTCTGCAGGTTGTAGCCTGCGTACTGGTATAAGGCTGCAACAGTACAAAAGATTGTAAACTGAAGTTTCTTATTAAAGAAAGATAGAGACGACTTGCAGTAGGTGGTTTTCACCCACATTGGGTTTCCACCTTATATCATGGTGTTCATGTGTGTGGCTTTTGTGTGATGATATGTTCTGTTATACTGCACCTGTTTACTTTTAATATGGTTAATAATGTCCTGATGCATTTACTGAAGATAAATTAACTGAATCATAAGATTTCTGGTTATACGCTGGTTGCTTTAGACACAGTAGCGTGTACACGCTGGTTCACTTAACTAAAGTAGCGTATATGTTTCTGAGTATTGAAAAAGTTTTATTGATCTGATAATACGGATTCACCCCCCCCTCTCAGTATTATTTCCAAAAATTGGTATCAGAGCAGGTCCTTCAGAGAAGCTTGATCGCTTGAAGGTAGATCGTTCATCATGAGCAACTACGAGAGAGAAGCATCAATCATGCCACCAGTTTTTGATGGGACAAACTTCAATTATTGGAAGGTAAGAGTTACTGCCTATCTTCAATCTCTTGGTACAGAAGTTTGGGACATCGTAGAGACAGGCTACACTTTTCCTTCAGCTACTCCTACAAATCCAGCCGAGAGAAAGAAATATGAAACAAATGCGAAAGCAGTCAGTACTCTATTAGGATGTATATCCCAATCGGAATTCATGAAGGTAATGCACTATAAATCCGCAAAAGAAATATGGGACAAAATTGTCACGAGCTATGAAGGAGATGAATAGGTAAAGCGTGCTAAACTTCAAACTCTCAGGATTAAGTATGAGACTCTCAGAATGTATAATGATGAAAGTGTGGCTAACTATTTCCTTAGGGTAGATGAGATTGTTAATTGCATGAAAAACTTGGGTGAAGAAATAAAAGAGGCTATTGTGGTTGAAAAGGTTCTAAGATCATTGTCCCCCAAATTTGAATATAAAGTGTCTGCAATAGAAGAAAAGGAAAATCTACGAATTCTTACTATGTCTCAGCTTCACGGAATTCTAACTGCTTATGAAATGAGAAAAGGAGGTCCATCAGACAGAAGAGAAGCTGCTTTCAAGGCTTCAGGCAAAGAAGATTATTATGAAGCAAGTCACGTGCCAGAAGATGAAGAAGAAGAATCAAATTTTGTCAGAAATCTTCAAAGGGGTTCTAGAAGGTTCAGAGGTAAGTTACCTTTTAAATGCTTTGCTTGTGGAAGAGTAGGTCATTATGCTGCCAAATGCCCTCACAAAGATAAGAATGACAAGGGAAAGGAACCTGTTAAATGGAACAAGAAACAGAATGAAAAGAAGAAAAGCTATTACACTCATGAAGATAGTGATGGTCTTTCAAATAGTGACGAATATGAACAAGGTAATAGATATAAACTTTTAATGGCTTTTGAAGATGATGACTACATGGATGCTATAGATGTAGAAGGCTTTTGTGAAGAAATGAATAATCTCAAAGTTTGCTTAGAAGAGAAAAATGCTATTATTGATTCTTTACAATGTCAACTGGTGGAAAAGGAAAAACATCTTGAAAAATTGGAATGTGAGATTGTTTGCCTTAGAAAGGAGATTGAGAAAACAAAAGAGATTAATCTTAAATTTGTTAAAGGATCTGAAACTTTGGATGAGATTATCAATGTCCAGCGTTCTCCTCTGATCAAGACAGGTCTGGGATATAATGGAGAAACATCTCAAGCTTCTACCTCTAAAATTTATCTTGATGCAGCGAGGAGGAGCGATCAAAGACCAAATAAAAGTCATCAGGTGAATCAGGGACAGTTTACCTCAAGAACAAATAAAGACTATCAAGAAATTCGGGGACAAGCTGCCTTAAGGACAAACAGAAGCTACAATCAGCCACAGGTAAAATCTTCCCAATTTGCCCCAAGAATGGATGTCAATAGAAGCTACAATCGGTTGGATGATAGATCTGATTATCGCAGAAATTTCTTTAATGGCCAATGTTTTTCTTGCCATAACTTCGGTCACAAAGCAGCTCAATGTGTTGCCTACAAGACAATCATGACTAGAGAAGCTCAAAAGCAAAAAAGTATGACTGGAACCATGAAAAGGACTTATAACAACTTTTCGGTTCTTGAAAATGAAGTTGAATGCTCTATTTGTAATAATTTTGGTCATGAAGACTCTGAATGCAGGAGCAGGTTCTGGAAGACAACTCAGAAGGAACAAACCTCAAATGTCAGAACATGGAGAATAAAGGAACCACAACCAGAAAGATGTGGGATAGCCTTTTATGCAGAAGGTCAAGAAAGTCTATGGTACATTGACAGCGGATGTTCGAAGCATATGACAGGGGACAAAGAAAAACTTGAATCATATACCGCATTAGAAAAGGGAAAGAAAGTTTCCTTTGGAAACGATATCTCTGCAGCCATAAAAGGAAAAGGCGTTGCTCCGTTGAAAGAGAAGGTCAAAGCTGGAAATGTTCTGTATGTTGATGGATTGAAGCATAATCTTCTGAGTGTCAGTCAGATGTGCGATCAAGGAACAGAGGTAATATTTAGATCAAATGGATGTTGTGTTCGTGATCTTGATATAGGTGAAACAGTGATCAAAGGAAGAAGGACTCCAAATAATCTATACATATTTGAAGAAAGACAACAACAATGCTATTTGAGCAAGAATGATGAACACTGGCTATGGTATCGGAGGTTGGGGCATCTAAGCTTTCCACAAATAAGGAAAGCATGCAAATATCAGGCAGTTCGTGACCTTCCAGATATCAAAATTCTAGACAACACCATATGCAAATCATGTCAGTTTGGAAAGCAAACCAGAACTAATTTTCCTGAGAAGGAAGGATCAGCTAGCATGCCTCTTGAGCTAGTACATACAGATACATGTGGTCCATTCAGAAAAAGAACACCTCGAGGAGAAGAATATTTGATATTATTCATTGACGATTTCTCTAGGTTTGTCTGGTTAGGACTTATGAAGCACAAAGATGAAGCATTCGAAAAATTCAAATCCTTCAAATCCTTGGCTGAAAATGAATCAGGAAACAAAATTAAGTGCCTCAGATCTGACAGAGGTGGGGAGTTTACCTCGAATGAATTTTTCGATTTCTGTGAAGAACATGGGATAAGAAGAGAATTCTCTACAGCTAGAACTCCTCAGCAAAATGGAGTTGTGGAAAGAATGAACAGAACTATCCAACAAATGGCTCGTGCTATGCTTGATGAGTCAGGTACTCCTGCAACTTTCTGGGGTGAAGTTGCACATGCTGCGGTTATTATTCTCAACAAAACAAATGTCCGAGTAAACAGCACTCAAACTCCTCATGAGCTCTGGTGTGGTAAGACTCCTTCGGTGAAGCACTTCAAAATCTTTGGGAGCAAATGTTATATTAAGAATACTGATGAACAACTTGGCAAACTTGAACCAAGAGCAGATGAAGGCATTCTTCTTGGTTATTCTCCACATAGAAAAGCATACAAGTGCTACAATAAAAGACTTGGCAGAATTGTTGACAGTATTGATGTTGTGGTTGATGAGAAGGGATACATTCCTAGGCAAGTTCATCATGAAGACATCGAAGAAGATGAAGGCTACCCTCAAAGACAGAATGATGAAGAAGAACCTCAAGAAGAACCAGAGGAGCAGAAAAGAATAGAAGAGAAGACTCCATCTAGGTATGTTCAGAAGAATCATCCAGAATCTCAGATTGTGGGGCAGAAAGAAGCAGGAGTACAAACAAGAAGAACAATTGCAGAAGCTTCAAGCTATTTGGCATTACTCTCTTCCACTGAACCACAAAATGTGAAAGAGGCATGCAAAGATGAATGTTGGGTCAAAGCAATGGATGAAGAACTTGAGCAGATCGGAAAGAATAACACTTGGGAATTGGTTCCTAGACCAAAAGATAAGAATGTCATAAGGACAAAATGGGTCTTCAAAAATAAATTGAATGAAAATGGAGAAGTAATTAGAAACAAGGCCAGACTTGTTTGTAAAGGGTATGCGCAGCAAGAAGGAATAGATTTTGAAGAGACTTTTGCTCCTGTTGCAAGACTTGAGGCCATCCGAATGTTCCTTGCTCTCTCAAGCTTTCAAAACTTCAAGGTATTTCAAATGGACGTGAAATCAGCCTTTCTGAATGGAGACTTAGAAGAAGAAGTATATATTGAGCAGCCAGATGGTTTCATTCTTGGGAATGATCCAAACCTTGTATGCAGATTGAAAAAGGCTCTCTATGGTCTCAAACAAGCTCCAAGGGCTTGGTACTATCGTTTGGACAAATATCTTCACCAACAAGGTTTTTCAAAAGGATCAACAGATAGAAATCTTTATATGAAAGTTGAAAATAACAAATTGCTAATACTTGTTGTGTATGTAGATGATATTATCTTTGGCAGCAATGAAGAGGCTATGAGTCAAAACTTTGCCTTGGTTATGCAGAAAGAATTTGAAATGTCATTACTTGGAGAATTGACATACTTCCTTGGATTGCAAATCCAACAAAATGAAGGAGGTATTTTCTTGTCTCAAACCAAGTACCTCAAGCAGATCTTGAAGAAGTATGGCATGGAAGATTCAAAGCCAGTTTGTATCCCCATGGTTACAGGATGCAGCCTCAGTGCAAATGATGAATCAGCAGCAGTTCACCAACCAACTTATAGATCCATGATTGGGAGTTTGCTTTATTTGACAGGTACCCGACCAGATATTATGCATGCAGTAGGAATTGTTGGAAGATTTCAAGCCAACCCAAAGGAAACACATCTTCAGGCAGTCAAAAGAATCTTCAAGTATCTTCAAGGGACTCAAAACTATGGTTTATGGTATCCTAGAGATACAGATCTCACTCTTCATGCTTACACAGATGCAGATTGGGTCGGAAGTGTGGATGACAGGAAAAGCACAAGTGGTGGTGCTTTCTTCATGGGTTCCAGATTAGTATCTTGGTTCAGCAGGAAACAGAGTTTGATTGCTTTATCTACAGCTGAAGCAGAATATGTGGCTGCGGCATCTTGTTGCACACAACTTCTTTGGATGATGCAGACCTTGCAGGATTTTCAAATCACTTGCACTCCACCAGTCTCTATCTTATGTGATAATACAAGTGCAATCAGCATTTCAAAGAATCCAGTCATGCATTCAAAGACCAAGCACATACCAATCAAGTATCACTTCCTCCGGGAACAAGTGCTTGAACAAAAGGTCAAGTTGGAGTATGTTTCTTCTAAAGAACAAGTTGCTGATATTCTCACAAAACCACTGCCCAGGGAGACTTTTGAATATCTCAGACAAAAGTTAGGAGTAGTTGATGCTTCATCCTGCTATTGAAGCTTGTCTGTTCTAAAGAAAAGTTGGTATACGCAAGTTGTGTAAGGGATATCCGCGTACATACGTTGATTTATGCAGGTTAAGTCGCGTATATGGAGTTCTGAACAGCAAGGGCAGATTCTGGTTGAAGAAGGTTTGAGATGGGTATGACAGAGTCCTTCAGGCACAGTTTCAGGGGGAGCAGCAAGCACAGTTTCAGGGGAGCAGCTTAAAGTCTAATAAAGCATTATTGGCATTTAGATGCTTTTGGTTCTAGTTCACAACTGTTGTTGGTTTCAGGAGAAGGAGCTCAGAAGGAAATCTTGGTTGCTGATCGAAAAAGATGATTATCAGATGCTGCTGGTGACTTTCATAAGTCTTGGTCTAGATTTTTCGTCTCTATGTCATGTATCTCTTTTGTGCTATCTCTTTTATGATGTCAAGGTCATGTAACGGCCTATGTTGGTTTCCCCACTATGCCTGGGATGAATGATGTAATGTAATTGGTTGTTATATGTAAATTTCTGATGTATCCCCTCTTGGTTGGGGAGTATGGATGTATGTATTGAGTCTTTTGGTGATAGGAAGGTCCTTTATGATGTATAAGTCTTGGTTCTTTTTGAAGAACATCTTTTGCAGATCTTGCCTACAGTTAGGGGGAGCATGTTCAGCACAGCAGAGCAGAGATATCAGCATGTTCTCAGGGGGAGCACAGCCCTTTGCCCTTGATGACAAAGGGGGAGAATGATTCTAAGGATCTTGGGGTTGCCATCAAGTCCAAAGGGGGAGATTGTTGGCATTTTGGCACAGGTGTGGCGCTACGGTACAGGTGTTGTCCTTGATGGCAACTCTCTTTGATGACAGATCTCAGTCCAGACTACAAGAATGAAGATAAATTTCATATACGCAGGTTCATTAAGCCCAAGTTGCATATACACGCCGGTACGCTATATACTAAGTCGCGGATACGCAGGTTCGCTATATACGAAGTCGCGTATACACGCAGTTTCATGAACAGAAAAGAGCGTACATGTCGAGAAGCTTCCCTTGGTCCATGGTAGTTAGTCCTCGGTACTTGAGCCTATGTTTTTGGACCAAAGTATCTCGACAGTTGTGTTGATCCCAAGTTTTGAAGTTGATGGTATTGTATTACTATGGTTTTGGACCGTGGTATTGAGAAGGGCCTAAGGCTATATAAGGAGAAGAAGATCATTAGGCAAGGGCACTGAAAAAGTCTTGAATATCTGATAAACAAAGAGATCTAGTATGCAGGTTCTGGGTTGCTTGATCTAAGCTAAGGAGAGATCACATCGATTGATGGAAGACTAGATCTAAGGATAGATCAGGATCAAACGGTTTGAAATGAACTATCGGTATATGGTTGATTACGCATATTTTTAGATCTGCATACTGACGCAATGTTATGTTCTGGGTATGACTGATGTCTGGTACAGCTGCAAGTTATGAAAAATTATTTTTAGATCTGTACGCAGGTTGTCTTTGGTAAAAGCGCGTGTATACGCGGGTTGGTTTCATTGAAGTAGTGTATATCTTTTGAAGCTTAATTTTTGGGGTTGCAGTTGGGTCTGACTGTTATTGCAGAGTTCTGTAGTCTGCTCTGTGTTCTGGTGACTGGGTGTTGACAGGGTTTCAGTGGTTCAGTGATTCAAAGATTGATGATGCTAGTATTGGTTGTTTTGTGCTTCAATGATTTGTTATGAAAAGTGAATGAATCGTGGTATTCAGATTGTAATGTTGTGCTTCAGGAGTATCCAGTCTGAAAATTTATGAAAAGTGGTACCTGAAGGAAAGAAGATTGTAGGCCATCACCTACGTACTAGTATCTTAGCTAGTACAAGAGCAAAGGGGGTTGGAGCTCCCTTCCAAGAGAGTTTGGAAAACGAGAGAAGGTTGTAGCCTTCTGCAGGTTGTAGCCTGCGTACTAGTATAAGGTTGCACCAGTACAAAAGATTGTAAACTGAAGTTTCTTATTAAAGAAAGATAGAGACGACTTGCAGCAGGTGGTTTTCACCCACATTGGGTTTCCACCTTATATCATGGTGTTCATGTGTGTGGCTTTTGTGTGATGATCTGTTCTGTTATACTGCACCTGTTTACTTTTAATATGGTTAATAATGTCCTGATGCATTTATTGAAGATAAATTAACTGAATCATAAGATTTCTGGTTATACGCTGGTTGCTTTAGACACAGTAGCGTGTACACACTGGTTCACTTAACTGAAGTAGCGTATATGTTTCTGAGTATTGAAAAAGTTTTATTGATCTGATAATACTGATTCACCCCCCCCTCTCAGTATTATGACAGAGATTCCATCCGAAATACTATTCTAAATTGGCAAAACAATTTTTCCTAAAACCAGAGAGTCAATAGCATCTAGAAAGCCATGCCAGGCTTCTTATTGTGGACAATATGGAAAGAGCACAACAGGAGAATATTTCAGGATGAATATAAAAATACAGAGCAATCAAAAGTAACTATACTAACAAACATTAAACAATTAATTCAGACAAAATGCAAGGTGGATCCCAATGAGAAGCCATCGGTTCGGGACTTACATATCTTGAAGTGCTTTCAACTGGAAGCCAACCACAGCATATCGACGCCGAGACACCAGCAACAACCAAATTCGGAGGCCAACAGATGGAATTGTCCGCCGGAGGGAGGTCTGAAGTTGAATTTTGATGGTGCATCCAGAGGCAACCCCGGGATGGCTGGCATAGGAGGTGTTATTAGAAACCAGGAAGGAGAAATTCTTCATATTTACTGCAGGGCGCTGGGAGAAGGCACGAACAATGAGATGGAGTTCGCGGCGTTAGAACAAGGGCTGAGAATTCTAAAGAATTTACAGAATAGCAATGCAGTGGTGGAAGGCGACTCGTCCCTGGTCATCTCAGTCGCAAAGAAAATCCAGGGAGGCACTCAGGCTTGCAAAGCTACGAAACACTGGAGGCTAGCTAAGGTGACGGAGAACATTGCACAGTTAATTGGCGGAATGAAAGGATTAGTCTTTCAGACGGTGAGGCGTAAGGCAAATGGGCTGGCGGATTACTTGGCAAATTACAGCATTGACAACCAAGACAGGGGATGGGACAGCTGTTGGCAGCAAGTGGACAGTCCGAGCCTTAAGGAGAGATGCTTACAGCTGGCAAAAGAGGACTTGGGCAATACAAACCGGGCTTAACCGGAAAACGGCAGAGTATTACGGCACCACAAAATGGAACACACTGGAGACGATATGAGTTGTGAAAGTTGGCACAGGACGAAAGGACAGGTTCGGCGGAAGCATTTATGGCAACAGAAGGCGCACACAGATTATATCTATAATATGATACATCGAAGGGACTACTACCGCTGCCTCTTTAGCAGGATGGACACTTGGCACGAACACATTCATGAAGGCATAAGCAACATTTATTTTCAGATCTGGAGGCATCACGTAGCATTCACGGCCATCTACAAAAACTATGATGATAGTACTCCCACGTCGTTTCGGAAGGTGAGGCTCATCATGGGAAACTTCAAGGAGAAAGGCTATTTAACAAATAGTCGTAGCAACGAATCCATCACTCTTTCTAAGGGCATTACTCTGGGTTACTATATTTCTTGGCTCCGAGCTGGTCATCAAGAAATGGATAACAGGGGCAACATGGATACTGGAAGCTGTCGAAGCATAAATGCAAACCAGGAGCTTCATACTGCGAGGAGCATGTATGAGACCCGAACGACAACGAGAAATAAACGAAGGATTGCTGATATGGAAGCTTCGGTTAAGGAGGAGGAACGGACGCGCACAAAGGAGGACATAGCAAGGGAGGTCGACTAGTTGATGGACCCGGGCACTACCTCCAGGCGAGCTACGCAATTCGTGTGTACTCAAGTGGAAAGCTGGAGGATTAAAACCCTGTTGGCGAGAGCTTTGGAATCCAAGGATGAAGGGAACCAACATTCTCAAGGGGAGAACTTCATCTCTGAGGCCCAACTGAAAGGTCTGTTTGAGATCTATGAGGCGTTAGACCACAAAATCTCGGCAGTGCATGATGTTGCGGAATCTGTTAACAAAAAGTTAACTTTGCTTATTAGACTTCTACGGCAGACGCTGAGTCCAGATCCCTTGAGCTCTGATGGTCAGCAGCAGGCACCGCCGAAGGAAATTCATAATTATCGTTCCTTGCAGGAGAGAGTGGACAAGCACGTCCTGGAACAGGGTTTGGACACAGCAAGCAGGTTCGGGATGCCCCCGCAGTAAGTCGGGGCTGTCTGTTCCACCTCTTTTGTTTTTGCAGACTGTTTCGGTGGACTTCTTGGACTGTAACTCTGTCATTTCCTGAAAGTATTTTTGTTACAGTGGCGTAGTTTAAGGTTAGCTTGTGTTAACGCTATGCGCAGTAGATAAATGGCCATGCCACCCTGCGTGGTGTGCGGTTAGCATTTTGAACTTTTAGAGTATTTTGATGTCTTAGTGCTTGTGTCTTGTGTCTGTGGACCTGTCTTCCTCAGGTCTCGATCTGCAACAACAGATTTTTTGTACCATATTTTGTTTTATAATATATCTATCTGACTTACACAAAAAGAACTACAAAGTCTATAATGAGTTTGGTGAGGTGGAGGTCATTAGAAAGGGTACTATTGAACCAAGAGTGCTCTCCTCTATCAGGTAGTTTTCTTCCTCTACTTTATAGCGTCATTGCAACTTGGGGGTCCATGGGGAAGAAGAGTACCCAAAGAGTAGGTTGGGAGATCAACTGGTGAGTCAACAATGTTCAGTTGGGAAGAAACATTCTTCACGTGTATATGGAAAACAACAAGGTAGCGCAAGTGGCGACAAATCCAAGATCGAATGTCCAATCCTAGGTGAACGATACATGTTACATTCATGGTGTTATATTACATGATTTCATCGTATCTATATTACCAAAATGTAAAAGTGAATTATATGATGGTTGAATTGTAAATTTATGAGCTATTGACATATGTACCTTAAAATTTATGTGTTTCCAATGATTGATGTATTTTTAATTATATGTGATCTTCATAATGAATGTGGCTATCAAATAATTAATTAAAATGAAATATTTATTTTCTTATTATTTGCAATATCACAACATAAGTCACACAACCTACAATTTAGTCAAATGTGAATTAGGTTCTTATATCTAGAACCTGTTTCTATTATCTTGCAGTCTGATTTAAAAAGAAAAATGTTTTCATACGGATGGTCCCTACATTGACATATTCTTTATTTTAAGTGTCACTTAATGAAAGCTTCTAGTAAGAGCTTGAAAAATGTAACAATATATGTTTCATGGTGATTTCCTATCTTTTTCAACATGAGAATCATCATGGTATTCACTATCTCTATTTATTGTGTTCAATTTCCTTGTTCACTACATTGTCAAATTCTATTTTTTATCGTTTCTTTTCTTTTGGATTTGAAAAAAATAAAACAATTGTTGAAGGGTTATTGGTGTGAATTTTAATGGCATTAGAAACTTATACCAATAATAAATATGATTATGTGCCTCAATGCACTACAAGGAAAATACCCTCTAGTGGAGGTTTTTGTGGAAGCCCCTATAAAAGTAGTCCAAAGATCTATTTTTAGTGGAGTTCACTGGTGGAGTTGGACGGGTGGATGTTTTAGCAGATTTTTTTTAACGATGGGTCTATAATATACGAACGCAACAGTGCGTTACCTAATTATACGTACCAGTGCTTAATAGCAGATGGTGCACTGTGGTAGAGTTATTTTGTATAAAAAAATAAACAAATAATGGTGCGTTAAGTACATAATGCGTACTAGTGTGTGTACTACTCAATAGTACCAGAATAGGATTAAAGTTAAAAAAATGTTGGTCATAAAATTCATTTTTCCTAGTCTAGTGCTATACTTTCACGATGTCCCTATGTGAAACCCGTATACGAACACGTTGGCGCATAAACAATATGATGCACCATTGTTGGGTTTTTAATTTAAACATGGTGGTGCACTTCTTGTATTATACGCACCGATGCCGATAATTGAACTGAAAGATCCAATGCTTAATATAAAATGGTGCACCATTGTAGAGTTATTTTTTATACAAATAAAAAAGAATGGTACACTAATTATATAAGGCACATAAGTTTGTATACTATTCGATAGCACCAAACAAGGGTTAAATTAAAAAAAAAAATTGGTTGAAAAACTCATTCTCACCATTTCGGTATTCTACTCACATAAAGCACTAGTGCTTTCCATTTTTACGAAAGCCCTGATCCGTAAACACATGGTGCACCATAGTAAGGTCTTTAATTTAAAAAACATCAGTACAATACTCATATAATAAGCACAGGTACCATTAATGGAATTATACATCCCGATTCTTAATACACAATGGTGCATCATTCAAGGGTTACTTTTTTAAAAATAAAAAATAATGGTGCACTAACTAACTCTTGAGCACCAGTGTGTATACTACTTGATAGCACCAGACTAGTGTTAAATTTAAAAAAAAATCTCAGTTGTAAAATTCATTTTCACCATTCTAGTGTTATACTCCCACAAAGCCCTGGTGATAAGACCTTTTCTTAATGCCCCGATGTGTATACAACATGGTGCACCATTGTAGAGATTTTAATTTAAAAATAATGGTTCACTAGGTGAAACTAGAGCACCGATGCATATACTACTTGATAACACCAGACAAAGGTTAAATTTAAAAGTTGTCGGTCGTTAAATTCATTTTCACCATTTCAGTGCTATACTCCCATGAAGCAACAATGTTATTACCATTTTGAAATGCTTCGGTGTGTACATAACATGATGGCCATGGTAGGGATTTTAATTTAAAAAATTGTGGTGCACTTCGCAAATAATCTATACCAGTGTGGCAAGTTCGAGTGCATTGGAATAGGGTTAAATAAAAAAACTTACTGGCTGTAAAACTCATTTTTACCATTTGTAGTGTTGTAGAGCTCTTAAGCACCAGTGTTAATTTTTCCTCTATGAAGAAAAATGCTATTGGTGCTTTGTTTTCTTGCCATCCTTCCGTTCGTTGTTCACTGTGTGCCTTTCAAATTTTGTCAAATGGTGGTCAAATTCGTTTTTTTTTTGTTTTCGTAGAAACTATGCCTCCCCGACAAGTAAATGTCTGGGTAATGTCTATGTTCCTCGGCAACTTGAAGTTTTAGCGGAGTACAATTCAAAATTAGGTTAAAAAATGCATTTTTTACTTTTATTTATTTTTTTATGTGTGGCGCGCTCGAGAGCTTTGACTCCTACCGTTCACAGCACCACAAATCAATGCATAATGTTTACGTACCATAATTTTGTAATATTATTCAGTGCATTTCATAAATAGAAACACACTAGGTTGTGAAGTTCCATGACACACCACTTTAAAAATGATAATGTCTACAACCGTGCATCTAGTAAAAGTAACATCCTAGTGCATTTTTTTTTACCAAACACACCGTATAATATTAAAAAATTATAGCTCGATGTGTTCGGCAACCTGAATGTTCCGGTGCAGTGCGTCGATGTAAAACTAAACACTAGTGTGAAATGTTATGTCGATGTGCCGCATTGAAAAATAAAAATAACTAATGTTATATATGTTTGTGAACCAAAAGTAATGCGTCAATTTGATATACACAGTGTTTTTGGTGCATTCCTTTTTTTTGGCACATCACGTACAATGCATTCCTATTTTTTTGGCGAACTGAGGTTGATTTTTTTTAATTAAAAGTTATATGTCTGTATTTGTAAACACATTTTTCATTTAATAATTTTTTTTTATACGTTTTACGTATAAGGTTGATGTATTTTATATTTCAATCATGCAAAGAATTGAATGGAGACAGGGGCAACAGTAGCAGGAGAAAAGGGTTGACTAGTACAATATGATATGAGACTAAGAGGTGTGGAAGAGGGAGATGGATTTGTACCCTCACCCTATTTCCATAGTGACTCAAGGCCTCTTAACAAACGCAGACCTAAAGTACTATTAGGAGGCTACATCCCTGAATAGGAGCTTCAGGTAGTTGGCACAGCTGATCCGTCCGTGGGATGTCCACTGACACACTTGTTATGCTAGTCTTCATATGTGGTACGATCCCACTAAAGAGGAAATTTATTTTATTACTGGTCTATCCAAGAGGGGAGGATTTTCTCCAGTTCCTTTATGTCCCCCATGGTGTTGCATCAAAGAGTCAACTTATCTACTCTCAAATATACATTGGGGATCACATAGTTTCCCCAACAAATTTTTAGGTGTCTAGTGGACAACTACATATCACTTCCTTCGGTGCAAAGGAGGTTATCTGCCTCTCACTATTAGTGAGTACCATTGCACACTATACTAATGATGGGAAACACATCAATTTCAATCTTTTATTTCTATGTTGAATCTTTGGTGCAAAGGCCACAATGTATTATATGCTCTACCATTTTTTCAGCAGCAGTTGTGTATAACTTTAGACAGATGTCATGCTATGACACAAGGGAGGTCGAACTTCCCTTTTGATTCAGAGCTATTTTGTTTATCGTTTGAGATGTTTCTAGAGATGAGGCATACTTTTGAACATCTCCTTCCTAGGAAAATAATTGAGGTACATATGCACATGTGGGGCAAGATGATGCCTGAGAGGGGTTAGTCAGGGTTTGGTTAAATCACCTCTGAACCTAGGTCAGGCCCCTACAAGCCAACAAATGGTTCCATTGCCAGGATTGGGATCTACATAAGGGATGTCTGATGTCGTGTCACTGGAATCCCACGAAGAAACAAATTGAAGGGTGGTTGAACAAGAAGATTCACGAGTTCGCAGTGCAGGAAAACAGGAATCCATGAGTATCTAAGGAATAGTGGTTGGAGTGCTACTTATATATGAAAATCCATGAAATTTCTTTGCATCCTTTCCTTCTGAGTTGTATGAGTGGATTGCGAATCTAGCAGATAGTTAGGGAAGGTGTAGGCTCGACAAACCAATCGTGTGGACTCTGGAATTAGTGCGAAGATTAGAAGCCTCAGGAGATAAGATCGCGCGAGCTATGGACCATTAGCTTGATTGGATTATAGGAGGATTCATCAATGAGTTCGCGGTAGATATGATCGTCAGCTACAGTGAGGCGGAATGACGCTTCATCAAAGGACCGCGAGGTAAGTATATTAAATCTTTGAATACTTGGATTAAGATGCTAATGTGTGAAAAGTGGGTTATGCGAATAAATTAATGTTAGGGAGTATGCAAATTGGGAAAATCTACAGAAATGGAAGTAGTGAAGAGTTAGAAACTAGTCGCTTAATTTCCCCCTCGTGGGAAATCGAGGAAGAGCTCGCGAAAGTTTCTCTAAGAAGTGCGATCAGTTTGATAAGACAATGAATTCTGCACTTACCACCTCCACCTACACCACCACCCATCTCACCCTCTTCACCTCCATCCCCACCCACCCCACCTTCGCCACCACCACAGTTTAGTGTGGTGAGTGCAATCAAACTACCAGTATTAAGAGGAGTAGGGGAATAAAGATCCAGAACAATTCTGGTTCGTTGTAAGGGCTGTATGGGAAGCCCAAGGAGTTGTGGATGACAATATAAAGAAGGCTACGCTGGTAAGCTCATTGTAGGATCACGTATTAACATGATACATTAAGCATTCTAATGACCATCCAAATGCAGGAATCATAGAAATCCAGGCCGCACTGAATAGGGAATTTAGCAGGCCAAATTCGGAGACACAATCAATTATCGGGTTTAAGGAGATTGCGATGCTCCTGGGCAAGACCCCTTGGGATCTGGATCAGAGGCTAAAGAGTATGACTTGTGAAGCTAACATGACTTTGATAGATGGACAACACCGCACATGGTTTATAGCGTCATTAACACCTCATTTAAGGACAGCGTTGTCACAACAAATGCTTTCCACCTAAGCTGAAGCCTTGGAGATGGAAATGAGATTGCATGAGACCCCTATACAAGATATTGGTTTGGGAGTCCAACAAATCCATGCGCAACTGCAAAATTTGTGTTTAGAAATGTAGAGTTTGAAACAGGACATGACACCTCGACCAGAGGTGTGTGAGGAGGTATGGTGCATAAAATGTAAAGGCCAGGGGCATGACAAGGACCACTGTCCAGTTTTCACGAATTACTTGGCGGGAGGAGGGTCGATGACGTTGAGAGCTGAGGCACAAGAAGAACTAAGTGCGGTGCCTACACTATGGTGTGCGATCTGTCACATAGGAGGAAAACACACTACGAATAATTGTCATCTACTGCAGAAGTATATGCAGACGTCCCAGCAATTGTTTTGTAATTTTTGTAGGTCGGTAGGCCATGATGAACGCACCTGTAGAAGTTACGAACTAATGATGCATTAGCTCCTACCTACAGGGTATAGACCAAAACGTGAGCCCTCGACCCAAATGTAAGAATGACTTGCACTGGATTTTAGGGGTGCAGATGAGGTCGAGGTGGAATGGGACCAGGAAAGGGTCGCAGACAACTAATTTGTTACAATTGCGGAGGGCTAGGACACTATGCCCATGATTGTACAAATCCAGTGAGGACATCATATTTGTATTGTACTCAGTTTGATCATGAGGTAGAAGACTGCCCTACATTGGTAGTGAGGCTGCGTGAACAAGGGGTACTCTAACCTCCTCCGACTCAGAATTTCCGAATAATGAGGTCTGAGCCGTGCAAAGAAGACCCGAATGTAAACATAGTGCTCAAAAGCGGTATCACTATTGGAGATGATAAAGAGAAGCAACCAAAAGAAAGTGCGTGGGTTCACAAGGCTCCTACAAAAAAACCTGAATTTGATTTAGAACATGCGAAGGAGACATTCATGGAAGCTAAGAAGAGATTCACGGAGGCCTCCACTTTAGGTAGTAAGGATCAAGTAGAACTAGGGATGGATCCTTCAATGCTCACTACCTTTCTAGAGACATGCATGAAATTACTACGTGACAACAAGGTGGTAAAAGGACTATAGGAACTTATCACTAGGTACACGGGGTCAGGAGAACCGTGCATGGTGTGGAAACTTGGAAAGCATGCATTGTGCATAGGAAGGGAAATGAGGTTGACTACGCAAATCGGTGAGTATGAAATGGATCAGGGAATCCTAGATATCAGATCGGATGCGAATGTACTGCCGAAACAAACATAGGAATGCATGGGAAGACCCACACTACAATGGTCTCTTATTCAATTGCAAATGGCGAACCAGCAGAAGATCCTTCCCATGGGGAGATTGCACGGGGTAACTGTGGATATTGAAGGTGCGAGCACATTGGCAGATTTCGAAGTGATAGAGATTATCGATGACAGCAATCCCTATCCCATGCTACTAGGAATAGACTGGGCCACAGATATGAATGGAGTCATAAATCTGAAGAAGCGCAAAATGATTTTTAAGAAAACATCACTACATGTAGTAGTACTGCTAGATTTGATCGAATGAGCGCGATACACTAAAATGGTGCACAACGATGATAGTGATGACGATCTCGATTGTATCTACAAGATAACTGCATGAGAACAAGATTGGGTGAACCTGACTATAGATGGTAGGATTTTGTGGGAGTGCGAAAGCTCCTGCACTTCAGATTCAGACGAAGAGATAGAGCGATGGCAGAATCAACTACACGAAGTAACCACGCTTAATTACAACATGATGGTTAGATCACTACACTGTGTGACAACAAAGGTAAGGACAAATTTGAAAGTGCAGTGCTAGAATATCAACGGTTCAATGCTCTAAAATGGGCACTACACACGATGCCCGCAAGGTGGTGGGGTACACATCAGGGAAGTTTTGAGGACTGTCGCGGATGCAAGAGGATGATGCACCTACGATTTGGAAAACCCCAGCTAAGGATGAGAGCTAGTTACGAGGGGAAAAGAAACTTGCACGCCCACCTTTCCCAATGGATACAGACATGTGACATGTAGCCCGCACAAGTGCATACCACTCCTAGAATAGAGAATCAGAACAAAACGCAGTAGCAGGAAAGGCGAAGTGCGCCAAGGATTTTCCACGGAGAAGCATTCACCAGGGTGTGCGAAGTGTTGAACAAGGTTCACCAGGTGAGATGCACTGACTAGGACCTATGCATACCAGCAGTTCAATGGGCCTATGCGACCATATGCAAAACCCTGACCGCAAAAAAATTTCCAAGGAGGCGGACTGAGGTAAGGACCGTAATCTCTGAGGAGCATGCAAAGATGAATCCACACGAAATAGAACCCACAAGTGTGATAGTGCGTGAAGCCTAGGACGAGGAAATGACATAGCTATGTGAAGCAGAACATGCAAGACTTCAGGAAGCCATTTAGCAAGGGAACCGTAGACTTCGTGAACTTGAAAAGGACCGGGTACGACTAAGGAAAAAAAGCACTTTGATGGATGCAGAGGTCAAGAGGTTGGAAAACGAGATCAAGGGATCATTTCTCATCGATAAACCAAGGATGGAAAGGCAAGGTTGCGGTGATAATACTAATGAATTAAAAGACTATCGCCAAGAATTAATTAGTTTGCTACTGTGGCTAGGACCATATATCACCAAACGTAGTAACCAAGGGAGCGCACTACAAACAGTAGAGCGCGCGGTGCCGATCACCACGATGACAAATGAGGATTTTCCGTGGACTATACTAGAGGGCGAGATGGAGCCTTGCATAGCTGGTGCGACCATCTAACTAGCCGTAGGAAGAATAGTCTTAGCACTCTAGGTAGCTGAAAGGGAGCTTGAGATAATAAACTATTCTACTTGTAAGCTGTGCACTCTGACAGGTGTGCGTAGGAACAACCTGTCACAAGGTTCACGCCCATGCATGGAGGGATGCATTGCCATGCAGGTGGACTGGGAAGTGACCGTTGGTGTCACTATTCATGATGGGATGTCCAATTTAAGGACAAATGGAGGGGGCGGCGGGCATTTAAGACAACAGTTGTGGGCA
The DNA here is from genome assembly GCA_031772625.1 of Pinus tabuliformis. Taxonomy (NCBI): domain Eukaryota; kingdom Viridiplantae; phylum Streptophyta; class Pinopsida; order Pinales; family Pinaceae; genus Pinus; species Pinus tabuliformis. The sequence continues at coordinate 472,337,599 of CM062805.1, forward strand.
AGATTTCGGAAAATCTGCCGCCAAGAAAGTATTGATGGCTCGAAATTGGGGGGAATGGTCGAATTTGAATTCAAAAGGCACTATAAAACTCGAAGGGCTAGCCAGTAGAAAACACTTAGTCATTTGGCATTGAGCGATTGAGCAGAGCATAGAGTGTTTAGAGCTGAGCGATAATAGAGCCCCTGAGTTCGCGAGAGACAAAATACTATGAAGAAATGATGACGACCACTAAGGATGGGTTGGGAATTCAGGAAGGAACTACCAGTGAGGCTGTGCAGACCCCCATGGTACAGGATGTTCCCGAAGGCACTGGGGTCATGACAGAAATCCCCAAATCACCTCGGACGCCGAGACCAAAGAAAGATAAACAGGCAATGGGACCAGTATGCATGTCCCTGAGGAATCCGTGGCACAGTAAGTTATCAATGGAAGAAAAAGGCAAGCTAGTCACCATTGAAATAGATGAAGAAGAAGAGGACTTGCAGGCTCTGATTGTCACAGTATAAGAAGAAGAAGACATGGAGGAAGACATCCAACCAATGTGCCTCGCAGTAAAATTGCCCGAGTATGTTCCTTTTGCAAAAAGGGAAATCCAAAGTACCAAAGTATCTAGATGCAACGAAGAGTGCACTCTAGACCTTGCTCCTCCCCAATGGAATTACCTTTGAGGGTCCACTTCTAGGATGCATGCCCACCCTGAAATTTAAAGACTAGGACCTTGCAGACATAGAGAAGTTCTTGCACTTAGAAATGGCGAACCTAATGAAACAGAATATGGAGGGGCCAACGATAATTTTAGTGCTGCGAAAATGGTTGTTCGGTGTGGAAAAGACTGGGTTGCTTCATCTGCTATGGATATGGCATTTCTACCCACGCCCATCACCATTTTCGTCATCGGGCAGTGTTATAGACATATTTGGGCACTACAATCCCAATCACATATGTCCATAAACCAAGGGCTTCTAAACCCCTAAACGTGTTTTTTCAAACCCTAAAGGATCAAGGTCAACTGATTACATCATTTCCCAGAAGTTCTCCCTAAAAAACTACTCAGAACTGGTCAAAACTGGACAATACAGACTGCTCCATGTTGAGGGTGCGATGCATCTAACCTACTACACACAAATGGTGTGATGCATACTGAAAATCCCTTCTGTAGGGCGTGATGAGCGAGAGTAGAAAATGGCAGAGGCAGTTTGCTATGTGGAAACCCAGAGAATCTTCTAGAAACTGCTCATATGACACTTACCTCTCTGAATTCGCCTAGGGATGAGTAAGAGATCATGAAATCTCCAAGTGGAACCAAGAACTATCAGAGAAATGACACTAATCAAAATCCTAGAAGCTGACTCACCCCCTTGCAAATATCTATATATGTATCCCTCATCCTAGAGATTCAGAGCTTGGAATTTTGTAATTTGTAAGGAAGTGTTGTTGGTTTCTCTTTGAAGACATTGCATTGTTGGGTGATCTTGCTTTTCATGAGGTGAAGAGGGCTTTCATGCTGGGAGGATGATGCTGGATCAGATAGCTGGGTTGTAATCCTCTCTTCTACTTCTACTATCAATAAAATTATTTGAGTTTTCCTCCATATATTTGTATATTTCTAAATCTTGTATTTGTGTATGCATTTGTATGGTTAATGTACATCTGATTCTACATTGTTTATGGTTATAGATCTGTATGCTTTGATGGTATTTTGCTACTTTGACTCTATAGGTGCTCTTTGAAGCTAGACAAGTGAGAAAGGAGTGGCAAAAGCTCTATCAAGGGAGAGAGGAAACAAGCAAGAAGCCAAGTGAAAGACTGAGGTTGGTACTCTCTACTTCTCTCTCATCTATCTCTCATAAAGGAAAACACAAGTTACTTTGAATTGTTTGTTTCTAAGATAGCTACCCATCTTAGTGGGACTAGCAGCTCTGAATGGACACTAGTTTTCCTGGAAACAAAATGGCAACTCCGTTGGGGAACGATTAGTTTATTTGTTTGTAACTGTTGTTTGCTTTATAAACTACAGACGGAGCTTGAAGTTAAGCCAGCTAGCCATCGAACTGATTTTGCTATGCAACTGCAAAGTAGACCAATGTTTCTTCAGTCAATCTCCGGGTTGGTTTATGAACTAAACATTTGACTTGCAAACATCCTAAGTTTGTGGTAGCTCAATAACCTCATTAGATCATACCCCTATACTTTGTGTTTACTATCTATCATTAGCTCAGCCTAAATCACTAAACTTAGCTTCAAACTGTGGGTGAAAAACAAGCTCAGTCTCTTCCCTGGACCATCGCACTATCTCTCATTTGCAGTCTGGATGCATCACACCTCCCATGTGCTGCAGGTCAGATGGATCCCTGTTTCCCTTAAGGACAGGTGCGATGATTGAATGAGACTGTTTCTGCCTCTAGATTTTGGTTTTTTCTTTTTTAGTTCTATTCAGTAGTTTTTCTATCTATGATCAGTATATCATTGTTGAAACTTTCTTCCTTTACATTATTCAGCCTCCATTGATAAGGAATTGTGAATGTTTTTTTATGTATTTTTCATCATTTACAGTCCTCCTTTGCAAAAGGTAGCTTAATTGAATTGTCATATTTTGATTTGAAAGTGTCGCAACTGTCATTTTCAGTCAAGAAAAAGAGTGTCGTAAAGTCTTCCTCTTTTAGATAGTCGATTGTAATTTTTCCATTGTATTTGATTTGAATTGTCAATCATTTGAAGTGTCGAAAACAATTTTCCTTTCGAAAGTGAAAGTGTCGTCTTAGTCTTCCTTTCGTATTTTGAAAAGAAATTACTGAAGTGTTGCTTTGAAGAAAAATAGTTTAGATCTATACTTAGTTTTCTTTTTATCATTCTCACATTAAGAAAATGGAAGAACAAATACATGCATGTGCATTTGCATTTAGACTGCTTGCGGAATTTGATTTAGGAAAGTGCATTAGTGTGTGCTCTCTGCTCTATGTTGAAATAATTTTACTCTTCTTTCCTTAGTAGCTAGGATTTTCATTGCTAAAAGAAGAAAAATGACTATTTATCATCTTAGATTGCATATTTAGGAATTGTACATCTACATCACGCAGTGAACCTTGAAAGGCAAACTTCTTAAGAAAGATCAACTGTAAAATAAACCTCAATGAACATAAAAATGCTTTGGAACCTAATGCACAACATCTAGAAGTCTAGGCTAGAGATGCATTCTGGTGTCATAAAGCCTAGTAACTATCATTTTCATCGTAGGTTGGGTGATTCCTCCTCTTTGATATGACAAGTGCCAGTACAGACTTGTGCTCCCATGTACCGTCGAGTATATATTGCGAGAGCACAATAGGCTGATATCTTTTATCCTTAGGAAGCCGTGTCTACCGCCCTATTGATCACAATGCACTGAACATAGCATTCAGGAAGATTGACTGTCGTACGTAAAGTCCTCAGTAATTTCTCTTTAATTTACCACCGAGGTGTATATTGCAGTTTTGCGATTGGTTTGGTAATCCCTCTGTCTAGATTTCCAGAGTAGTCACTTTCATTCCTTTTTAGACTCCTTAAAAGAAAAGGTCCATCTGAGCACTTGTCACTTCAGGCTCATTAAAAATCAAAGGTGACTAGAGTCATCTTTAGCTTTTTCTTGACTCTTAAAAATTGAAAAAGCAAGTTGTGCTAAAGCATCATAAAATTCTTTTAATTAGGAATAACATTTTTCCTTTTTATTTTGAGTTGATCGAGTAATCCGCAATCGTGGAAGAAAGTCAACCAAAACCCCATCGTTCATGGAGGCTAATGAGTCAACCATCTTTGACTCCAGAAACGAAACCATTTTGGGCCAAGCAATCTCATTTGACTGGGTCGAAGTCTCCTGGTTTATTTGAAACTTGTGTTTCAACATCCTCAGAGACTCCAGTTACTCCAATTATTTCTGGTACCCCTGCCTCTACAGAAGAAGTTCCACAGTTACAATAGGACATTAGAACTGATCCTAGTGTAACGATGAACACTTCTATTCCTGAACTAGCTCCATCTAGGGCTGATTCGGAAGGTGTCACCCCTCTAACATCTGTCGCTGCAGAGTCTATCCCTTCTTCAACACCAAAAATATTTTACGGACCTGACGGTCTGCCTCTTCCACCTGGACTGATTGCCATGGAAGAGATTGTGGAGGATCTTCCATCTAGTACCCCATTGCATTTTGGAACTGGGATCCACCTATATCCTTCTACCACAGGAGTTAGTTCTTTTGATCACCCTTCCTCGCAAGTTCCTATCGAATTGCTAGGAAATCTTTTGGATAAAATCAATATGTCTGAACAACCATCGACATCTAGGACTGTGTCATCTGATATAGCAACAGTAGAACTTTTTGCCACTACTTTGACAATGTTCGCTGGTATACCATCTATCCCAACTAGTTATCAACCACTAGATGGATTCCACCCAGGGACTATTTCGACAACATGGTCTGTTCCTATTTGTTCATCCAGAATCTTATCTGGAGTTTCTTATGTTGAGACTCAACAAAATTGATCCTTCACATCAGTATCAATTTGGACAGTCCAGTCTCCAAAGACCAATTTACCCTTTGAACACTGGATTGCTGCCATATGGGGGGCAGTATGCCTTTTCATTGTTCCCTCCAGGAGAACCACCATATGAGCGTTCACAACAAAATTCGGGTCAAGATGGAATTGCATCCAGTGGTTGGGTACCAATACTGCCTCAACAGCCAAGAGTTGTATATTCAATGCAACAAAATCAACCTGTGTCGAACATTCCCACTACATCGGCTATTGTAATGGTGTCGCAAGTACAAGCGTTGCCTGTTGTATGTCAACCTCAAGTCTCTCAGGTCGTAATACAACAGCCTCTTGTCTCCACGACTCAATCACAACTGCTGATTAGTGGCTTCTTAACTGAAGTGACTCAAGCTCAAATGGGTACTATCACCCCTCATCTTGGCCAAACATCTAGTATTGGACAACGACAAATGGTCTCACAACCATGGCTGGTACAATATCAACAACCGCAATTCCAGCAAACTTACCGAGGACTTGAGAAACAAAGCTTTGCGGGTAATGGGCAGCCGTATATTCAAAATGGTTACCAACAATCATATTATAATGGTTATGCCCATCAACCTTATCAAAGTTATCAACATCAAATACATTATGCTGGTATGCAAAGACCCACTGCTCAGGCGATCCCATCTTATCCTGGGTATGCTTCGCCAAACTTGAGTCAACAGTTGCCTTTTGTAGCAACTTTAGAATTACCATATCTAAACCGGCTAACAAATGATCCAATTGCTTACGCCCCTTGGTGGCCAGCGATTCCTCATAAACTTCCGTCAGATATTCCTAAATTTGATGGAAATCCGGGTGAAGATCCCTCGAATCATGTGATGACCTTTCATCTATGGTATTTGTCAAACACCCTCAGTGATGATTTGATTAGGCTTCACCTTTTTCAGCAAACACTAACTGGTCTGGTAGCAAAATGGTACATCGAATCGCCTAGAGCTTCACTCGATAACTTCAGCGCCCTCGCTACCAGCTTTTTAACCCATTTTCAGTTACCCATAAGGTATGAAACAGGAACGGAGCTCCTTACCAATTTTAAACAGACAACAACCACTCACATATCTGATCATATTCATGAGTGGTGACGTCGTCGAGGAATGGTAAAGACATATGTTCCTGATCAGCTCCTAGCTGAATGGTTTATTAAGTCATTGTTACCTTCTATTACGAAATATGTGGCCAAGGGAGGAGTTGTCACTGAGGAGCAAGTCATTTCTCATGCCCAATATCTAGACTTGATCTATACTCAGTCTGGCACGCTCTATGACAAAATTCTTGATGCTCCTAAACTAGAATTTTCTATTCCTCCTCCTCCTAAATCGAACAGGGACTTTCATGCCGGTGATGGCATGATTGGCACCTCAAGTACGCAAACCACAAAGGCCCCATCTGGTAAAGCCCTTGTAGTTTCTAGTAAAAAAGCAAATGACAAACTTCCTGCCTTAGAGGTTAATGTTGTGTTGACTAACAAAGGCAAAGAACTGAAGCAACCAGGGGGCAAGAAGAAAGGGAAAAACAAAAAGAAGAAACAGGAAGATTCAACTCCTGAAAATCCTCTGGAAACCCTTTTGGGAAAAAGAAACCTAGTCAACCATGTCACATATGTGATGAGGACCATTGGACAAGAGATTGTCCACATAAAGCTGAGATTAAGAAGTTCTTTAAGAGTTCAAAAACCTCAGTGGTATTGACTAATCCGTTTCCAAACCCAGAAACCAATCTGGTTGCTAGCAATAATGCTTCCCCTTCCCAAGTGCTTATGTTGTCCATTTCGAAACAGCAAAATGATGGTTTGATATCGACAAGGAATAAAGATTATGGGAATCCACAGCTGTCGAACAACAAGGTTACAGATCAACCTAGTAGTTCGACAACAACTTCGACCAAAGTTGTGCCACCCATCATTCTTGAGCTAACAATAAAGCCGCCAAAGGGAGTCGTACACAAATTGACATTTAATCCTCGTGCTTCGACAACACAAAATTATAATATAGTAGAGGATTTGGCCCAATCGCCATCCGCTATGTCGACACTTGAAGTATTGCAAAATTGCCCCTCCCAAAAGCAGGCTCTATTATCAGCAATAGGTGGGATTGAACCAGCGGATTCCAACCTTGTGGCCTTTAATCATAAAGGATACGAACCTTAGTTAACAGCTCAACTCGCTTTCCTCATATAATCGAAAGCCCTCAACAAAACTGTTCATCAAACAATCATTGATGAGGGGGCATCTACCTGCATTATGTCAATGAGTTGCTGGAAAAATTTAGGCTCACCATCCTTGTCAATATCATCAATGACATTAAAGGTATTCGATGGATGAACATACACCCCGTACGGGATTTTAAGTAACTTGCAAGTTGAACTGGGGGGCAAGACAGTAGAAATTAACATCAAAGTTATCAATGGAAACCTCGATTACAATATCCTACTGGGAAGGCCCTGGATATATGCTATGGCTGCTGTTGTATCAACATACTTTAGAAAGATTGCATTTCCCTTTCAAGGAGGAATTACAATCATTGATCAACAAACCTTACTCCCTAACAGCTCACAAGTTACGGGAAGCATTCCAATGATCCATGGAAGCTCTCATTCACTTCAAAATGTCAGAGTAGGCCTCCTAAAAGACCTTGCCTTAATGGGGACTTTTGCCCTATTGCCTGCTAGTAATCTGGCGGAAGTGGCCATGGTGGAAACCTGCAATATGATATCTTCCATATCTACACAGATTCAGAATATTTTTGAACATTTTGTTAGCATGGATCATCAATAGGTATTGCCTCCAAGCCCAATAGAAATTTTGTAGCAATCAATTTTCTTGGCCTGGGTGGCAAACCCAAATCAACGCTCATCGATTGTTTAGATAGATAGGTCTAAGGAATATGACACCTCTTCAGATCCTTGGTTGCATGTACATTCTACAGACGAAGGAATAATTCAATCAATGATGATAGAAGAGGCACCATGGGAAGATTACCACCATCGTTCCCATCTTCTGGATTACAACGAAGATTATTCCATCGACCTTAATCATCCTTCAGTTTTATATTTTCTATCAAATATTGTAAATACGGTGGATTCTGAGTGAAATCTGTCCAATATTGAAGAAACTATTGCCATAAATATCTCGACCAAACCTAATGTTGTAGAGAATATTCATGTCGACAAATCTTGTTTTTCTTCAGAACTGGAAATATATTGTGCTCTCTTTCTCAAATTCAAAGATGTCTTTGCATGGTCATATGACGAAATGCCATGCATTAACTTGAGCATAATTGAACAAGAAATCAATATGTATCCAGATGTCAAACCGGTATGACAATGGCTTTAGCGGGTACACCTGAAGAAAGCCACTACCATCAAGGTAGAAGATGAAAAGCTTTTACATGCTGGTTTCATTTACCCAGTTCCTCTAACTGATTGGGTATCGAATATTGTTCCTGTGATGAAAAAGCTGGGAACGATTAGAGTGTGCATTGATTACAGGGATGTAAATCAAGCTTGTCCAAAGGACAACTACCCTACACCCTTCATTGACCAGATAATTGATGAATGCACCAGATGCGAAATCTTCTCATTCATGGATGGATTTTCTGAGTATAATCAAATAAATATCCACCCACAGGACCAGTCGAAGACTACATTTATATGTCCGTGGGGCACATTCGCATACCGCAAACCACCTTTTGGTTTCAAGAATGCAGGGGAAACTTTTCAGAGGGTTATGAACTAGGCCTTCCATGACATCAAGAACATCGTTCAACCATATCTCGACGATCTACCGGCTCATTCATGAAAGCAGACTGGCCATTCGCAACATTTGAGAGCTATATTTCTACATTGCCGACACTACAAGATACGATTCAACCCACACAAGTGTGTGTTTTGTGTCGGTTCTGGTCGTTTACTTGGTTTCGTGGTTTCCAAGGATGGGATTCGACTTGACCCATGTAAGGTTTAGGCAATCATCGATATGCCTCCACCTTCAAATTTGCTTCATATTCAGAAACTCTAACGGAAAGAAAAATTTTGGAGGAGGTTCATTCCAAATTACGCTGAACTTGATAAAGTTTATACACGTCTTTTGAGAAAAGAAGTTCCCTTTAACTGGGATCAGGTTGTGAAAGCTTTCTTTGATGCTCTAAAGGAATCCCTAACTAAAACATCATTAATGTATGCTCCTAACTATCAAAAAGACTTTAACCTATATCTAGCTGCAGTAGATATGACCATAGCAATGGTTTTAGTTCAAGAAGACAATGGAATCAAACATCCTATCTATTATTTAAGTCAAAACTTAAATGATATAGAGAGCAAGTACTCTTATGTTGAAAAACTGGCTCTTTTAGCTGTTCAAGCAGTACAGAGATTTCGACACTATACCCTCTTTCGCAAAACTAACATTTTGTCAAATTGTAACCCTATGACTTACATTCTATCACGTCAGTAACTTGGGGGTAAATAATTGAAATGGATAGCCATTTTGCAAGAGTTTGATCTAGAATTCGTAAAATCCAAATCAAAGAAATCTCTAGTTTTCGCAGAGTTACTATGCGACTTACCATCATCGTCCAATGATTGAACATCCAAAGCATCAATCGTGGATGAATCTTTGTTTCTAATATCGTCAAGCAATCCATGGTATGGAGATATGCTAATCTACCTCCAAATCCAAACATACAGGCCTAATACCTCTCACTCAGAACAACAACGTACTCAATACCAAGCAAAAGACTACATGATCATTGGTGATACACTTTACTGTCATGGTATCAATACAGTTCTGCGAAGGTGCCTCACCCATGAGGAGGCCAAAAAAGTCCTGAATGATTTCCATTCAAGCGTGTGTGGGGTGCATCAATCTGGTTATGCTACGGTGCAAAAGATCTTACGAGCAGGTTACTTCTGGCCAACAATGTTCAAAGATTGCATAATCGCAGTCAGAAGTTGCCATGTTTGTCAAATCTTCGATCGCAAAACCAAAATACCACCTGCACCTCTACATCCAGTAGTTGTTGTTGGGCCATTCACCAAATGGGGCATAGATTTCATGACATGTAACCCCACCTCGGCCGAGGGGCATAGGTATATCATAGTCGTAATTGACTATTTTACAAAATGGGCCGAGGTGATGCCTATATTAAACAACAGCAGTGAAACGACTGCTCTTTTCTTTTTCAATCATGTAGTCTCTAGATTTGGTGTTCCACGAGCTATAGTCATAGATCATGGATCGCATTTCCGCAATCACATGATGGTTGAATTGGCTACCAAATTAGGACTATCCCATGACAGTTCTACTCCATATTATCCGCAAGCTAATGGACAAGTTGAGGCCATCAACAAAGTCCTGAAGCGCATGCTGCAAGGATGATTGGATTCCACAAACGGAGTTGGCACCTAATCCTGTACTCGGCCTTATGGGCATATAGGACATGAATGATAAATGCAACCAGATTTACACCCTTACTGCTAGTGTATGGTCTGGAAGCGATCTTATCAGTTCAGTGTGAAATTTCATCTCTCAAGCTCGCAGTCGACCTTCTCCCCAGAACTTCAGAGGAAGAGGCTCGTTTCTTGGAACTAATCCAACTGGATGAAACTCGTCGTGACACCACCTTGGCTAACGAAGCTCATAAGAAATGAGTCAAGGTGCAATTTGACAAGAATGTCAAACCCCGTGTCTTCTCAGAAGGTGACCTGGTCTTACTTTATGATCAAGAGTCTGATAAATTGGGAGCAGGTAAGTTCCAATCATTGTGGATGGGTCCCTACATTGTTAAGCAAGTATTAGCAAAAGGAGCCTATGAGCTAGTAGATTACGATGGGATTCCACTGTCGCAACCCCGAAACGGGTTGTACCTTAAGCGTTACTATGCTTGACTAAGTGTAGTAATCTCTTCATATGCTTTTGTGACATTTTTGTTTTCGTCAAGAGTGATCATTTTGGCTAGATAATCCAGTTTTTCATTTGTTTTAGATGTCAAACCTATTGGAATCATTTGTTGGATACGGCGACAGAGCTAGTCGTAGTACGCGGAACCTATCTTCTGCAGCCTGGGCCATTTTTTATCCAAGCAGTGAGCTAGTGAGTTTCAGAGGGGTATGTATTGGTCAGTCAATGAACAACATCACTAAGTACATTGCATTGATAGAGATTCTCTTTGATGCCATCGCACATGGCATATGCCAACTTGTTGTCAGGCTAGACTTACAATTCGTCATCCTACAACTTACTAGCATCTATTCCATTTGGAATCCAGCTATCTATCGTATGTTCCTAAGGGTCAGGATTTTGGAAAGGTAGTTTGATTCTATTCAATATCAACACATTTCTAGAAACTTAAACACATTAACTGATTCATTAGAAAATTATGTGTTAGATATAGATTTGCAACATTTATAAAAGAAAAGCATTGCAATCAAAATTTGCATCAGGATCATATAACTTAACCAAAATAAAACTCTGAAAATAAAAAATATATATAACTATTTATAGTCTTTTACAAAATGTTCTTTGTCTAGACAAAATCGGTCATATGACCCAAAAACTCAAAAATGTAGGAATGCACCCTAGAACTAATGGTGCTGGTGATAACAAGTCACCACCTGTGTGATCATACGTAAGAGCCTAGTCCATTGACTCGGCATGCTAGTAGTATGGCGTTGTAATCTCAGAGGTAACTCGTAAGTCCTCACATCTTGAATACCAAGGGTGAGACCCTCGATCTGATCTTGCAATGCTGCAAGGGTCTCTGCTACATCCAGACTGCGAAGGACAACCCTCCCTAGAGCCTCTCTTGCTGGAACAGTAGCTGCTACCCTCAGGCATGCTATTGGTCGCACTAGTCCAATATCTCCATAAATATATGGGTTTGATTAGTCTTGATAACATTTAAAATACAAAAGAACATTATAAAAGCAATAGACAAAGATATGGTCAGATCTTTTTACCTATAACACCCCACTGCTCGCCAACCGGTAGCACCAAATTTGGGTCACCCCAGAAATCCATCCCAACATATGGATACTCAGCAAAGACCATCTCCTAATGGTAGAACCACTCAAAGAAGGCATCAGAGAATGAAATCTGTAACTGACCAGCCTGTCTGGCCACAAGATCAACCCATCTCTGCATCCATGGTTCCATCAATGTTGGTAGTCCAAGTGAAATGTACTGTGGCTACATTAGTGGGATCCTCTCCAAGGCCAAAGCAGTCGAAAAAGAACCATAACCAAAGTTCTTGGATCTTCCATTCTTCACCTTGGTAAGCTGTTCTTTTATAACCAGAAGTACTGCATCACACCAGTTGAATACTTCGTTCAAGGCATTCCAAGGCATACTGCATATAGGACCTGTTGGACAAGTGAAGAGCCGCGCTACCAGCCAATCGAGCAAAGGTGAATAATATAGTCCTCAAGGACCGATCAGTGACATCTCAAATATTGATCTTGCCATCCCTGCTCATCTGATATCCATCTCTACAGAACTGGCGAATATAATCCCTCACGGATTCACCCCCACGGGTAGATCTTGATAGTGAGAAAGGGGCACCACACCTTGATAACCCAGACAAGAAGTAGATATCCTCAACTATCAAAGGGATGGATTTACCTCTATTCTAGAACACTTGGTTGGTAGGATCCCATGCATCGAGAAGATATTGCAACAAATTAATTTGTTGCCTCATGCTGGATATGCAGAAGAATTTGAGCAAGCCACAGTTTCGCAATGTAGTAACCGTACCTGGATCATCTAAGGCAATCATATCCTCTTCTTCATGCTCGCATTCATGCCATGTAACAACCATCTTGATCCGATGAATCTCTGAACAATGAACAAGAAGAGAATTAGGATCCTAATATGGGAAAAAACAGGCAAACTTTCCATGAAAAAATAGTGCATAAACTTTCCTCCTTGTGCCCATCGCACCCTAGCTATGGACAGGGTCGGATGCATACTTACTGGCCAATGGCCAGCTTAGTATGCATCGCACCTTTCGATGTGTACTAGGTGTGATGGGGAGAGAACGAATTGTTCAAACCCCTGAGGCCCAGAAAAACAGGAAAAGATGCTCAGAATCAGAAAAGGAAAGAATGTAATTGAAGAGCTCAGGGTTAGCTCCTACCTGGTCCAGACGGCACCGAAAATAGTCTACCGAATCTCCTGGAATCAACTGATGAAAATCGAGGGGGAAAACACCTCCAGAGCTCCAACAATCCCAAATTTGAATGAAATGGTAAAAATGAGAGGTAAAAACTACTTTTATGTTACTATTCACGTAATTCAAGTAAGATGTTGCTTTCTAACTCATTTTTCAAGCATGTATTTACATTTCTAATTAATTTGATGGAGCAATTGAATAGGTAGTACGACCGTCAAAAAAACATAGTGTTAATGGTGAATTGAACATCTTTGACTATTATCACGAGCATGTTTCTGTGAAGTTCAAGCTCGTTAAAAAAAAAACCTAGCAATGAGCATATGTTCCCCCAAAGTTCAAGCTCATTAAAAAATGAACCCACCTTTGGGAAATAACCTTTGTGATTGCATAGCTATCAGCTTTTGAGCCTTGGTCATGTTCTTACCATCACCTCCACTTTTTAGCCGATCATACGCCTCCACTTGATTGTTTACCCTTTTGAGGAACAACTGCGATGAGTGATTATGTTAGCCACCTTCTTTACACTACCATGATTGAAAAGTTCCAAACTTACTTGGAAACAGTTGCTATTCGAAAACATCACTCGTTCCTCAGAAACAAGTTTCTTTTAAGCTCTTTTTAGACTCGTAAAATATAAAAAGATTGCCGAGCAATTGACCTCTCTAGCTCATTAAAGTGATTGGAAGTGCCATCCCTCCTCTATATTTTAATCTTTTTGGACCTGAGGGATCATTATACAAAAAGATTGAGCGCTTGTCTTTTTCGGCTCGCTAAAGTGATCGGAAAAGTCATCCCTTTTGTATTATTTTATACATTTTCGGACTTAAGGGATTATACTATGAAAAAGGACTACTAGAGTTTCCTTTCCATCTCTTTTTAGACTCCCTAAAACTGAAAAGGACCGAGTTATCTTTACTGTTAAACTCGTTAAAACAATAGCGACAAACTTGTCCATATGGACAAGAGCAAGTTTCACTGTCACTAGGCTCGCTAAAACATAGCGACAAGTTTTCCCCAAAGGGCAAATTATAGAACAAGCACATGTTATCCTCCTCAAGCTTGACAAAAATAAAGAGGTACTGGTCAGCAATGACTCAGGAAAAAGGGAATAAAACTTGAATAACTTCATTGGTAGCAGGTCTCTCTTGAACATGACACTTTCACTCCATCACCATGATTGAGTCGGGTTGGGTTATTCCATTCACTAGTCATATCACCATTGGTCCTCCGTACCATCCATTTTTGGGGTTAACGCTACCAATCCATTTCAGTGTCACTGATTTTTCAAGAGAAGTCGCTCAGAGAATTCACCAACCCAGCTAATGCCTCTTCCACTGCAATACCTTCACACTCCATTCTTTCATGACCACCACCCTGAACCTTGTATCATCAGATCGTTTTCACCTCCACAAAATCATTTGCTCCGTTCTGTGTCATAGATATGGAATTCATTAAGGCCCTCCTACGAAGAGTCACTTCTTGTCGGCATCAGCTCATTATCCAAGAAGTTGACTTAGGAACAACCCTTTCAATACTTTGAAGCTTGCATGCCTCAATGGAAAGTTTCTCACTTCCGGTGACATGTTTACATCAATGGCCTTCAACCGAAAGATTTTGCATGGTGTTTGACATCGACTCATATATTCACACCACATGAATTGTGCTGCAGTACCTTGAGGGTCATTATCATTATCGGCGATTCCTCTCACGCCTATTAACAAGTTACATCATTGGCTGGTAATCAGGCGATGTCTTTCCATGTTCGACATCAGAACATCTTTTCACATGGATCGACTTGTACTTCGGGTGAAGATTGAACAAGTTTGAAGACCCCGGATCTAGTTTCATCCATCCAGGTTGCGATATATTCAGGAAAATAAAGACATCAAATGTACTCCACAGCTTCACAGATAATCATCGAAGCTAAGGGATGATGGCTCTACCAGAATCATCGGTCTGCCACACAGATGATTATCTGTCCTATGTACATGAAAATGAATTGGTAAAGCTGAGCATGGGAATGCCCGCCTCAACTAGATCATGAAAATATTATGAAGATAATGTATTGTATTATATCTTATTACAGGTCACCTTCCTGTTCGAAAAACCTCGGATCCTCATGATAAAGCATTTCACTTGACATCAGAAGATTGACGACCTCATGCTTTAGGGGGCAAGTGTTATAGACATATTTGGGCACTGCAACCCCAATCACATATGTCCATAAACCAAGGGCTTCTAAACCCCTAAAAGTTTTGTTTCAAACCCTAAAGGATCAAGGTCAATTGATTACATCATTTCCCAGAAGTTCACCCTGAAAAGATACTCAGAACTAGTCAAAACTGGACCATACAGACTACTCCATGTTGAGGGGTGATGCATCTCACCTACTACACACAAAGGGTGCGATGCATACTGAAAATCCCTTCTGTAGGGTGTGATGAGTGAGAGTAGAAAAATGGCAGAGGCAGTTTGCTAGGTGGAAACCTAGAGAATCTTCTAGAAACTGATCATATGACACTTACCTCTCTGAATTCGCCCAGGGATGAGTAAGAGATCATGAAATCTCCAAGTGGAACCAAGAACTATCAGTGAAATCACACTAATCAAAATCCCAGAAGTTGACTCACCCCCCTGCAAACATCTATATATGGATCCCTCATCCTAGAGATCCAGAGGCTGGAATTTTGTAATTTGTAAGGAAGTGCTATTGGTTTCTCTCTAAAGACATTGCATTGTTGGGTGATCTTGCTTTTCATGAGGTGAAGAGGGCTTTCATGCTGGGAGGATGATGCTAGATTAGACAGCTGGGTTGTAATCCTCTCTTCTACTTCTACTATCAATAAAGCCATTTGCGTTTTCCTCCATATACTTGTATATTTCTGAATCTTGTATTTGCGTATGCATTTGTATGGTTAATGTACATCTAATTCTACATTGTTTATGGTTATAGATCTCTATACTTTGATGGTAATTTGCTGCTTTGACTCTACAGGTGTTCTTTGAAGCGAGACAAGTGAGAAAGGAGTGGCAAAAGCTCTATCAAGGGAGAGAGGAAACAAGCAAGGAGCCAAGCAAAAGACTGAGGTTGGTACTCTCTGCTTCTCTCTCATATATCTCTCATAAAGGAAAACACAAGTTACTTTCAATTGTTTGTTTCTAAGATAGCTGCCCATCTTAGTGGGACTAGCAGCTCTGAACGGACACTAGTTTTCCGGGAAACATGCAGCTGCTTTTCCTGGTGCATGATGGGTACTTATGGCTAGAGGATCCTATTCCCATCACGGCAGATCTCATCCACCGAATTTCTCAGCTTCCCTATAAGGGAAAGGACCCCGAGACGATAGTAGGGAAGAGTGGCGACTTGGCTCTCGTAAAGTCCGTGAAGTAAAAATATAAGCTCAAGAAGAAAAATAGGGGTTACGCTATCAACAGTATCAAGGATAAAGGGGTGCACGTAGCCACCCAACTCCTAGCTGGTAAAGTAATGAGAAAATGCCACAGCGATGAAGTAACAATGCCTGTAGTTGCGTTGGCCGAACAATGTGCAGAAGGGGTCCAATTCAACTAGGTCGAGTTCCTCTGTGAAGAGTTTTTTCTCAACTGCCAGGAGGCCTAGGAATAGGGTAAGACCTTCCACTATGTGTGGTTGCTCTTATCCATCTTGCTGGTAGCAAGATAACTGCCAGAGGAGAGCCAGTTCCTGAGCATTGATCGAGACTTACCAGAGGCCGTGAAGTACGCTTCGCTCTGGGCCACCAAGGACGCAAAATGGATTCGCGATACTAAGATTTTCTGGGTGCTCATGGAGGTGAGCATCTGAATGTGGATTAATAGGAGGTTGTGCCTGTCCCCCATGGTGCACAACAGTCTGAAGAGTTTTGCAGATTTCAAGCAGGACATGCACAATATCTACATCAGAGCGTGAAAACATCCGGTGTAGTAGTGGACAAAGGTCCCATTCATAGCCACTAATGACACAATCTTTAAGATGTTAGAGACATGGCCTCCCGAGTGGCACGCCCCGGATTTGGTGGAGTTGGAGAAGGTAGCAACGCAAAAAAGGAAGGATGATGCCAAGCTGCGCATCACCCAACTGGCCGAGAAAAGGCGCAACAAAAAAGTGGCAGCTGAGGTCAGGGCAACCAGCAAAGCAGCATAGGTAGCCGCAGAGCAAAAGAAGGCCGCCAAAGTAGTAGCAGCAGCGCAAACAACAGAGGCCGTAACAATGCAGGCAGAGGAGGCAAAGGACACAAACCTTGCAGAAGAGAGCATGAACCCAAGAACCACCTCGACCTAACTCAAATGGCTGCATGTCACAGAATCATCGGGTCCAAGAAAAAAGGTCAATCGAAGCTGGCCATCAACCCGATCACCTTAACTGAAGGTGATCTCCATAAAATCGACGAGACGGTTCACAATGTCACTAGTGAAGCGCTCCAAGACTTTATGACGGAGAAACAGAGTGTGTTGGGGGCCCTCATGACGCAGCTGCAGGAGTTAAGGGTGCAACCCCCTCAGGAAGGTATCATGTCTACCTACGTTGCAACGAGCACTTCAACAGTAGAATAGATGCTGTGTGCGAGGATGGCCAACACAATAGTGTTGCCAGAAGGAGAGAACTTAGTATCAGCAGATGCGATGGACCGAATGACAGTTAGCATGATGAAATGCCTTAGCCTTAATCTAGCTGCCCTTCCTTGAGAAACGCTCTATTAGCTACAGGATGGAATAATAGCAGAGTTGCGCGAGGGAGAGCCACGCGATCCAGGTTTTGAGCGAGTAGAAGATTAATATAGAACAACTTAGCTTGCAGCGCGAGGAGTTGGTGTCCTAGAACCAACAGTTGGTGCAGACAGTAGATGACGCTTTCTGATGCGTTGCAGAGCTAGCTATCGCAATAGATATACCAGTAGAAGTGCGGATTCATAGTTTAGCAAGTGGAGTCCGCGATGCTAGAGAAGAGACAACAAAGGTGCAGCTGGAGCTGAATCTCCAGATTGTCGAGATGCGGTTGAAGGCGCAGCCTTCCACTCCCCCAGAGGTTAGAGAGTAGCACGCCAACTCTATTGCAATAGGGATGGAAGAGATTGGAGGTGCAGTGCACAACTATACTAACATGTTGGAGCAGGCACTTGAGGTCCTCACGACGTTGTAGGAGGACCCCAACATCTAGCTGCTAGAGATAGAGGCACACAAACTCTAGCAATAATATGATAGCATCATAGGGACTGCACAGACAGTAGTCCTTACTCAGCGGCTTGCAAGGATGCAACAAGCCAAGGCATTAAAAGAGCAGGTGGACGTGGCATGCCATAAGGAAGTCATTCTCAAAGCGTGCATCCAGCCATGGATTGACGAAGCCTTCACAATCACAGTAGATATTGAAGGAAAGCTTGCATAGATTCAGGGGATGTAGGCATAGATGCAGCACAACACGCCAAAAACAGAGGGCTCAAAAGATAGAATGCAGCATGTTTAGCAAGCAACAGTTCAGTGCGTTGCCGACATTCAAGTTGTTCGGGACTAGCTGGAGGGACTCCGCGCGAAGATCGTTGTGCCAACAGAGTGACTCGAGGACGAGTCACGATGTTTGTGTTGGGGACCTGTTGAGCATAGAATCCCCCCACAACATGTTTTGGGGCTCAAAGCGCAAGTTTTGAGTATTATTGTTGAAAAGACTCCACGAATTGTGGGCGTGGAGCGCAAATTGTATGTTAGAGTCATAGGGTTGTTCGCCCTATGTTTTGAATTTTGTGTCAACCTACCCATGGTTCGCGGACCATGGGATTGTATAAATAGAGTGAGGCTCTAAGTTGTAAAGATAACAAAACATAGATAACGAATGGAGTCTAGAAGATAGCGAGCATAGAGTAAACATCTAAGTGCGTTGGGTTATAGTAGTAGGAAAAGGATCTGCAGCTGAGTGAACAGAGGCCTAGTAGAGTCTGCAGCTGAGTGCGCAGACCCTTGTAGTTGAGTGCGCAAGGCGGATTTGAGTCTGTAACCAAGGCAAAAGAATAATAAAGAGAAGTTTGATTCCAAATCTTGTGTATCTGTTTTGAGTTATTATATGGTTGATATCTTTTGCAATTATACTGTTTTATTTATCATGCGCACTAGTATGAATGGTGAACATTGTTAAATATAACTAAACACCTACAGATAAGCTAAGTGATCAACTAATCTCGGGTTAATAGTAAGGAAATGGGTACTAACACAAATCAAGCCCCAAATACAGCTACGCAAAGGCAGCATCACAAGTTGCGTGGTACTGATAAGTGCCCGTAGCGACATGCGCGTAGGGTCAAACCGTCAACCACCGAAAATCATCAGACATCTCTAGGGTGCGGAAACCTCGTTCTAGCACCCTCTGATACTACTTCAGGTGAGACCTCAATTTGCGCTCTATGAACTGTTGTCGAAAGGGTGAGTAGTACCGAGATTTGTTTGGCTAAATCACCTCTGAACCTGGGTCAGGCCCCTACAAGCCAACAAGGGTGAGGGATGTCCTCAGATGCAGATACCTGTGGGCATGCGGCTCGTGCGTAGGCATGAATTAGATTTAGGATAGAGTTGGGTGACCTAATCTCTATACTTTTGGTTGAGGTGAGAGTCCACCTTGTGACGGCTCGAGACATCAGGGAAAATATTAAGTTTCTCGAGCTCTAGATGGACTTGCTGTGCGATATCATGAGTATTATGCATAATATTGTCAGAGCTACCAAGTTTATACTGGCGTTGAGGAGGGATGGTCATGCAACAGATACACAGTCTTCACATAGTACTACTTCAACAGATGATGATCATGCTAGTGATCCTTCTGGTAGTACTCCACCTCCTCAGAATGGCCATTGAGCAGATACACAATCTTTACCTAGACGTACTACCCCATCGGATGATGTTCAGGGTAGTGATACTTTTGGTAGTACTCCACCTACTCCTCATTCACCTCATGATCAATCATTGCCTCATGTTTCTCCTTAGAGAGTAGACCAACTGCCTCCTCCTGCACCTCATTCTTCGACTCTTGAGGTAGTTGACCATCCATTTCCTTTTGCTACAGACCACACTGCCATTAGTATTATTGTATCAGATATTTTTTATCAGCTATTTGACTTGTTTGTATATATATATATATATATATATATATATATATATATATATATATATATATATATATATATATATATATATATGGTGCATTTTTTTTGTTCATGTTGATGTACTTAATTTATATGTTAGTGTTGATGTGTATATTGTTAGGTCATGTTAGATATGTTCATTTAATGTGCTTGCAAATAGATGTGTATGTTATAACAATTATTTGACATGAGATGTATATTTGAGAATGTATGTGGTGATGATGTTAGACAATGCTTTTTTTTTTAGATGTCATCACGATGATGATGCCCTCTTAGATTATTAGATTTTTGTGCTAGCTAATGATGTTTATTTGAGCTAGAGGTGTATACAATTAGAATCATGATGTTAGCAAATTTGAATGTGTATTTTAGATGATGTTTATGTTTGTTAGATGGTTATCATCATGATGTTTATTTTTATGAAATGATATTTATTATAGATTATGTATTGGTCAACTTATATCAAAATTTTATATATGAAATTACATGCAAAATGACTTATTTTAAACAAAAAATGAAATTATACTTATAAATTGCAAAGTTTAATATGGTTGAAATTATAATTGTAAAATTACCATAAATATTTTTCTATTGCATAGATAGTTCATACATATTCATTCTAACTAAATTCTTATTCAAACAAGTGTTGTGTGAAGCATAGTCCCTGCCTATAAAAGAAACATAGAAATAATATATATATAGTCACTACAAAACAAAATCATTTTTAGACACAATTAAATTGTACAAACCTCTAAAAAAAAACTATCTTTCTAGTCATAGGGAAGCATAGAAATAAGAAAGTTGTGACCTATACTTATAGTACAAGAGTTAAACAATATTTAATTAATTGTTGCAATTAATTTTCAAAACATATATTGCAACATGTAATCATTAAATACAAATTTCAAAATATTTATAATAAAATTAAAATATATAACTTACTCACCTATATAATCACCTATAATTAAAAAAAAAATGTTTGTAAAATATTGGATTATAAAAATAACATTACAATAATTTGATTTTATAAATTAAATTTTATTTATTAATGATAATTATGAATAAATCATCGTTAGAAATATATTTATTAATTATAATTATTATTTTAAATATATATTTTTAAATTAATATGTTTTTTTTTTTAATGCTTAAATTAATAAATAAGAAAATGCAATCAATAAACTAATATCAATAATATTTATTTAAAAAATATAAAAATAATCTTTTAAGCTTATTTATAAAATTCATAACTTAAGTCATAGATTTTCTATAATTAATTTAAATTTAATATTACTTCTAAAAATTATTTTAATAGTATTTAATTTATCACTAAAGTTATGAGAGTTTGAAGCAATTTAAATTTAATATTTATAGCGACTATTACCAATTTAAATTCAAATTTAATATCCTACCAATTATATAAAATACCAACATGATGGATCAAAAACAATATAATTAGCATGGAATATTGTTACATGTGATTATGATGATGATGCCCTGTTATATTATTTGATTTGTGTTCTGGCTAATGACCTTTATATGTGTTAGAGGTGTATATAATTAGATGATGTTAGTGAATTTGAATGTGTCTTTTAGATTATGTTTATGATTGTTCGATGATTCTCATCATGATTTTTATTTTTATGAAATGATATATATTTATTATAGATTATATATTGGTGAACTTATATCAAAATTATATATATGAAATTACATTCAAAAGGACTTACATTAAATAAAAGATGCAATTTCTTTTATTATAAATTACAAAGTTTAATATGGTTGAAACTGTAATTGTAAAATTACCATAAATATTTTTCTATTGTATAGATAGTTCATACATATTTATTATAACTAATGTTTTTTCAAAAAACTATTACATATGAATAAATGTTATTTTCCATTGTATTATTCACTCTTTTTTAATAGACTCTTCTACCCTAAAAATTGTTATTAAAAAGAAGTTATGATCTCCAAACGTATGCATTCTATTGGCCCTAAAATTTTATGGATGCAAATATTCTTACATTTGTTGTTATTGTCATTATTTTGTAAGTTGATTGCTATCAAATTTTTGAATTACTTCATTAGTTGTATTTTTAGTCAACATTGGGGGCATAATTTAAATATTTCCAAAAACAATGATTAAAGCATGTAAACGAACAAACAAATAAGTTGAAAACCAAATTATCACAAAATCCAAATTTAACTTATCACAAAATTAGAATTAAACAAATATGTTAAAATTTATTATTTAAATTATAAATTAAACAATTGGAAATACTTAGTTTTAAATGTAAAAACAATTTCATTGGAAAAAAAAGTGTAAAATCAATTCCATTGGAAAAAAATGGTGTAAAAATGTTTGTGAATTTCTTACAAATTATATAAAATACCAAGAAGACGAATAAAAAATAGTATAATTAGTGAAATAAAGGAAAAAAACATACAATAATAGTATAACTAATGGAATAACACAAGTATATATCACTCTTCGTTGTCATCACCATGATTATCTTCCTTGCTTGACATGATAACACTTGTTGTTCTCAAAAATATGTTTTGATCTAGGGTTGTGCCTTAATACAAACCACAAATCCATATCCAACACATCTCGGTAAAAACAAACATGGTTGTAGTGTTTGGGGAAAACATAAGACTCCTTGGATTCATGCCACCAGATTGGAACAAAGAGAAATTCACTTTAATGATCTATTGTATCTTTCCGACGTAAACTAACATCCGCTGTATTAAGTTTTGATCAGTGGCTAGCACGACTAGACTGGTCGAACTCAACTGCCACTCCACAGTCTTGTGTCATGTGTGCATAATTGACATCCTTCGTGTGAAAATGATGTCCATATGCCCACATAGATGGGAACAAATGCACCTATAAAATAATGAAAAAATCACAATGCCATGTGTCTAATAACCAGAACATAATTAAAATATAAAATATGGAAGTTACAATTCAAAGGTGCATTATGAAGTTAAAAATGTACAGGAAGAGATTATTACCGAGTTGCTACACGCAATCTACCAACCTCTTGTGGTATGTTGCTCTTGATAAGAAATTCCGAAGTTTAAATAAAATATGAGCTTACTAGAGATGGAAAGGGAGATCCTCCCAATTTGGATACATTTTTATTCAAATTGACATGGATAAAAAAAAAAAAATCAATTAGATAATCAAAATATAAATAAAATATGAGCTTACTAGAGATAAAGGGAGAATTCCACAAAGGAATTTAAGAAATATAGAATGAGATGGAATTAGAAGAATTGGCTATTTCATATTATGAGATTTTCTTCCTACATTTTTGCAAAATCAATAATAAATGTTTTTGTACATATCTAAAATTAATTTTGAGAACCATATAACCACAATTTGAATTTCAAAATTGTTTTCAACCCATGTTTTAGGAATAAGATGACTTTAAGCGGAAAATGTGTACTATGAACTACTCTAACTCATGTGGATGCATTCTAAAGGATAATTTGACATGAATATGCCATTTTATGTGAAAATAAAAATTCAATTTTTTTTTAAAGCATATCGGTGCTCTTGTAAAATTAACTGCACTGATATCTTTAGATACTGACCACACTAATGCATAACAACCGTAATGGTTTCCAAGATTTAAAAAATAAAAAAGGAATTCTATCATATCAGTGTGTTAAAAAATTTCAACAAACCAATAAGTTATCTTAATTGATGTATGTTACTGTGAAACACATTGGTGCTTTTTACTATGAAGCGCACCGATGTTCCGAAAAACTTTAAAAAAAGGCGTTATTTTATTTTTATTTTTAAATTGAAGAATGAGTGCTAATTTATTTTTTGAAATCTAATTTCGTAAAGTTTTATAAATAGTAAGAAGTTGTTCACTATTTCATAATTATTCACAAAATTTCAAGGGAGTGATTGGTAAGGGAAACATATTGGGAGCATTTTGGAGCAACAAAATACCTTCGAATAACAAAACTATTTAGAAGATCAAAATTTAAAAAGTATGGTGATTCACTCAAAACCTTACATAGTGAAAAATTTAAATTTTTATTGTTGATTTTACTAATAAATTATTTTACAATTTCTGTTAGATTTAAATTCAGAAAAAAATAAAAACCCTACATAGTAAAAATTTTACTATTGATTTTACTAATAATTTTTTTACAATCTCTATTCCTATTTAGATTTAATTAAAATTCAGGGAAAAGGAAAAAAAAATCAATACTTGCCTTAAGCCCTTGCCTTTTCTTGTTTTTGTGACTGCAAAATTTCAACTTCAGATTTAACTCCCTCTACCACTTCACAATTAAGGCCTTTCATTTTAGGCATTTTAGATTTAATGGGTTTGTGTTATATATATATATATATAAGGTGTTTGACATGTAAAGCGGGGGGACCTCTTATTGAATCAGATTCAAACATTGTCATCCCTGCCTGCTTTTAAAAAATATGGCTGATGTTTATCAATGCACCATGTGTAATATAACGCACAGTGTGCCTCGGCCAAATAGCACCATTAAGTCCAAAAAACTTGTGTTTAATTTTTTATGTTTCCGTTTTTACAGTGATGGTGGTCCTTTTATCATTACATATCACATCATCATAATTTAAAGTCATTTAAAAAATTATTTTTTATTTTTGGTGCTAAACAATTAAATGTGCATTTAATAAATTAAACACATGGGTGTGTTTATGCACATAAGTGCATTGGTTATCATACCTTTTTTAGCTTAATATTATGTCTCTTGTATTGAATGGTACAAGTTGCATATTGATAAAAAAATGTCTAAGAAGTTGTCAAGCAACAAAAATATTGATCAACATAATGATAATACATCCAAAAAAGCAGAAAAGACAAGTTTTTTGTAAATTATTTACAAAATTAATATGTTTGAACTATATGTAAGTTTAACTAATATGTATTGGTTATTGTGTATCATGTAGAGCCACAAAATGAGGAAACTCAATAAGATTCTTTCTGATCTAAGTGTAGAAGATAGTAAAAACTTGATAGAAAAATTACAGAATGATGAATCGGGTGAATGGAAAAATACTATTCAATATGAGTATTTTTATTTATTTATTTATTTTTTAATAATAATATACTTAAGAACATAGCCCCAAGGGTTATCTCAGCTAGTAAAAATCAATGCCTCGCCGTTTAGGAGGTCACAGTGTCCATTCTCCCCAAAGCCCTTAGGGTTAGGCCTTTCTAATGGGCCGCGGGGCTAGATTCCCTTCGGGGTCAATCAGCCCAGATTTTTTTGTGGATGTAATGACCACCTATTAACCAAGGTGTCTGTGAACCACAACCAAAAAAAATAAAAATTACTTAAGAACATTATATAACATGTTTCAAACAATCTATTAATTCATATATGTTTAATGTTCTACAAAGACGAAAAATGAAGGAAAATGATGTCATTCTAAGAAAATAACTTATAGAACATATAAATGACGATGAATTGGTACTTAGCTCATATGGAGTGGTACTGATGGTTAATGAAAGGGGCGAAAAGTTTTACAAAACTATGAGGGATATAGTGGAATGAACTTATAGACGTACTTTCCACTTTAAAAACTAATATTTCAATGATTCTAAGAACAAAATTATATTTAAAATACAATAAGTGCTTCCAGAGAAATGGTCAATGAGACGTGTCAGATTGGCAATAAAAAAAACATACATCAACGAAAAAGAATCATTAAAAAAGTAATATTCCTAATTAGTTTTATTTTCTAAAATTATATGTATATATTACTACAAAGCATTTATTTATTAATATCAATTTTGTTATATTTATTTTTCATATATCAATATAAAAATATTATTTTGAGGCTTCTGCTATTTGTATTTTGTGTAGAGTTATCTTCCGGGATTATTGCATCACTAATTGTTTAAATTGAAGTTTCGAGCCATCCACCGTGGCTCATCATCAGGATAGATCAATAAGTGATCTATCCTAATGATGAGCCACAGTGGATGGCTGGAAACATCGATTTAAACAATTATGGATGTGATAATCCCCGAAGATAACTCTACATAGAATATAAAAATAATTTATTGCTTTTTCAAGAAGATTATGAAAATCCCAAAGAATCAACACACCGATATCTAAAACATGCTAGTAAGAATGCCCAAAATAGTGTACAAGGAGATGGTCAAAGAAATGGACATAATTGCATCACAAGAGGAGCCATCTAAAAAACAATGTGGTTTAAATGTATGTAACCATTGGTTTCTTCTATTAGGTACATATAAACAAATAATTTAGCATTAAATATTAATTTTCAAGTACTTTCTTGTAGAAAAGAAAACAAAATGGAACTTATTCAACACATAAAATTGGTCAACAAGGAAGAAAATGGTTGATATCAAAGATTGTGAGTAATTGTTAATATTTCCATATAACAACTCAAGATTTGATTTTTGTATATTTTATGTTGTTTTACAACAACCATCCTTGATTGTCTTCAAATAGGTGCTAACATACAAACAAGAGTCATCGGAATAATTGATTGACATTGGGTTAAATATGGGTTGTGAATATATGTTCGCATATCAAAAATTAATTGTGGAATTTGTAAGTATCTATGTTGTTTTACTTCTCTGAGTTTATAATTAATAAAACAAGAAAATCCTTTATATTAAATCTATGATTTATTATGGGGCATAAAACTTGCAAGAAACAAAGTATGAAACTACGACATTAGAAGAGTTGCTGAAAGAGGGCATGGGATTTGGTTTTGAAAGAATGTGTATAATTTAGAACTCAATTCTTACTATGGTACATTGCTTTTCGATTTACATTGATGTATATTATTTATTTCAATTTTCATTATTCTCACCAATGTAGATACACTCATTACACTTTAGTTTTATGTTTGTAGATGGAATCTGAAGAAGATGAAAACAATTGATGCAATCAACAAAAAATTCGTTAAAATAACCTAAGTCATGGAAGTAGCTCAAACACTGATATTAGTTCCAACGAAGAATGATGATCTATTTGGATATCAATGCAAGTTGTTGTATTTTTTGAAATAATTGCTTATGAAAAGTCAAACATTTTATTTAATGTAATGGACATAGTGTCCCAATTGAAAGAAAAGGGGCTACCAATAACTATCTCATTTTTTATAAAAAAGAGCCTCTTATTCATATATAACAAAATACATTTTAATTTATTCTATTGCATTGTCCAATGTCGCTATGAAATCTTACACCACTGATTAAATATATTAATGATTAAATATTATAATGAAGAGATGTGCAATATGATTATATAAAAAATTAATCCAAACATCATATACAAATGCACTATTCAAACTTTAATTTATATGAATACTATTATAAGATATATGTCAATTTTTCAATGAATAACATATTTAAAAATAACAATAATTGCACTTTCATAGGTTCATGTTTCTAAAAAGAGAAAAATGGATACTTGTATATTGTATATTAATGTGAACCACTCTAAATATGAGTTTTTCAAGAATGATATTTACAATAATAAAAAATGGTATCCCAATACGTTTTTAAAATAAATACGCACGAGGGGAAGATATACATTCCATGCAGCGTTGTGATTCGCCTTTAACACACCAGTGCATCGTTACCTTTAATGCACTGATGCATTAAATTAGTACGTAAAACCACCATTACTACAAGATTTTTTTTGTTTGTCCCGATGCCTTTTGGGAAAATTACAACACTAGGGATTTTCCAAACACATAAGCACCAGGGCGTTATACTTCTGAAGCACTAGTGTTAATACAACTCATGAACACTGATGGATTTTTACACATAACTACCCAGTGCATTGGAGAAGATAAAAGCACCGAGGCTGCAATATTTTTTTTCCTACCTTGGTGCCTTTCCTGAAAAGTACTGCTCAAGGCATTTTTGGAAGACATAAGCACTAGGGCAGTATAATTTTCAGGTACTGGTGTTGTTTTCATTCAATGACCTAGTGCATGGTATCATAGATCATGCGAATTGATACATTTTTATTATTAAAGCACAAATGATTTTTTAAATTTAACACACCCATGCTCCAAATGTAAGTATCTAGTCCAAATGCTTTAATTTTTTACAACACTGATTCTTTTATATTAGTGGCCCACCGGTGTGATTTTTCTAGTAAGTGCATCGATGACCACTAAGAAAATATTTTCTAAAACCTACGGCCACCCATAATTTTTTAGTTATCATGAAGTTTAATTATTATCTCTGCTAAAGCATCTGCTACCACAAGCAGATGTTGTAGCAGAGGTTTTTTTTTACAATTTTTGCCAATTTTATAATGCTAAAAACTTTCATTATAACCTCTCCTATAATGTATTTTCCTTGTAGTGATAATAATTTTGCAGAGCAAAGAGTAGACATCAAGTGAAACCTATGAAATGAGGTTTCCCCTCTTTCTTAATCTTCACATATTCCCTCACTCTAAAGGTATTTAGTATGTTGGTTCATCATTATTTTGTTGCATATACAATACTCTATGTTATGATAATGGTTATCACTAAGTTTTATTTACTTAAGCATATTCAACATTCACCTCTAAACCACTTAGTATGTAATTTATATCATCTCCATTATTGCAATAAATACTTAATGGTAAAAAAATAAATATAATTAATAGTAAACTATAACACAATGTATATATTAGTTATAATTTTAGTTGAGCTCTTGTAGATATAGTGCATAATTTTTATTTGTTTCACATAGAAATTTGTTAATGATTTTTTTAGGATAAAACCCCTATTACGCGTAATGGAATTTTCTAACTTGTCCATTCTCAATTAAGTTTAGAGATATGAACTTATGCAAAATGAACTTTATGATCATCATAGGATATAAAACTAGGATTACAATATTAAGAATTCTAATTCTAATTATTCAATTTTCTACATCAGCAAACCCTCCTTTGTTTTCTACATTGATCATTCCCTTTTCCCTCAAAATCTAGGCATCCTTATCTATGACATGCTTCTAGAGTTTTTTAATTGTTTGTAGAAACATTGCATGAAAGTGACTTATCAAATATTTTGAAAATGCCCCAAATCTATCTTCCCTTGTGCTTGAAGAACACGATCTATGAAATGTATCATTTACAAAATTAATATTCAGACCAATATTCTGGATATTTAATAAGATTCCTAAGAAAAATATATAGAAAGTAACATAATTGTTGTTAATAAATCAAAATCTATTCATTAGGGATTATACTCTAACAGCTCATGTAACTCTATCTGCAAGAAATAACAATCAATATCATCAATAACAATAACATACTTGGTAGTCTTTAATGAATAATGTTCTTTAACTTTATGTTTATATGAATTCTTAAAACTCCAATGCTAAATTATTTAGCCTAAATAGAATGAAATTTGCATGTTCCAATATTTTGTAAAACAAATAGGCCCTTTTGGTAATTCTTATAATGTTTTAATAAACTCATGGCGCTTTACCAAAAGGTTAAAGTTTTATTACAATTTTTTCTATAAAAATTAAAATAATTATAACAAACATACTTAAATTTTATATAAAATTAAATCTTATTAAGTGAAGCTCTTCAAGAGATTTACAATAATTCTAACAAACATATTTAAAAACTACATAAAATTAAATTTTATTAAGCAAAGCTCTCCATATTAGTATGGAAGAGATTTATAATAATTATAACAAACATACTTAAATTTTACATAAAATTAAATCTTATTAAGATGAGCTCTCTGACTCAGTATGGAAGAAATGTTGTAATGTATTGCCATGTCTTGTTAAACATTTTGACTAAGTCAAATTATATAAAAATAAAAATAAAATAAAATTCAAAAACTCTCGAAAATTACATAAAAATAAAATAAAATTAAAACGTAAAATAAAATAACTATAAATTAGAATAATTAGTAAAATGTTTCGCCTCGATATAATTAAATAAAAATAAAACAATGAAAACAAAAATAACAAAGAAATAATAATATAAAAATAAAATAGATTTTTTTTTATTAAAATAAAATACTCAATTTACCCTTATGAAATGTTTTGACTCACCATTTTCACAACCCATGGTTTTTTCCCATGTGTATTCGTCTCTAATCTAGGGTGTAAAACTAAAAAATAAAATTATTTAATCAATATAAAATAGTCAATTTACAGTTATGTGAACATTTTGACTCATGATTTTCACACCCTATGGTTTTTCGCATGGTATTCTTATGTAATGTAGCCCATTTAAAGGCATAAAATTCTAGTAAATTTTCCACACATAAAAATAGCCAATTGCAATTTGTTGTTCCAAATTCGAATCCTTTTGTTTGAGAGCTATATATAGACACAAAAGGTTTATAGAGTGATTAAGTGATTAGGACGAGTTGTCAATGTCACAAGTGGCTATTATTGGTAAATGTAAGTATCCCCTGTAGAACGAAAATTAGGCTTTATTTTTGCAACAGAGTGTCTTATAGGTAAAGTTTAAAAAAAAATAAGGAATCTCATTTCAATTGTTTTGATTTCTATATCTATAGTCTTTATGTGCCTTCTAGAGCACTAAATTAGGCTTTACTTTTGTACCAGAGAGTCAATGATTTTGATTTATGCATCTATAGTCTTTATCTCTCAAATTTTACTATTTACTTTAGTATAATTATTATTGTCTCCATCAAAGTCTCTCATAGGAAAATATTTTAAAAAAAGAAAAAAATGATAACATTTTTCATTAAAATTTCTTAATTTAAAATAAAAAATAAAACAAGAGTTATTTTCTCTTTACCCCGTTTCAACTATTCTAATTCATGTATTTATGGTCCCTCTGTATGAAAATTTAGACTTACTATTCTAATTCATGTATTTATGGTCCCTCTGTATGAAAATTTAGACTTTATTTTTTTTACAGGATTTACTTTTGTATCATAGTGAATTATGGGCAACGTTTAAGAAAAAAATTACGGAATCCCATTTCAATGATTTTGATTTATGCATCTATAGTCCGTATGTCTAAAAAATTAGACTTTACTTTTGTATCATTATTGTTGTCCTCTAGTACCAGAGTGTCTTATAACAACAAAGCAATATTTGTGCCAAATTTGAGATTTGAATCCTTTTGTGTGAGAGATATATAGATACACATGAGATTCACACAGTGATTCAGGGATCAGAACCTTGAGTTTCCAATCTCACAGGCAGCTTCCCCAGGGGAATACCAAATTAGGCTTTAGTTTTGTATCGCAATGTATTATAGGAAAAGTTTTTTAAAAAGAAGAAAATTTCGGTACAACTTTTTCATTATAATTTCTTAATTAAAAATAAAATAAAAGTAAAGAGTTATTTTATCTTTATTCTTTTATTTTTAATTACATTTTAAATATTTTGCAGATTGTTTCTGTAATTAAAAGAATTTTTTGTCTTATGGGCAAAGTTTTCCTAAAAAAAGGGAATCCCACTTCAATGATTTCATTTATGTATCCATAGACTTTGTCCAAAGAATTACGCTTCACTTTTGTATAATTATTGTTGTCCTGCAAGCAAAGTTTGAAAAACAAAAGATAGGGAAAAATTTGATAAACCATTTTTTTCATTATAATTTCTTAATTTAAAAATAAAATAAAAAGAAGAGTTATTTTCTCTTTATCCGGTTCCAATGATTTTGATTCATATATCTACAGTTCTTATGTGTGTGAAAAATTAGGCTCTATTTTTATATAGACTTTATTTTTGTATTAAAATATATGGTAGGGAAAGTTAAAAAAAAATTGGAAAGAAAATTATAATTTTTTTTCGTTCTAATTTCTTAATTTAAAAAATAGAAATAAAAACCAGAGTTACATTCTTTTTTTTTCTTTTTTTCTTTTTTTACCTTTTTTTTCTTTTTAATCGTTTGAGAATGATGGTTGTAAATAAAAAAATAATTATCAAATCAAAATACCTCTTTTATTCTTTTATTTTTGTATGAGTGCCTTGTATTCAAAGTTTTAATTTTTCTCTAGGAAATCCCAATGATCTTGATTCATGTATTAATAGTCCTTACTTTTAAAAATTTATGCTTTATTTTTGTATAATTATCTACTATGTAAATAATAGATTTTATGTAAATCATGTTTTTTGAAATGCATTTTATATTTCTGACTTTATTTTGATATATTTAATTACCTTTACATAAAAGAAATTTCTCAAACCAAATATATGTATTTAAAAAAAAAATCTCACACCAAAAATATCTCTATTCTAGCACGAAAGTGTTTTTATGAAAGTGTCTTAACTTCTGCATTTAAAGGTTTTTGGCAATGCTGCTTATGTCTAAAAAAATTTGAGCTTTATTTTTGTATAATTGTGGTTCATATAATTGTGGTTCTCTTTCAACATAAAAGGGTCTCATAGGGTCTTATAACAAAACTATTAAATAAATTTAGAGAAAAAATTATATTTCTTTTTCATTATAATTTTTTGATTAAAAAATAAAAGGTTATTTTCTCTTTGTTTTTTTTATTATTTCTTGATTTAAAAAAAAAACAAGATTTATTTTCTCTTTGATTTTTTTAAACAAACACAGATGAAATCATCAAATTAGTAATCATGCAAACTTTGTATGAGGTTTAGATTGAATTTGAGAAAATATTTACACCTTCGGATGTTTGATACCATGCTTCATAGGAAAAAAATGTACGAGATGGTGATTAAAAGTTCTTTGACAGATTTTTGTTGCGTGAGATCATATGAGGCGTTCCTCATAGGTACCCCGTTCGTCATAAGTACCCCTCGGAAAGCAGCAGTGATATCAAATGACAAATCGTATAAAAACAGATATTCCAAAATGACAACGTACAGCATCACGGGTAACATAAAATATTTTTATCACGCAAGCCTTATGCATATCTTACTAAGTACGGTGCGGCAGTGCACACCAACTTTTATTGGTGGAACATGTTTCAAATTATTAATAGTAATGGCTCCGGATTATGACTAGACAGCGCCCGATGATACTAAACGCACCAGTCATCCTTAATATCACAGGCGGTATTGTTCAGATGTATTTCTCGTGAATTCTTACGCGATTTTCTTCCCACCACAATCTGGCTTGCATCTCATTGAACTAATCACAATGAAATTAGAATGTAAATAAACTCAAAATCTTGACACAGGAGCGAAATGATTGAAGTGAAGAATAAATAAAAGGACTGTACCTGAATTTGAGGCGCTTGATTTTCTTTAAGCCGGTAAGGGAACAGTGAATGATAACGTAGACGCCAAGTGCATATTCTTCAACCCACTCTCGTTCTTGTTCTTGTTCTTGCTCTTGTTCAATCGATTTGTCTCTACTCTGCAAGTCGTCGGACCGGTCCACATCGCGAGAAGAATTTGTTATTGATGTGTGCAAAGCTCTTCGAAGAAGACTCCCGTCTTCTATCGGTGGCTCAACCGAAATGCCTGCTGGGGAAAACTCTTGCTTCTTCGGATCTATCTGTAAATGATGATATTATTATTAAATACTCATAATATGAGTTCGCCATACAAGCTGGATCAGCCAAACTGGTAATATTCATTTCTTAATAATACTTAATGTGAGCTACCTCCTCCAGATCAGGCTTTGGAATAGTGGGAACCGCAGCAGACTTATCTTTGTCGTGGGCTTGGACATTGTAAAGCGTCATAATTTTATCGTAATTTTCCGCCCACCAATGCTGTGCTTGCCCTTCGCTGAAGAACTCGCGGCTGAAAGGACGAAATTTGTTTTTAGAAGGCGTTAAAGACTGGAAAAGTCTTTCAGTAAATGGAATATTTTCTAGAGATCAGAGCACAGCTTCCCTTATCCATCCAAATCTATAGCAAATGTGCAGCCGGGACACTACACATAACAATGAGGCATTTACGATGACGAATTTTGATTTAAAAACACGTAAAATGATTGCAAGTCAGTCAGGAAATTACTGAA
This sequence comes from Pinus tabuliformis, assembly GCA_031772625.1. NCBI lineage: Eukaryota > Viridiplantae > Streptophyta > Pinopsida > Pinales > Pinaceae > Pinus > Pinus tabuliformis. The sequence goes on from CM062805.1 coordinate 472,371,424, forward strand.
GTAGATCCGAATGCTTGAAATTTTCCGATAAAACCAAAAAGCAAAACCCCATGCGAACTAAAAGAGGAGACACAAAAGAACAGGTAAAGCTTTCTGTCCGACGAACTTAGAACTGGAAATTAAGGAATCTAGAGGGAAAGGTTGGAGCTTGAAGGCTTTAATGCCGATTCTTCCATGTGAATAACTTCAAATTAAAGCGAAATATGCTTGAATTTATGAAAAGTCCCATGCGAACTAAAAGACACAAATGAACAGGTAAAGTTTTATGCTGGACAAACTTAGAGCCGCAAATTAAATAATCTAGTGGGAAAAGTTGGAGCTTTAAGGATTTATTGCTGATTCTTCCATGTGAATTACTTCAAATTAAAGCGAAATATGGTTGAATTTATGAATAAGAGATACGAAAGTGATTTCATTACCTGAATCTGATCCGCTTAAGTTCATTTCCTCCTCCCCTGAGAGAAACTAGAGTGATGAGGACGCCTGGTTCGACCTGTGATGTCATTTCTTTGGATTCCTCTTTTTCGATCATTGTTTCTACAGGCCCCGACGAGGTATGGAGCATTGGCTTGCCGTTTTTTAAGGTTTTGGGGTGCATATCGCCGAGAACACGACGCTGACAGGAAGTGCTCATAAAGCTCCACGCCGGTGTGGAAATGGGACTTCCTCCATTCGGCTTTGCCCTTTCGGATCCTGCTTCTGATTCTATGCCTCTTTGCAGCTGTCCTTCGCGGCTAAGGTTGGACACAGTGCTAAGCCCATGCGCTCTGGATAACTTTAACACCATATCAGAACTAAATCAGAACTCGATGGCCTTACAGTACATTCCTTTGTAAGTGTACAAGCAGGACTGACAGAAGGAAAACATGGCACTAATTTACAGGAAACGCTAAAAAGACTGCGTAGGAAACTACCGATCTATCCTGTAACTTATACGAGTAATTAAATTAATTTCTGGATAAAATTCTAGAAAGATACTTTAAACTTTAAACCTGAGCAAGATTCCTTATGGCCTCCCTGGAGGCAGCTGATATTTGAGTGCCGGAGCCATCCTCGTCTGCGACAACCAACGAGTCATCATTTAACGACTTCGAACACGTGATGCACGACAGCATGATGCGGATCGGGGGAGAAGCAGTCCTTCTAAATGATCAGCCACTGCTTCAAATGGATTTTCCTTCAACATTTACTATACAAGGCACTCGGAACAAATATTTTCGCCCAATATCTCTGCGAAACACCAAAGAAAAGCGAAAACAGCAAGAGTCATTCACTGGGAGCACTGAAACGCCAAAGAGAATACAGTCCCCTTCCCTAAAACCTGACCAAATATCACTATACTGCGCATTTGACTACAACGATCGCCGTAAAGGATTTCACAGCAATTTTTTAAATCCTGGAACTTGCAAACGAAAATGTTCAGAAAGATGGATTCATCGGACAAAATATTTTAGATAACATTCAAACAGCAAAATTTGACTATCTTCTTAACCAGCATGAAATTCATCTTAAATTGTGTAAAGAAACATGAATTTACCTCAGAATGACATTAAATTCGGGCCGCAAGATTCAACTCCGACTCCTTTTTCCGGACCCTGGGAGACCTTTAAGCTCCTTCTGATCCGACCCCTCTGTATGGACGGTCCCGCTCATGTGCTTCCGACAACAGAAAAAGATGAACATTTTGTTTCTTGAATTTAATATTAAATATAAATTGGTCTCTAGCGCCAGAGTGGTGGGCCCTGTCCAAAAGTTGGCAAGTTCGATAATTAAAGTGTTCGTTGGAATAAGAACGTTAGTGTTGTGTCTCTTAGATGTGGAAACAGGAGGGAATGTTCATAATATGAAAACCGGGGAGACACAATGATTAGCTGCCTAAAATTATTTAAAAGTTCGTTCAATTGTGGCACCACTTCTCCACAATTATAACTATTCCAAAAATTATTGTGATGAGGATTCCGGCGATGATAACTATTCCATCTTATTTTTTGGACTATCACATCATTCTACGTGGCAATTTAGAATTTTAATTTGCAGTCGTTTTCTACGTTTGGTAAAAATAAAGTAGGACTGACTATAAGGCAAGTAGATAAGATATTTGTGAATGCTACTCTCCCTCTCTTTTTGTGAATACAATTCATTGTTATCTTCCTCGTGGCGATGTGTTTGTCCCACTCGTCCACATTGTTAGCAACTTATCTAATTTTTTGCTATAAATTTCACACGATATTAATAGAGAGGTGATATCAATTAATTATATTAGGTTTTGGTTTAGATATATCTAGAGAGAATTTTGTTATATGATTAGATGACTCTTTCTTAACTATATATAAAGATTAATTATATTTAGGAATGTAGTTGGTTCCAAGATGCTAGAGTTGCATTATTAAGTTTATTAATGTTCTTTTATTTAACTACATAACTTTGATTGCTTCAAATTTAATGCAAATTCTGGGAGTGTTTAGCATTTAGCATTTGCTATATGTTATGAGGTGTTTGAGATGTTTCAATGTGATTTATAAAAGTTAATATCAAGTTTAAATTTAAATTATTGATAAATTAGTTGATGAAATAACTACTTAAGTGTGAGTGAAATCTTAATGTCTTATACCAATAAGATTAATGAGACTTGCTAAAGGCCTTATAACGATAAGATCACGCGACTAAGATTCTTAAGAAATTTATGTTAAGTGTGTATCACTAGATAATAACAAAAAACCTGAAGAAATTCTCACAGAGATTAATTTCATTAAATATGATCATCTTTGTTGTTTGGGTGATCGTTTTGCAATGCTTTGATTAAGGTTTCGGTTAAGTAATGCTAGGAATCTTTTCATTATTATTGTATTAATACAAAAGCCTCAAATATAGGGCATTTTTCTATCTTCCATTCTTAAGAAGAACACTTTGTTGTCATCATTATTATTAAACAAATGTTTGTAAAAAAACCCTCTCTAGGATTTCATATTGAGTGGAGGTGTTTTATTATTACTAGATTCCTAAGTTACCATATATTGGCTATGTTCCTTTGACTGCTTAAGTAGTTCTTATATTCTCTTGGGTGTATGGAGTGAAATTTTATGCATGTGATCCTTCTTTACTTTTCAACCCTAAAACCCAAAAAATGTTTTCCTCAAATTTAAACTATCCATGGATTTTAAGGGGATTATCCTCACATCAGTAGGGGGATTTTAAGGGGATTATCCTCATTTGAGGAGTGGGGTGGAATGATGAAACAATCCATGAGATATATTAATTTTCCTAAAACGTATTTTAACCATGATATTTGTCATCATACATTGATAACACTAGTTAAACCTCTCCAATTATCTACCAGAAAGGCCACTTATACTACTATAGTGCACTACTCCAACATCATCTTTAGTGTAACTACTCAATGTGCCCCCCCCTCTCTGCAAAAAAAATACACAACAAAAAAAATATTACAGATGACACTACACACAATGCATTGGGGGCATTGCTTCATGCATCGTGTTTATGTTGTTACATTCATTTTCGAGATCATTTTTTTTCAAATATTCCCTTGTTGACATCATCATAGAGGCAAAATGACATTTTCTCAAAGACTTTCCACATCACAAATTCCCAAAACAATCTACTTTTACACTCAAATTTGCATTATTCTTGGTTTGAATGTGTGCTCTTTTGTGTCTCAGTAGTGTTGTTTCACATAATTTCTACATTGATATTGTATAGATGGGTGTTATATTTGCATCATAGTGGTGTTGTATTGATCAGGTGCTTAAAATTAGGCTCAGAACCCAAAGTGTCAGAATATCTATAAACTTAGCATCAGATTGAAGAGCTCGTTATCCTGATTCCAACAGTGCAAACAACACTCGAATCCAATCTCGTATGAAGAAGTTAGAGCAAGTTAAAGTTCAGGTTTGACTTGGATAGATGCAAGAAAAGATGACGTGGCACAGATCTTCAGTGAATGGGGAAGCACTAAGTGGCAGAGCACCATTTTCTCGTGCATGTCACAAATCACAATTGCAAGCGGGTCTGCATTAAAAATCGATCCGAGAACAACCATGGTGCGATGCTATAAGGCAGGCGGGAAGGCATTTAGGAATCGGTCGTAGGAGTGATGCAATGGATCGTAGTTGCAGATCAGCAAAGGGAAGGCATTATGGAAAATTGGCCCCAACGTACCCGGGTTGTGATGCGATAGACAAAATCATAGACCGCAATCACAACTTGCAAGAAAACAAAGACCTGCATTAGGTTATCTATCGATTACGAAATGCGAAAGGATCTTCAATGCGATGCGACTTTAGGTTCTGCTTAATACTCCTGTCGGGTTTGCCACATCGCAATCACACATCGCTCACTGTGTTCACAATACCATAAGAAAACCGTGTTTTTACGCCAATTTTGATTTGGGATAAGACAATTGACCGACAGATTATGGCCCGCTGCGCTCTGAAAATTTCGACCAGTTAAGGCATTTTTGGGGCTGATTTGTAGGATCATGTCGGAAATGGGGCAATTTGTAGAGCGAATAATGAGAAAACAAGGGGAAGTCATAAATTCTTCAGTTTTCCGCCAAATTGGATAAAGAAAGAGGCTGGATAGCCATTTCTTGACATTCTCGACTAATTGGAGCAGGTTTCAGAAGCATCTGAGCATTGTAAACATAGATTTGTACATTTTTTAGCATAATAGAGAGGCCCAAGCCATTGGAAGATGGTCCAAGCAGACGTAGCCCAGGAGGGGTGAACTCCTTTATGATGTGCATGTTGTAATGTGTTTTTTATGATGTTCTGTACATGCTTATGCTGCTATTTAGTTTCTAGTTTATGTTAAATTGCTCATAAAATTAACATAAAAACTCTTCATTTTACTTGCAAAAATTCATGAATCCTTAAGGCAAGAGGGAAGAACACCCCAGAAGAAGGTAGTAAAAAGTTCATACAAGGTGTTGTGAAAGATTGGTACTATGGCATACAAATTGGAGCTTCCTGTAGCATCCCGAGTGCACCTAGTTTTCCATGTTTCATGCTTAAATAAGGTTATAGGTGACAAACTCCAAGTTCAAACAATGTTTCCAGAACTTGACGAGGAAGGAAAAATCATATTGGAACCTGAAGCAGTCACAGAAACAAGAACTCGACAACTATGAAATCGATTAATTTCGGAGTATCTCATCATGTGGAAGAAATTACCTGCTGAAGATTCCACATGGGAGGGTGAGAATTTTGTATTAGAAGTATCTAGAACTACTCAAGCATTGAGGAAAAAATTCTTTTGAAGGAGAGGGGCATGTTAGGTCCCTATAATACTAGTAACTCCCCCATTGCTATTGTCATTGTAGCCCTTATTTTTATTTTTGTGCCCCTATTGCCCCATATTGTTATTATTGTGCCCCATAGATGCAAACTATTGTTATTGTTGTGCCTTTATATTATTATTGTTATGTCAGATTTGATTATATTGTGACCCCCTAGACTCCTATATATAGAAAGGAGGTTTTGTCATTTATATCCTCTAGGAATTATTCATTTGTGTAATGTAAAGGATGTTGCCCCCTCAAAGAGGCTAATTTTGAAGTTGTTGATCTATCATTTCTTCTATTTTGTGAGCTAGTTACATAGCAGTAGAAATTATGGTGTAGATTTGCAACTGCTCATGAAGTTTTAGTAAAAAAACATAAGACACAAACCTACTCTACTACTTTGCGAAATTTAATTCACAATTCAGAAAAAAAAAATCAGATACGCAATAAGAAATAACATACATGAACACAATATTTTTCCTCGGAAATGAATTTGCCAAAAACCCTAATGTTTGCATGAATTAATGTGATGAATAGAGATGTATTACAATTGATTTCCTCAACTGAGCACAACTTGCAAGTGAATAACCTATCTCTCTACTCACGAAGAAGCTCTAACCCAGAATTAGTCATTTTTTGCCTCTGCTTAATCCCATACTTCCTTGTGCAATTCCTTGAGAAATTAGCCCCCTATTATTTAGGAATTTCTCCAAAATGGATTGCGCAATTCCCAAGGTTGATCATCTGATTGCATGCAACATCTATACACTCAAGACTAGTCTACAAATGACGTTACATTGCCTTGGAATCTCCACCACAACCGGGGAACTCGAATTCTCTACATGCACTAGCTATTTTTGGTTTATTGATCAGTTGACTAGATGATCAATGAGTTTTACTAAAGTCTGACTACACAACTGACCTTCCACCATTTCCTCCAATAGTTGGAACTAGTTTAACTGAAAACAACTTGAGATAAGTGTCTTTGATTGCTACAAATTATCAATCACACATGCTTAACTAAACTATAACTTCTCCAACTCGAATTTACTGAGTAAACTGGGTAACACAAGCCATGTCACACAAGTTAACTACATCCAAGTGGTCTGTTGATGTGGAAATTTGAATTTTTTCAATTCAATCAAGGCAAAATCAAATTGATAATTCCTTGCTGCATTTTTCAACACTCCCTCTCATCAATAAAGGGATTATTAACCACCCCTATCCTTCACCTTTGGAACTTGAAATTCCCTCTCGATAAGGCCTTTTTCAAAATGTGAGCATCTTGTTCCTATGTGTGAATGTAATGAAGCAACATTATCTACCTCTGCACACAATCCCATAGATGGTGATACTGGATATATATATGCTTGGATAGATTATGAAAAACATGATTCTCATAGAGATTAATGCAACTATGATTATCAAAATAGATTAAATTTGGTTCCATCATCTAACCAAACAATCCAACAAGTATCTTTCTTATCCATATTGCCTCACATGTTGCTTAACTTGCAACGATGTATTATGCTTCTGCCAAGCTGAGTGCCACATATATTTGATTCCTGTTGTATTAGGAAAAGTATGGGACCAACACTATAAATTCCACTTGATGTACTCTTCTCGTTTGATGGAATCCCTACCCAATTTTCATTTGTAAGTCCACACAACTTCACTCCCTTTGTTCGTCTATACCATAGTCCAAACCGGGTAGTTCCTATGAGGTACTTTAAAACATGCTTACCTTCCTTCCAAAATAATTTGGTTGGCCTAAACATAGCTTGGTTCAGCCGGTTAACTGCATAACACATATCTAGTCATGTGTTCACAAGATACATGAGTGAACCTACTAGCTGCTGATAAATGGTAGCATCCACTTCTTCACCTAAAGTGGCATCCTCCTTCCTCTAGTTGGTCGCTAGAGGCATCTCCATGGGTTTGCAAGTCTCCATGCAGAATCTTTGAAGTATCTCGTTGGCATACTCGCCTTGAGAGAAAAATAGTTCCCCATATCCTTGCCATACTTCCAACCTGAGCAAGTAGTGCATGAGAACGATGTCCTTCATTTCAAACTCCCTTGCAAGGTCCTCCTTGCAATATCTCATTAATTGTTCATCACCACTTAAAATCAAATCATCAACATACAAGACAATAATAATAAATTTCTTTCTACTAAGATATGATAGAGGTTTTCATTCGCTTCACTTTTGGTGAAGCCCAAACTAGTGAGATCACTATCAATCGTGTACCGAGCACATGGTGCTTGTTTCAGATTGTACAACACTCACTTGATTCTGCACACATGAGACTCCCGATCAAATATATCAAAGCCTTCTGGTTTCTCGAGTACACCTTCTCCTCAATAATCCCATTCAGAAATGATGTTTTTACATCCATCTGGTGGACGTTCCACCCCATCTACACAGTCATAACAATAATTGATCTAATAAATGAGTACCTTGCCATAGGAGCAAATGTCTCCTCAGAGTCAATTCCCTCAACTTGAGAGTACCCCTTGGCCGCAAATATGTCCTTATACTTCTCTATGCTTCCATATGTTTCCTGGTTCACCTTTAATATCCATCTTGAACCTACAACTGATTTATCTACTGGTCTTGGGACCACTTCCCAAACACTATTCTTTATAATGGATTGGTATTGCTCCACTATTGCATCAACCCATATAGGTTTCTCAACTGCTTCTTTAAAAGAGGATGGCTCAATCTCTACAAGATCAATCATTAGAGCCATGTATGTAGTGTATCGATCAAGTGAATTTCTCTGCCTACATTGATTTGAAGGGGCACCCACATTCTCCCTCGCATTGTGCACAATTAGCTTAGCTTCCCTGGTTCTTTTTCTGCCTTCACTGGATGGTTCTACTTGATTGGATGTCTCCACTATTCTCTCAACAATTTGTGGCTTCTCCACAACTTCTTGATGTTCCTCCTTTGGATCTATACACTCATCTTCTAGTGGGAAATGGAGCTCTCTCTCAAGAGATCATTGCATCGCTTTATCCTCATCAAAATTTACATCGCTTGTCATAAATGTCATTTTGAGGGATGGAAAGTACACACGGTAGTTGTGGGAATTTTTTGTGTGACCCACAAATACCCGCAATTCTACTATCAACTTAAGCTTCTTCCTTGATTCTTTAGAGACATGGCAGTAAATAAAGGCTCCAAAACCCTAAAGTGGGACACAACCAACTTTCTCCCGGATAAATCCTCCTCTAGTGTAATCATGTAGAGAATCCGATGAGGACTCCATTTTTGCAAATAGACTGTTGTGTTGCATGCCTCGTCCCACAAATGTAGAGGTATTCCTTGGTCATGTCACCCTCATTGCTCCCATAATGCTATGGTCCTTTCTCTCAACCACCCCATTATGCTGTGGGTTGTAGGGTGATTTCAAGTCTCGTTGAATTCCCTCTTTTGCACATAAATTTTTAAATTTCTTCGTCACATACTCATAGCCATTATCACTCCTAAGAGCCTTCACCTTCTTACCGATTTCTTTCTCAACCACTACCTTGAATTCTACAAACTTGGAGAATGTCTCATATTTCTTCCGCATGAAGAAGATCCATCATTTACTTGAGAACTCCTCAATAAAAATGACAAAATATTTGTGTTTGGTAGTGGAGGCTATCGAGAAAGATCCACATAATTAGAGTGGATCCTTTCTAGGACTGCATGTGCTTTGTTGTCCCGATCATGGAATGTGGATTTTTTCTACTTCCCCAAAGTACATGTTACTGCTCAAGTGCTCCTTTAGTGAGGCCTGTGGTTATTCATTGCATAATGTTTAGAGCACCGTGATACAAATGGCTAAGTCTTTTGTGCCAAAGTTCACCGACATCACAACTCTGCACGTTCTCCACCTTTGTGCTCAATAAAGAACAATATTCCACATCTAGCTTATATAATTTCTTCACATGAACCCCAATCTGCTTCACCTATCATGTGGCTAGAAGTCTCATGAATGCTTTTCCTTTGTTGAAGATCACATCATAACCACGGTCTTCCAAAACTGCAACAATGATGAGATTTTTTTTAGGTCTGGAATGAACATGGCATCCTTGAGCCTGAGAGGGGAGCTTGGCTCCCTCTAAAAGTGATGGGAATAATACTGAGAGGTGGGGGGGGGGGGGTTGAATCAGGATTTAAAAATCAATAACTTTTTCCATTTCATAATCAGATTTATATATGCTACTTCAGTGAAGGGAACTCGAGTGTGCATGCAACTGTTATTAAGGAAACTAGTGTATATCTAGTGAACTTATGATTAAGTTAATTCATCATATGTTGATATTTAATTAGTGCATCATTAATTTATTAAACATTAAAGACTAACCATGTGCAGTAATAATATAATAAACCATCACACATAAGCAACACATATGAACACCAAGATTTAAGGGGGAAGCCCAATGCGAGAGAAAAACCACCTGCTGTTATTGTCTCTGTGTTCTTTTTAATATAAAGAATAATCTGTTTACAATCTTGTACTGATGCAAACTCATACCAATACTGAGGCACCCACCTCAAGAAGGTTACAACCTTCTCTCGTTCTCCAGCTTCTACTGGAAGGGAGTACAATCCCCTAGCTCTTACACTGGCTAATATGTTTACCAGTACATAGGTGCCAACCTACCACCTTCACTTTTTCTCCAGCTGCTACTAGAAGGGAGCTCCAACCGCCTGATCATATCACCAACCACCACTGGTAACAAGCTTCAACTTCCTCACTAAGGGCTCTAACCCTCACTATCCTCCGGCGACCATGTTTCATAAATTTTCATACTAGATACTCCTAGTACACAACAACACAATATGTAGGCCACATTTCATCAAATTTTCACCTTGGACCCTTCAGTAACATTGAAGCTCAAAATCAATCACCAATGAAATACATGCAACAAATACATCTGCATCAACCAATCACTGAAACTCAATCATCAATCTCTGATATATCTGAAACCTAATCATCAATCTCTGAATCAACCACAACTGAATCAATATATCATTGAAACCTTTGACATAACTCAATCACCTAATCATCAATTCCATCAATCAACTCGAATAGACAGATCAGTGTAACCAGTACACAGATTTGAACCCAGAACTCATCATCAACAACCAGAACCAACTTCAACCTCAAAAATCATATGTCGGAATGTATACGCTTCTTTAATGAAGCCAACTAGCATGTATATCCACCTCCCTTTAATCCAACCCATGTATATCTCTAAGAATACTGAATCATAAAATCTCTGAACCAAAAATTGTACCAACCAATGACATTCTAAAGACCTACTCTCAAAATATAGAGTTATAAATAGATAGCGGCAAGGATCACCCTTCTTACTCAATCAATCAATCAGCCAGACTCAATATCCTTAAACAATCAATTTTACTTTAAGAACTAATGAAGACATCGTTGACAAATAGTAGTAAAACATCAGCACTGGTCAGATAGATCAGTCATCTCTGAAAAACAAGCTTTTACTTTTCATACGCTACTTGGAAGAGCCGAACAAACGTGTATATGCGCCTTCACCAAGGCGAATCAATGTATAGATCTATAACATATAAACTTGCAGCTATTGCAAACTTCAGACATACCCAGATCATAGCATATAAAGGATAAACATGCATTAACATTCAGATATAGACTATCCATTATCATATCACACAAGTCATTTTAGGTCTGATGATCCTGATCCATCATTAGATTTCATCCATCTTCAAGCACTCGGGGGCGTACTTAGTTCAGATCAAGCAAAGCACCAAAAACCCATAACATGCATATTTTCTTTTGATCTAACTCTTCATAAGATATTCATTGCTTGCACACTTAGCCCTTTGATCCTCTCCTCCTTATATATTTTTAGCCTTTCTCAATACCTCAGACCAAAAATACACTTATAACTTATGGTATTCCTAGACAGAATCAAGTAACCGTTATTCCACTCAATATTGTGGGCTAATACCATGCTATGGACCCTTCGTATTACTTCACCTTAATTTCGTTAATTTTCCATCCCATACGCGCTTTTCCTCTTGTGAAAGTGCGCGCATACATATACGCTCTTTTTGTACAGGGAACCTGCTTGTATACGTCCTTTTTGTACAGTGAACCCACGTATACAACTTAATATGATTGAAAACATTCTTTTTCCTCAATTGCTTGATTCTGATCTATAGTCCTTTGTTCCATCATCCTGTTCTTTTGTACCATTACTTTGTTAGCTCTGAATAGACTTGTTATAATCTAATTTTCCATTGTACATTACTTTTGAATTGATTTCTTTGAACTACCCTGCATTTTGTCACATCTGTAAATACAACTACCATGCATTCTGTCACATCTGATATATCTCCTGTAGATTCATCTAGTTACCATATAAAAGCAAGTTGTTCTTCTACTAGTGGGTTGTCATCAAGTACAACACATGCATCATAATGCCAAAAATCTCCCCCTTTGTACTTGATGGAAACAAATTTGGTGTTTGGTCACCACAACTTGTAAATAATATCAAGACAAGCACCAAGTTGTTCTAAACATCAAGCTACTCTCCAAATACCAAGAAACTCTCGCCCTTTGACATCAATGGCAAAGGGTTGACTGACAAATGTTAAATAAAGACTTCGATATCTGAACTATTGAATATGAACATTAATCATGCTCCCCCTAGGCACATGCTAAATTCTTTGATCAAACCCCCCCTTAGTACATGCTAAGATGCACTATATCATCCATGCTCCCCCGGAGCATATGTAGAGTCTGCAGAAATATATAACATGACTCTATAACTCAACTATGTGAGTATAACCTTCCTATCACCAATGACTCGTACATACATCAATCACCCATCCAAGTGGGCATACACCAAATTTGACTAATCCACCCAACCAAGTGGGTTTACATATTTGACATGATCCTAAAATTCCACACATGAATGAATATGACAATTATTACATAATAGGTATTTACATGACCTTTACATAAAATGATATACATGACATTTATAACAAATACCAAATATCTAAACAAGACCATGATAGTTATTAGCAATTATCATACACCATAGATGATCTGCACCATAAGCATTTGTCAGTGGCATCCAAACTAGCAACCTATATATGTCCAACATCAGTTTGCAGGATTAGCCAATGTACCTTTAATATCATCAGCCTGTGACAAAGTATGCTGTATGTGGATATCAACTCATCCTCTTGAACTCATCAAGATCAACTTGCTCTGTTTCATTAATAGAAAGAGCCTGATCATAACCTTCCATGAATCAACTAAGCATATGTCATATCTCCAAGGAGTAACACAAGATCATTCACATCATATCATATGTATGTGAAAACACCATAGTCATTATCCATGACTATACCATCATCATCTTACCAAGCACTGTATGACCTTTCCATAACATCCCTCAAGATATCAACCATTTATCTTTACTAGGGATTTTTCCAACATCCCACATCTGATAAGCATTAACCATGACAATCAACATATGTGAGAATCAAGCCTATCATCATAAAGTAAGAAGTCATCATCATTATGTGAGTAAGCCATGTTTCCAAATAGTCATGTCTTCAAATAGATATGTCTTCATGAAACCTGCAATAACACCATTCTCTTGGCCAACCAACATGTATCAGCATAATATGTATCCATCATAGAGATAGCAATATGTATCTAGCAAACCATGAGCTCATAGTCATTTGTCAAGATTTCTTGATACCATCAACAACAACAATCCTCAACCATGTGAGAGCCAAGAACTATAGGAATCCTCATCCATAACTGCACCATATGAAGTTCATGAATCTTTGAAGGCATGATGACAATAACATAAAATAAATGACACTTATCAAATAATGAAGTTGTGTACTCAACCTTTGTTCTTCTCCTTGTCCTTATCAAGATCACTATGTAAGAAACATACCATATGTACTGTATGCATCATCAAAAGAGTCATCCACAATCATCCATAAATATGATCTGAATGAAAACTATGTGGCTCAAGCAATATAAGTATCATCAGATATTTCATCATAGGCAACTCATGACTGCAACATAGCATGATGTATCATTTAAACACTTCAACAACATAAGCATCCTCACCATTGATAAGAATAGTTATGTACCAAAGACTTCTAAACATAATGCCAACAATCCATTATTAGAAGCATAGCATATTCTCCCCCTAAACCTATGCCAACTGTTCACTGTCAGATCTGATCATTTCATATATCAGTAAGAATCATCAAGGCATCATCATCAACTAGTTATACATCAAGTCATCAACAACATATGAGGGTCAAAATAACTTCTAAGTAACATCCACAGACTGTAGTCATCAATCATCTAGACAAAAAAGACAATTGATAATTGTCTCAATCATATTAGACCCTTTTTCTGAGTCTTTCCCACTACATCTTCATCAAACCAACATATATGCGACTGTGCAGCTTCTAAGTCACGTATATACATGACTTGTATTTATGATAACTGCGTATGAGATTTAGAACACTGAAATTTCATACTTTCAGTTCCTCCTGAGTATGTTCTATCTATATGATGAGTTATACCACATTTTGCTGACTGTAATTCCTTCTTCTTCTATACCTTGGAGTGTGATGATGTTTTCTCCTTTTGGTATGCTAGCCGAAATTTGCTCCTGCATTCTTTTGCTATATGCCCAAACATGTTACAAGCATAACATCTTATATGTTTCATATTCCTTCTATAGCAATCAATGGCTTTGTGACCAAACATATTGCAAGAAAACCAATATCCCTTAATTTACATGGAAGCTAATGATCTTTTTGTTTGACTATTATTAGCTTGAACCATTCTACTTCTGCATCTGGCTGCAACATGTCCAAAATTATGACATATAAAACATTTAACAATTATTCATCATAGGAAATAACCTATCATCACTTCCATAGTTAGGAGTAAATGATTTTCTTTGAAGTATTTATTTCCTTAGTTGTTGATGGGGTTGATCTCTTATCTCCTTATTGAGCATTTCATATTTTGCAATAGGGTTCCTTGCCTCATCTTGTGAGCTAGATTCACCTTCAACAGTTTCATGAAAACCAAGACCATATTTGATGATAGGAGACCTTTGAATACTAGGAATATTATCCAAAATCTTAGCACTATCTTGAAATCGTTACATTTTATCCTTTTCTCTAATTTACCTTTTAAGATATTTACCTCAACTTGATATTTCTCTTCCTTTTCCAGATATTTCTTCTTCATGATTTCTTCAAATTTTCTTCCTTCTTCCGCTTGTTGTCTTAATTTTAGAATCTCATTTTCTTGTTCTTCATCTGCTTGAGGTAGTTCATTATTCTGCTTATTTGCGTTTTCAAGATCTTCTTTTAGAGAGACCATCTCAACTTCAAGACTTTTATAGTAACTGCATCTTTCTACAAGTTTCTTGATTGTTGTATCCTTTTCATTTACTTCATTCCTTAATGATCTTACTTCATCCTATAGCCTTTGAAATTGATCTTCCTTTTCCTTATTCTGCTTTCTTACTTTGTTTCCTTCCTCCAACTGAGCTTTTAACTTGGTAACTCCTTCTTTGTAGGTACATTCCCTTTTATCAATTAGGTATTTTTGATCTTTAATTGTGTCAGTGAGATTTTTAAATTATGCCTCTATTCGATTTCTTTCTCTTTCACCCATAAGAGAAAATTAAGTTTTTCTGTTATCGCATTCATTATATTCAAATGAACAGAGAAATGTATCACCAGAGGAAAACAAATTTGTACCTGATAATTCTTTTGCTTGTTCATCTTTATTATGAGGTGATTTTGAATTTGAAGAGTTTCTTCCACATAATAGTCGATCATCTCTCCCATTTTCATAGTTCCTTTGAGAAGTCTTCTTCTTCTTAGGTGCTTTCTTCTTTTGCTTCTTTCCCATTGTATCTGTGGATCTGCTTCAAGCGATCAAGCTTCTGCCAAAGGACCTGCAATGAAACCAATTGTTGGGAATAATAATGAGAGGGGGCGAGGTGCATCAGTATTTAAAGATCAATAAATTTTTCCATTTCATAATCATATTTATATACACTACTTCAGCGAAGGGAACTCGAGTTTGGATGCAACTATTCTTAAGGCAACTAGCGTGTATCTAGTGAACTTATGATTCAGTTAATTCACCATATGTTGATCTTTAATCAGTTAATCAATACTTTATTAAACATTAAACAGTAGCCATGTGCAGTAATAACAAAATAAACCATCACACATACAGAACACACATGAACAACAAGATTTAATGTGGAAACCCAATGGCGTAGAAGAACCACCTGTCGTTGTTGCCTTTTTATTATTTTTAATATAAAGAATAATCTGGTTACAATGTTGTAATGGTGCAGACTCATATCAGTATGCAGTCACCCACCTACAAAAGGCTACAACCTTCTCTCGTTCTCTAGCTTCTACTAGAAGGGAGCTACAAGCCCCTAGCTTTTGTACTGGCAGATATGTTTACGAGTACGTAGGCGCCGACCTACCACCTTCACTCGTTCTCCTAGTTTCTACTGGAAGGGAGCTCCAACCCCATGATCTAATCACCAGCCACCATTGGTAGGAAGCTTCAACTTCCTCACTGAAGGCTTCGACCCTCAGCATCCTCCAGGGATCATTTTTCATAAATTTTCATACTAGATACTCCTGGTACACAAAAACACAATATGTAGGCCATGTTTCATCAAATTTTCACACTGAACCCATCAGTAACATTGAAGCTCAAAATCAATCACCACTGTAATACATCCAACAAATACATCTGCGTCAACCAATCACTGAAACTCAATCATCAATCTCTGATATAACTAAAACCCCATCACCAATCTCTAAATCAAACAAAAATGAATCAATCAATCACTGAAACCTCTGACATAAGTGAATCATCTAATCATCATTTCAATCAATCAACTGGAATAGATAGATCATTGTAACCAGTACACAAATCTGAACCTATAACACTGCGTCAATGAACGGAACCAACTGCAACCTCAAAAATCATATGTCAGAATGTATACGCTACTTTAATGAAGAAAACCTGCATGTATATGCTACCTCTTTTAATCCAACCTATATATATATCTAAGAACACTGAAGCATAAAATCTATCAACCAAAAACTGTAACAACCTATGACATTCTGAAGAACCACTTTCAAAATACAGAGTTCTAAACAGATAGTAGCAAGGATCACCCTTCTTACTCAATCAATCAATCAGCGAGACTCAATCTCCTTAAACAAACAATTTTACTTTCAGATCTAATGAAGACATCATTGGAAAACAACAGTAAAATAGCAGCACTGATAAGATAGATTCATCATCTCTAAACAACAATCTTTTCTTTTGCATATGCTACTTGGAAGAGACAAACCAATGTGTATATGCACCTTCACTAAGGTGAAATAGCGTATAGATATGCAAATACTTACTTATAACCTTGCATCTATTCCAGACTTCAGATATACCTATATTATAACATATAATGGATAAACATGCATTAGCATTCAGATCTAGCCTATCCATTATCAGATCACATAATTGATTTCTGGTCTCATGATCTTGATCCATCATTAGATCTCATACATTAACAAACACTTAGGTGCATACTTAGTTCAAATCAAGCAAAGCACTAGAAACCCATAACATGCATATTTTTTTTGAGCTAACTCTTCATAGGATATTCATTGCTTACATGCTTAGCCCTTTGATCTTCTCCCCCTTATATAATTTTAGCCTTTCTGAATACCTCAGATCAAACCAAACTTAGAACATGTGGTATTCTTAGATGGGATCAAGTATTTGTTATTCCGCTCAATATTGTGGGTTAATACCATGGTATGGACCGTTCATATTCTTTCACCTTAATTTCCTTAATTTTACATCCCATACATGCTTTTCCTCTTGTGAAAGTGTGTGCATACGTATATGCTCTTTTTGTAAAGGGAACTCAGTTGTATACAACCTTTTCGTACAGTGAACCCACGTATACAACTTAAGATACCTGAAAACATTATTTTTCCTCAATTTCTTGATTCTTATCTGTAGTCCTTTGTTCTAGCATCTTGTTCTTCTGCACCATTACTTCGTTAGCTCTGAATAGACTTGTTATAATGTGATTTTCCATTGTGCATTACTTCTGAACTGATTCCTTTGAACTGCCCTACATTTTTTCACATCCGTCAACACAACTGCCATGCATTCTGTCACATCTGATATCTCTCATGTAGATTCATCTAGTTACCATATACAAGTGAGTGGTTTTGCTACTAGTGGGTTGCCATCAAGTACAACACATGCATCATAATGCCAACAGAAAGCTGACGATACCAATCTCAGTTTCACTATACCTTCCGTCATCCCCTAGCTCAATGTGCATCTAGATATCTTTCTCCTCCAGGTCACTTAAAAAGTCTCTACACCATTTCATGTGGAATGATACACCCAAGTCCAAGTACCATATGCTCCCCATCACTATGAAGACCATGCATGCAATAAGGGTAAAGTGAAGCTCAAATTCTAAAGCCAAGGATTCACCTACTGCTCCTCCCGAGGTATTTTTAATTGCCTTTTTTTGTGGACATTTCATGGCATAGTGCCCAAATTCATGACAATTTGAGCATCTAATTTTGGACAAATCTTTCTTCTTACCCCCTTTGATCGATTCTAGTTTGGTTTGAGATTTCTTCCCTTTTCCCTTCTTTCCCTTTCCAACCAATGGAATTTTTTCTTCATCATCGCCCTTGGGTGAAGTCCCATCTCTCTATTCCTCTTTATTTCCTCATGTACCAAATCAAACCATAAGCTTTCAAAATTTAATAGTTTCTCCCTCTTGTTCATTGAATCTTGATAACTATGCCATCTTTTGGGAAGGCCTAAAAGGGCTAGGCTTACCAATTCATCTTCTAAAACATTAACACCAACCCCACCAAGTTCATTGTGACATTGTGTGAACCTGCTCAGATATTAGGAATAGTGCCATTATTCTACATCTTGATATTTCGATGTTTATCCTTGAGCACCAACATCTTGTGGTCACTGCTATTTTCGAACAATTCTGTTAGTGCTTAACACATTTCGAATGGAGATTCTTTCCCATGGATATTTGAGACAATGTGATCTCGTACTCCCTCCACTATTATTCTCCTTGCCTTAGATACATATTTCTTCCATCAAGCAAGGTTCTGAGCATCATAATGCTTGAGGTTTTGAAACATATGTCTTGATGTATTCTAGCAAACCATTGGCATCCAATACCATCTCCATGTGACCCTTCCATGCGATTAAACTAGAGGTTCCTTCCGAGGAATACTCTAGCCTCAACCCCTTGAAGGTCATCTTCTTAGCTCTGAAGAGATTTTGCTACACTAAACTACAACTTTGACCCCCCTGATAATTAACTTTGAAATTCTTATTCAACTATGAATCATGCTCTCATACCATGTAGAAATTATGGTGTATATTTGCAGCTTATCATGAAGTTTTAATACAATTCATGAGGTACAACCCTACTTTATTGCTCTATGGAAGTCAATTCACAATTTAGAAAAAAAAAATCAGACATGCAATAAGAAATAACACACATGCACACAATATTTTTCCTAGGGAAACAAATCTACTAAAAACCCCAATGCTTTCTTGCATTAATCTGATGAATAGAGATGTATTACAATTTCTTTGCTCAACTGAGCACAACCTCGAAGTGAATAACCTATCTCTCTTCTTATTAAGAAGCTCTAATCTAGACTTAGTCAATTTCTGCCTCTCCTTGATCCCCTATTTCCTTGTGCAATTCCTTAAGAAACCAGACCCCTATTATTTAGAAATTTCTCAAAAATGGATTGCACAATTCCCAAGGTTGATGATATGATTTCATGCAGCACTTGTACACTCAGGGCTAGTCTACAACTAATGCTACACTATCTTGTAATCTCAACCAGAGTTGGGGAACTTGAATTTTCTACATGCACTAGCTATTTCAGGCTAATTAATCTATTATCTGGATGATCATTGAGTTTGACAAAGTCCAACTGCACAAATGACCTTCCACCAGTTCCTCCAATAGTTGGAACTAGTTTAACTGAAAATAACTTGAGATAATTGACTTTGATTACTACAAAATAGCAATCACGCATGCTTAACTGAAATTTAACACTTGCAACTTGAATTTACTGAGTAAACTAGATGACACAAGCCATGTCACACAAGTTAAATGCATCCAAGTTGTCTGCTGATGTGGAAATTTATTTTTTCTCAATTTAATCAAGGCTAATTCAAATTTATAATTTCTTGCTACATTTTTCAACACTGACCCGTTTAAAGAAGATTTCAAAAGCATCTAGGAACCATGACATCCTTGGAGCATATCTCTGAAATTTTAGATAACCAATTATTGAAAATTTCACCCCATGTACACAAAGATAGTGTCTCTATCTCCTCAAATTTTCACAGTTTGAAACATCCTAGAAGAAAATATATAGAAAAATTTCCAAGATGACCTATTCGAATTAGATTTTAGGAGCATTCACAACCCAAAACTTCATCAGAGCATATATCCAAAAGTATAGTGAAACAACATCTGAAATTTTTACCACATGTAAAAAAATTTATCACCTATGTCTCCTCAAAGTTTAATGTCCGAAACATATCAAAATAAAGTTATAACAAAAATTCCAAGATGACTCGATCACTCCACAAATCAGATTTTTAGTCTACCTTTAAAACCCCAAGTGTATTTGTTATCTTCGTTTTTGCACCTTAGACCTTTTTTTGCTCGGATTAGCTTCAAATACACTCATATATCATTTATTTATAGAGTTTCTATGTTCTCTTATGGGGCCAACTTTTAAAAGTATATATTTTGACCTATATTTTATGGCTAGGCCAAGCTAACAAAATCTTTTCATATCTCATCATTCCTATGGCATGAAAGGGAGCTCCATATACCATTGTATAGGTTTAAAAATAATTTATTAAACCATATATCCTATGCTCCCATTTTAGCTAGGTATTTAGAGTAAAAAGGCCTTCAAATATAGGGTATCCAAACTAGGCATCAAAATCCCAATGTCAATATTTCTAACAATCTCCATCTTGCAATATTGATCTTAGATATTTGTACTCTCTACCTATCTTTGGCATCAATTACAAAAATATTTCCAACAATAATATGACCACCATATTGATTGTAGTGCCCCACTATAATTAACTAGATTTTACATTATCTTAACCCTAATATTACCCTGATATAGCCTTATGGCACATAGATTATTCCCTGAGGACTTAGGTCAATGATTTAGTTATCTAAATTTAATTGTTAGTGGATATGATAATAATTTTGATATTCCACTTTTATGTTATGAAGATAATTGTTGTGATGGACCTGTTTGATGACTATGTGTAATTGTGTGATGGATTCATTATGTTGTATTGTTCACATATTCTGAATATTAGCTTCTTGGTTGCAATTAGTGATTTGTTGATGATTATGCCATGGTGATAATTTAGCATGCACAATTATATTGATGAATAACATTATGAACATATACTATTGATGATTATTGAGTGTGGAAGGAGACCACCTGAATGCACCTATGTGTGATCTGTCAACGACCTCTGGTTTGATATGAATTGTATCTTATTTTCTTAAAAATATAAAGCTGAATTTAAAATTATGCTGTGAATATTGATGGCATGCTAGTTGGTTGCAAATGTAGGTTAGTTTCTTGGTAAAATGACTCACACATGGGTGATTAGGCTCTAAAGATAACTGAAACCTTATGGGAGCGGTGGGACAATGTCCTTGATTCCACCCATTAGCACTCCCATCATGACTTAGGATGGAAGGTGTTAGGATACCTTTGCCTTTAAGATCATGATGCCATGGGGGTAGACCCCAAATTGGGTCTCTCATGAGGATTTTACTGGGGAACACACTTCAAGGCCGATTCCTTGATCCCCAACACCATCAATCTCAGTAGAGAGGGTGATATCGGAAAGGATAATAGTCTCCATCATCACACCCAGTTATTCCCCTCATAGTCACTGGATGATTGAAAGGAAAGTGAAGTGGCACCCTTGGAACTTCAAGGGAAGTTCTTAAAAGGGAATGACTAACTTGACACTCTTGGAATCAAGAAGAAATTGATTGGCATGGCACTCTTGGAAATTTGAAGATAAGATCTTGAAGGGCATGACTAGCTTAGTACCCTTGAAATCAGGAAGAAACTATTGAAATATAATTAATATATGATAATCATACTAATTCACATAATGTGGCAAATAAGGTTTTAGAACCAAGTTATCTAAAACAATAATAACCCTTGGGGTAAAAGGTAGAATATGAAGAAATAAAAATATTGGACCAATTGAGAAATCTACCCTTCCTTCGTTTGGAAACTCTTAGGTAGATAATGTGCATATAAAGTAACTCCAAAGTACACAAGTGTTATAATAAGCAAAGGAGGGAAGGGACATAGAGTTAATTAGAAACATTAAACCTATAATAGTTTAACCTTGTTTAGAAGAGATGGTGGTGAATGAAAATAAAGAGGAATAAATTATATTAAAGAAATTTAATTTCATGAGAGAACCTCCATGTGGTAAGATCCAACACAATAATCTCTAGTAAGGGTCAATTTGAGATAAACTAGGGTGTAGTTGGGGGACCAAATCCAAGTCCTACCAATTGACTGCAGTAATGAATTCCAAATAAGGAGAAAAAAAGGGGGATCAAGAGACATCTAGGATAAGAGATAGGAAGTCATGTTGGGGTAATAAAAAATATTATTTATGAATAAAAATTAAGTAAATAATTTAGGAGAGCCTTCGTGAGAGGTTGTCACATGGGTGGGTAAATAATCAAAATTTTAGATTAATAAAAATAATTTTCCATGCACTACTAAGTGTCACCTATGAAGCCTCCTATAAAAGAATGGGAAAGCTATGGGAGAGGGATCACTTTCTTCCCAATTGTTGGATGAATTACATAATGCTCTTGTGAGTAACTACGAAGTCTATAATGAGTTTGGTGAGGTGGAGGTCATTAGAAAGGGTACTCTTGAACCAAGAGTGCTCTCGTCTATTAGGTAGTTTTCTTCCTCTACTTTATAGCCCCATTGCAACTTGGGGGTCCGTGGGGAAGAAGACTACGCAAGGAGTAGGTTGGGAGGTCAACTTGTGAGTCAACGATGTTTAGTTGGGAAGAAACATTCTTCACGTATATATGGACAACAACAAGGTAGCGCAAGTGGTGAAAAATCCAAGATCGAATCTCCAATCCTAGATGAACGATACCTGTTACATTCATGGTGTTATATTACATGATTCCATTGTATCTGTATTACCAAAATGTAAAAGTGAATTATATGATGGTTGAATTGTAAATTTATGAGCTATTGACATATGTACCTTAAAATTTATGTGTTTCCAATGATTGATGTATTTTTAAATATATGTGATCTTCATAATGAATGTGGCTATCAAATAACTAATTAAAACGAAATATTTATTTGCTAATTATTTGCAATATCGCAACATAAATCACACAACCTACAATTTAGTTAAATGTGAATTACGTTCTTATATCTAGAACCTGTTTCTATTATCTTGCAGTCTGATTTAAAAAGAAAAATGGTGTCATAGGGATGGTCCCTACATTGACATATTCTTTATTTTAAGTGTCACTTAATGAAAGCTTCTAGAAAGAGCTTGAAAAATGTAACGAGATATTCATGGTGATTGCCTATCTTTCTCAACATGAGAATCATCATGGTATTCACTATCTCTATTTATTATGTTCAATTTCTGTGTTCACCTCATTGTCAAATTCTATTTTTTGTCCTTTCTTTTCTTTTGGATTTGAAAAAAATAAAACAATTGGTGAAGGGTTATTGGTGTGAATTTTAATGGCATTAGAAACTTATACCAATAATAATAAGATTATGTACCTCAATGCACTACGAGGAAAATACCCTCTAATGGAGGTTTTTGTGGAAGCGGTTATAAAAGTAGTCCAAAAACCTGTTTTTAGTGGAGTTGGACAGGTGGATGTTTTAGTAGATGTTTTTTAACGATGGGTCTATAATATATGAACGCAACAGTGTTTTACTTAATTATACGCACCAGTGCTTAATAGCAGATGGTGCACTATGGTAGAGTTATTTTGTATATAAAATAAAAAAATAATGGTGCGTTAAGTACATAATGCGTACTAGTGTATGTACTACTCAATAGTACCAGAATAGGATTAAAGCTAAAAAAATGTTAGTCGTAAAATTAATTTTTCCTAGTCTAGTGCTATACTCTCATGATGTCCCTATGTGAAACCCGTATATGAACGCCCTGGTGCATAAATAATATGGTACACCATTGTGGGACTTTTAATTTAAACATGGTGGTGCACTTCTTGTATTATATGCACCGATGCCGATAATTGAACTGAATGACCCAATGCTTAATATAAAGTGGTGCACCACTGTAGAGTTATTTTTTATACAAATAAAAAAGAACAGTGTGATACTTACATAAGGCACATAACTCCGTATACTATTCGACAACACCAAACAAGGGTTAAATTTTAAAAAAATAAAAATTGGTCGAAAAACTCATTTTCACCATTTCGGTATTCTACTCACATAAAGCACTGGTGCTTTCCATTTTTACGAAAGCCCCAGTCTGTAAACACATGGTGCACCATGGTAAGGTCTTTAATTTAAAAAACATCAGTACAATACTCATATAATAAGCATCGGTGTCATTAATGGAATTGTACATCCCAATTCTTAATACACAATGGTGCATCATTCGAGGGTTACTTTTTTAAAAATAAAAAATAATGGTGCACTAAGTAAATCTTGGTTTTAAAATTCATTTTCACCATTCTAGTGCTATACTCGCACAAAGCCCCAGTGCTATGACCTTTTCTGAATGCCTCAATGCGTATACAACATGGTGCACCATTGTAGAACTTTCAATTTAAAAATAATGATCCACTAGGTGAAACAAGAGCACGGATGCATATACTACTTGATAACACCAGACAAAGGTTAAATTGGAAAAATATCAGTTGTAAAATTCATTTTCACCATTTTAGTGCTATACTCCCACGAAGCACCAGGGTTATTACCATTTTGAAATGCCTTGGTGCATACATAACATGATGGCCATGGTAGGGATTTTAATTTAAAAAATTGTGGTGC
Organism: Pinus tabuliformis; assembly: GCA_031772625.1. NCBI lineage: Eukaryota > Viridiplantae > Streptophyta > Pinopsida > Pinales > Pinaceae > Pinus > Pinus tabuliformis. Next base: position 472,395,997 of record CM062805.1, read on the forward strand.
ACTTCACAAATAATCTATACCAGTGTGGTAGGTTCGAGTGCATTGGAATAGGGTTAAATAAAAAAACTTACCGGTTGTAAAACTCATTTTTACCATTCGTAGTGTTGTAGAGCTCTTCAGCACGAGTGTTACTTTTTCCTCTATGAAGCAAAATGCTATTGGTGCTTCGCTTTCTTGCCATCCTTCCGTTCGTTTCTCACTGTGTGCCTTTCAAATTTTGTCAAATGGTGGTCAAATTCATTTTTTCTATTTACGTGGAAATTATGCCTCCCCGACAAGTAAATGTCTAGGTAATGTCTATGTTTCTCGGTAACTTGAAGTTTTAGTGGAGTACAATTCAAAATTTGGTTAAAAAGTGTGTTTTTTTGTTTTATTTATTTTTTCTGCGTGGTGCACTCGAGAGCTTTGACTCTTACCATTCATAGTGCACCCTATAAATTTGTAGGGTGCACCATAAACCAGTGCACAATGTTTACGTACCATAATTTTGTAATATTATTCAGTGCATTTTGTAAATAGAAACACACTAGGTTGTGAAGTTCCATGACACACCACTTTAAAAATGATAATGTCTACAACCATGCATCTAGTAAAACTAACTTCCCGGTGCATTTTTTGATTACCAAACACACCGTATACTATTAAAAAGTTATAGCTTGATGTGTTTGGTAACTTGAATGTTTCAGTGTAGTGTGTCAATGTAAAATTAAACACTAGTGTGAAATGTTATGTCAACGCACCACATTGAAAAATAAAAATAACTGACGTTATATATGTTCGCAGACCAAAAGTTGTGCATCAAGTCAATGTACACAGTGTTTTTGGTGCATTCCTTTTTTTTGCCACACCGCGTACAATGCATTCCTGTTTTTTTGGTGCATTGAGGTTGATTTTTTTAATTAAAAGTTATATGTCCATATTTGTAAACACATTTTTCATTTAATAATTTTTTTTTATGTTTTACATATGAGGTTGATGTATTTTATATGTCAACCATCCAAAATAATTGAATGGAGACAGGAGCAACAGTGGCAGGAATAGAGGGTTGACTAGTACAATATGATACAAGAGTAAGAGGTGCGGGAGAGGGAGGTGGATTTGTACTGTGACCCTATTATCGTAGTGACCCAAGGCCTTTTGACAAATGCAGACCTAGAGTACTATTAGGAGGCTACATCCTTGAATAAGCGCTTTGGGTTGTTGGAACAACTGATTCGTCGGTGGGATGTTCGCTGACACGCTTGTTATGCCAGTCTTCATATGTGGTACTATCCCAGTAAAGATGACATTTATTTTATTATTGGTCTATCCAAGAGGGGAGGATTTTCTCCAGTTCCTTTATATCCCCCATGGTGTTGCAACAAAGAGTCAATTTACCTACTCTCAAAGATACATTGGGGACACATAGTTTCCCCAACAGATATTTAGGTGTCTGGTGGACAACTACATATCACTTCCTTTGGTGCAGAGAAGGTTAGGTGCCTCTCACTATTAGTGAGTACCATTGCACACTATACTAATGATGGGAAACACATCAATTTCCATATTTTATTTTATGTTGAATATTTGGTGCAAAGGCCATGATGTCTCAAATGCTTTGCCATTTTTTTTGCAGCAGTTTTGTATAACTTTAGACAGATGTCATGCTATGAAACAAGGGAGGTCGAACTTCCCCTTTTATTCAGAGCTATTTTATTTATCGTTTGAGATGTTTCTAGAGATGAGGCATGCTTTTGAACATCACCTTCCTAGGCCAATAATTGAGGTACATATGCACATGTGGGGCAAGATGATGTCTGAGAGGGGTTAGTCAGAGTATCCAGACAAGATTTCCTCTGATGCACTGGGTTTACTAGCCAGTGAGGCCAATCACATATTCATCATGGTGTTGTGTCCTTATGTAGGGATGGATTGGTGGTAGTTTCCCAACATCCTCTGCACACAGGATGAGTCGACAAATGAGAGAGGTAATATTAGTGCTTTCTTTAAATTAATATAGTTTCATTTTATTGTCTTAATTAATTAGAGTTAAATTTATTCTAGCATGTTCTTTAACTTGTTTTATTAAATTGTTTAATGAAATTGTCTAATTATTGTTGTATACTATATATTTTGTAGATATTGGCATAGTCGTTGGGGATATGCTTCCTCCTCCATCAGATGCATAAGCAGAGATGGTCGAGGCCATGGAGGGTGAGGGATGTCCTCGGATGTAGATACATGTGGGCATGTAACTCCTGCATAAGAATGAATTAGATTCAGGATAGAGTTGGGCGACCTAATCTCTATACTTTTGGTTAAGGTGAGAGTCCACCTTGTGACAGCTCGAGACATCAGGGAAAATCCTAAGTTCCTCGAGCTCTAGATGGACTTGATGCATGCTATCATGAGTCTTATGCATAATATTGTCAAAGTTACCAAGTTTATACTAGCATTGAGGAGGGATGGCCATGCAACAGATACACAGTCTTCACATAGTACTACTTCATCAGATGATGATCATGCTAGTTATCCTTCTGATAATACTCCACCTCCTTAGAATGGCCATTGAGAAGATACACAATACTCACCTAGACGTACTACCCCATCGGATGATGTTTAGGGTAGTGATACTTTTGGTAGTACTCCATCTCCTTCTCATTCACCTCATGATCAACCACTACCTCATGTTTCTCCTTAGAGAGCAGACCAACTGCCTCCTCCTGCACCTCATTCTTCGACTCTTGTGGTAGTTGACCATCCATTGCCTTTTGCTACAGACCACACTGCCATTAGTATTATTGTATAATGTATTTTATATGAGCTATTTGATTTGCTTGTATATATATATATATATATATATATATATATATGGTGAATTTTTTTGTTCATGTTGATGTACTTAATTTATATGTTGGTGTTGATGTGTATATTCTTAGGTCATGTTATATATGTTCATTTAATGTGCTTGCAAATAGATGTGTATGTTATAACAATTATTTGACATGAGATGTATATTTGAGAATGTACGTGGTGATGATGTTAGACAATGCTTGTTTTTTTAGATGTCATCATGATGATAATCATTAAATACAAATTTCAAAATATTTATAATAAAATTAAAATATATAACTGACTCACCTATATAATCACCTATAATTAAAAAAAAATGTTCGTAAAATATTGGATTATAAAAATAACATTACAATAATTTGATTTTATAAATTAAATTTTATTTATGAATGATAATTATGAATAAATCATCGTTAAAAAGATATTTATTAATTATAAGTATTATTTTAAATATATTTTTTAAATTAATATGTATTTTTTATTTTTTGTTTTTTAATTTCTAATGTTTCAATTAATAAATAAGAAAATGCAATCAATAAACTAATATCAATAATATTTATTTAAAAAATATAAAAATAATCTTTTAATCTTATTTATAAAATTCATAACTTAAGTCATAATTTTTTGTAATTAATTAAAATTTAATATAACTTAAAAAAAATTATTTAATAATATTTAATTTATCATTAAAGTTATAAGAGTTTGAAGCAATTTAAATTTAATATTTATAGAAACTATTACCAATTTAAATTCAAATTTAATATCCTGCCAATTATATAAAATACCAACATGATGGATAAAAAACAATATAATTAGCATGGAATATTGTTACATGTGATTATGATGATGATGCCCTATTAAATTATTGGATTTGTGTGCTGGCTAATGACTTTTATATGTGTTAGAGGTGTATATAATTAGATGATGTTAGTGAATTTGAATGCGTATTTTAGATTATGTTTATGATTGTTTGATGATTATCATCATGACTTTTATTTTTATGAAATGACATATATTTATTATAGATTATATATTGGTGAACTTATACCAAAATTTTATATATGAAATTACATGCAAAATAACTTACATTAAATAAAATATGCAATTTTTTAATTATAAATTACAAAGTTTAATATGGTTGAAATTGTAATTGTAAAATTACCATAAATATTTTTCTATTGTATAGACAGTTCATACATATTTATTATAACTAATGTTTTTCAAAAAACAATTACATATGAATAAATGTTATTTTCCATTGTATTATTTACTCTTTTTTAATAGACTCTTCTACCCTAAAAATTGTTATTAAAAAAGTTATGATCTCAAATCGTAAGCATTATATTGGCCCTAAAATTTTATGGATGCAAATCTTCTTATATTTGTTGTTTTTGACATTATTTTGTAAGTTGATTGCTATCAAATTTTTTAATTACTTCATTAATTGTATTTTTAGTCAACATTGGGGGCATAATTTAAATATTTCTAAACACAATGGTAAAAGCATGTAAACGAACAAACAACTAAGTTGAAAACCAAATTATCACAAAATCCAAATTTAACTTATCACAAACTTAGAATTAAACAAATATGTTAAAATTTATCTTTTAAATTATAAATTAAACAATACGAAATACTTAGTTTTAAGTGTAAAAACAATTTCATTGGAAAAAAAAAAGTGTAAAAACAATTCCATTGGAAAAAAAAGGTGTAAAAATGTTTGTGAATTTCTTACAACTTATATAAAATTCCAAGAAGACATGAATAAAAAACAATATAATTAGTGAAATAAAGAAAAAAACATACAATAATAGCATAACTGATGGAAAGACACAAGTATATATCACTCTCCGTTGTCATCACCATGATTATCTTCCTCGCTTGACATGATCACACTTGTTGTTCTCAAAAATATTTTTTAATATAGGGTTGTGCCTTAATACAAACCACCAATCCATATCCAACACACAAAAAACCTGGTTGTAGTGTTTGGGGAAAACATAAGACTCCCTGGATTCATGCCACCACTTTGGAACAAAGAGAAGTCCACTTCAATGATCTGTTGTATCTTTCCTACGTAAACTAACATCCCATGTATTAGGTTTTGATCGGTGGCTAGCACGACTAGATTAGTCGAACTCAACTTCCAGTCCACATTCTTGTGTCATGTGTGCATAATCGACATCCTTCGTGTGAAAATGATGTCCATATGCCCACATAGATGAGAACAAATGCACCTATAAAATAGTGAAAAAATCACAATGTCATGTGTTTAATAACCGGAACATAATTAAAATATAAAATATGGAAGTTACAATTCAAAGGTGCATTATGAAGTTAAAAATGTACACGAAGATATACACCCAATCTACCAACTTCTTGCAGTATGTTCCTCTCAATAAGAGATTCCGACGTTTTTGAAATGGTGGAATATTTTTTGCATATGAACTCGAGTATGAATCAAGATATTGCCAATTTGGATACATTTTTATTCAACTTCACATGGATAAAATAAATAAATTCAACTAGATAATTGAAATATAAATAAAATATGAGCTTACTAGAGATGGAAAGGGAGATCTTGCCAATTCGGATACATTTTTATTTAAATTGACATGGAAAAAAAAATATTCAACTAGATAATCAAAATATAAATAAAATATGAGCTTGCTAGAGATGGAAAGCAAGAATTTAGCAAAGGAATTGAGAAATATAGAATGAGATGGAATTAGAAGAATTGGCCATTTCATATTATGAGATTTTCTCCCTACATTTTTTCAAAATCAAAAATAAATGTTTTTGTACATATCTAAAATTAATTTCGAAAATTATATAACCACAATTTGAATTTCAAAATTGCTTTCAAACCATGTTTTAGGAATAAGACGTCCTTAAGAGGAAAATGTGTACTATGAACTACTCTAACTCATGTGGATGCATCCTAAAGGATAGTTTGAGATGAATATGCCATTTTATGTGAAAATAAAAATTCAAAAAACTTTTAAAGCATATCGGTGCTCTTGTAAAATTAATGACGCTGATAGCTTTAAATACTAACCACACTAATGCATTAAAATAATAACTGCACTAATGCGTAAAAATAACAATCGTAATGGTTTCCAAGATTTGAAAAATAAAAAAAGATTTCTATCATATTAGTGTGTTAAAAAATTCCAACGCACCAATAATTTATCTTAATTGATTTAATGCATGTTAAATACATTTGTGCTTTTTACTATGAAGCCCACAAGAAAAGGGCATTATTTTATTTTTTTTCAAACTGAAGAATGAGCCCTAATTTATTTTTTGAAATCTAATTTCGTAAAGTTTTTTAAATAGTAAGAAGTTGTTCACTATGTCATAATTATTCACAAAATTTCAATGGAGTGATTTGCAAGGGAAACATATTGGGAGCATTTTGGTGCAACCTTACATCGTGATTCACTCAAAACCTTAGATAGTGAAAATTTTAAGTTTTATTTTTGATTTTGCTAATATTTTTTTTTACAATTTCCGTTAGTTTTAAACTCAGAAAAATAAAGTAAAAACCCTGCATAGTAAAAATTGTACTATTTATTTTACTAACAATTTTTCTTACAATCTCTGTTCCTATTTAGATTTAATTGAAATTTCAAAAAAAAAATCAATACTTGCCTCAAACCCTTACTTTTTCTTGTTTCTGTGACTACAAAATTTCACCTTCGTCCCTCTACCACTTCACAATTAAGGTTTTTCATTTTAAGCATTTTAGATTTAATGGGTTTGTGATATATATATATATATATATATATATATATATATATATATATATATATATATATATAAGATGTTTGACATGTAAAACATGTAAAGTAGGGGGCCCTGTGATTGAATTAGATTCAAACACTGTCATCCCTGCTTGCTTTTAAAAAAAATGGCTTATGTTTATAGACGCACCATGTGTAATATAACGCATAGTGTGCCTTGGCCAAATAGCACCATTAAATCCAAAAAACTTGTGTTTAATTTTTTATATTTCCGTTTTTTACCGTGATGGTAGTCCTTTTATGATTACATATCACATCGTCATAATTTAGAGTCATTTGAAAAATTATTTCTCATTGTTGGTGCTGAACAATTAAACGTGCATTTACTAAATTAAACACATGGGTGCGTTTATGCACATAAGTGTATTGGTTATGATACCTCCTTTTAGCTTAATATTATGTGACTTATTTATAAAATATATTTAATGGTTTCTGTATTGAATGGTACAAGTTGTATATTGATAAAAAAAAATTCTGAGAAGTTGTCAAGCAATAAAACTTTTGATCAACATAATGATAATACATACAAAAAAGTGGAAAATACAAGTTTTTTGTAAACTCTTTAAAAAATTAAAATTTTTGAACTATATGTAACTTTAACTAATATGTATTGGTTATTGTGTATCATGCAAAACCACAAAATGAGGAAGCTCAGTAAGATTTTTTCTGATCTAAGTGTAGAAGATAGTAAAAGCCTAATAGAAAAATTACAGAATGATGAATTAGGTGAATGAAAAAATACTATTCAATATGACTATTTTTATTTATTTATTTATTTTTTAATAATAATATACTTAAGAACATTAGATAACATGTTTCAAACAATATATTAATTCATATATGTCTAATGTTCTATAAAGACGAAAAATGAAGGAAAATAATGTCATCCTAAGAAAAATAATTATTAAACATATAAATGACGATGAATTGGTACTTAGCTCATGTGGAGTGGTGCTGAAGGTTAATGAAAGGGGGGAAAGTTTTACAAAACTATGAGTGATATAGTGGAATGAACTTATAAACGTACTTTCCACTTAAAAAAATAGTATTTCAATGATTTCAAGAACAAAATTATATTTAAACTACAATAGGTGCTTCCAGAGCAATGGTCAATGAGACGTGTCAGATTGGCAATAACAAAAACATACATCAACAAAAAAGAATCTTTCAAAAAGTAATATTCCTAACTACTTTTTTTTCTAAAATTATATGTATATATTACTACAAAGCATTTATTTATTAATATCAATTTTGTTATATTTATTTTTCATATATCAATATAAAAATATTATTTTGAAGCTTCTACGATTTGTATTCTGTGTAGAGTTATCTTCCGGGATTATCACATCCATAATTGTTTAAATCGAAGTTTCGAGCCATCCACCGTGGCTCATCATCAGGATAGATCAATAAGTGATCTATGATGATGAGCCATCGTGGATGGCTCGAAACTTCGATTTAAACAGTTAGGGATGTGATAATCCCGGAAGATAACTCTACACATAATATAAAAATAGTCTATTACTTTTTCAAGAAAATTATGAAAATCCCAAAGAATCGACAAACTAATATCTGAAACATGCCAGCAAGAATGCCCAAAAAAGTGTAAAAGGAGATGGTCAAATAAATGGACATAATTGCATCACAAGAGGAGCCATATAGAAAACAACGTGGTTTAAATGTATGTAACCATTGGTTTCTTCTATTAGGTACATATAAACAAATAATTTAACATTAAATATTAATTTTCAAGTATTTTCTCCTAGAAAATAAAACAAAATGGAACTTATTTAACACATAAAATAGGTCCACAAGGAAGAAAATGGTTGATATCAAAGATTGTGAGTAATTGTTAATATTTACTTATAACAACTTAAGACTTCATTTTTGTATATTTTTAGTTGTTTTACAACAACCATCCTTGATTATCTTCAAAGGTGCTAACTTACAAAGAAGATTCATCGGGATAATTGATTGACATTGGGTTAAATATGGGTTGTGAGTATATGTTCGCATATCAAAAATTAATTGTGGAATTTATAAGTCTCTATATTGTTTTACTTCTCTGAGTTTATAATTAATAAAACAAAAAATCCTTGATATTAAATCTATGATTTATTATGGGGCATAAAACTTGCAAGAAACAAAATATGAAACTATGACATTAGAAGAGTCGTTAAAAGAGGGCATGGGATTTGGTTTTAAAAGAATGTGAATAATTTAGAACTCAATTCTTGCTATGGTACATTGCTTTTCGAATTACATTGATGTATATTATTTATTTCATTTTTCATTATTCTCACCAATGTAGATACACTCATTACATTTTAGTTTTATGTTTGTAGATGGAATCTGAAGAAGACAAAAATAATTGATGCAATCAACAAAACATTCATTCAAGTAACCTAAGTCATGGAAGTAGCTCAAACACTGATATTAGTTCCAACGAAGAATGATGATCTATTTGGATATCAATGCAAGTTGTTTTATTTTTTGAAATAATTGTCTGTGAAAAGTCAAACATTTTGTTTAATGTAATGGACATAGTGTCCCAATTGAAAGACAAGGGGCTACCAATAACTATCTCATTTTGTATAAAAAAGAGCCTCTTATTCATATATAACAAAATACATTTTAATATATTCTATTGTGTTTTCCAAAGTCGCTATGAAATCTTACACCACTGATTAAATATATTGATGATTAAATATTATAATGAAGAGATGTGAAATATGATGATATAAAAAATTAATCCAAACATCATATACAAATGCACTAATCAAACATTAATTTATATCAATATTATTATAAGATATATGTCGATTTTTCAATGAATAACATATTTAAAAATAACAATAATTGCACTTTCATATGTCGATGTTTCTAAAAAAGAGAAAAATGGATACTGGTATATTGTATATTAATGTGAACCACTCTAAATATGATCTTCTCAAGAATGATATTTACAATAATAAAAAACGGTATCCCAATGTGTTTGTAAAATAAATACACACAAGGGGAAGATATACATTCCATGCACCATTGTGATTCGCCTTTAACACACCAGTGCATCGTTACCTTTAACGCACTGATGCATTAAATTAGTACGTAAAAGGACCATTACTACAAGATTTTTTTGTTTCTCCCAATGCCTTTTGGGAAAATTATAACACCAATGATTTTTCAAGCACATAAGCACTGGGGCGTTATACTTATGAAGCACTAGCATCAATAAAACTCATCAACATCGATGCATTTTTACACATAACTACCCACTGCATTGGAGAAGATAAAAGCACTGGGGCTGCAAGATTTTTTTTCCTACCCTGGTGCCTTTCATGAAAAGTATTGCTCGGGGTATTTTTGGAAGACAAAAGCATTAGGGCAGTATAATTTTTAGGTACCAGTGTTGTTTGCATTCAACGACCTGGTGCATGGTATCATAGATTGTGCGAATTGATACATTTTTATTACTAGAGCACCAATGCTTTTATAAATTTAACGCACCAGTGCTCCAAATGTAAGTATCCAGTCCCAATGCTTTTATTTTTTACAACACCGATTCTTTTATAATAGTGGCCCACTGGTGTGTTTTTTCTACTAAGTGCACCGATAACCGCTAAGAAAATATTTTCTAAAACCTATGGCCACCCATAATTTTTTATTTACGATGAAGTTTCATTATCATCTATGCTAAAGCATCCGCTACCACAAGCGGGTGTTGTAGCAGAGGTTTATCTTTTACAATTTTTTCTAGTTTTATAACACTAAAAACCTCCGTTATAACCTCTCCTAGAAGGTCTTTTCCTTGTAGTGATGATAAATTTGCAGAGCAAAGAATAGACATCAAGTGAAACCTATGAAATGAGGTTTCCCCTCTTTCTTCATCTTCACATATTCCATCACTCTAAAGGTATTTAGTATGTTGGTTCATCATTATTTTGTTGCATATACAATACTCTATGTTATGATAATAATTATCACTAAGTTTTATTTACTTAAGCATATTCAACATTCACCTCTTACCCACTTAGTATGTAATTCATATCATCTCCATTACTGCAATAAATACTTAATGGTAACAAAATGAATATAATTAATAGTAAAATATAACACAATGTATATATTAGTTATAATTTTAGTTGAGCTGTTGTAGATATAGCGCATACTTTTCATTTGTTTCACATAGAAATGTGTTAATGAATTTTTTAGGATAAAACCCGTATTACGCTTAATGGAGTTTTCTAACTTGTGTGTTCTCAAATAAGCTTAGAGATATTAACTTATGCAAAATGAACTTTATGATCATCACAGGATATAAAACTAGGATTACAATATTAAGAATTGTAATTCTAATTATTCATTTTTCTACATCATCAAATCCTCCTTTGTTTTGTACATTGATCATTCCCTTTTCCCTCGAAATCTAGGCATCCTTATCTATGCCATGCTTCTAGAGTTTTTTAATTGTTTGTAGCAGCATTGCGTGAAAGTGACGTATCAAATATTTTGAGAATGCCCCAAATCTATGTTTCCTTGTGCTTCAAGCACACGATATATGAAATGTATCATTTACAAAATTAATATTCATACCAATATTTTGGATCTTTAATAAGATTCCTAAGAAAAATATGTAGAATGTACCATAATTGTTTTTAATAAATCAAAATCTATGCATTAGGGATTATAATCTAACAGTTAATGTAACTCTATCGATAAGAAATAAGAATCAATATCATCAATAATAATAACATACTTGGTGGTCTTTAATGAATAATGTTCTTTAACTTTATGTTTATATGAAATTTCAAAACTCCAATGCCAAATTATTTAGCCTAAATAGAATGAAATTTGCATGTTCCAATATTTTGTAAAATAAACAGGCCCTTTTGGTAATTCTTATACCGTTTTAATAAAATAATGGTGCTTTACCAAAAGGTTAAAGTTTTATTACAATTTTTTCTATAAAATTTACAATAATTATAACAAACATACTTAAATTTTACATAAAATTAAATCTTATTAAGTGGAGCTCTCCAAGAGATTTACAATAATTATAACAAACATACTTAAAATTTACATAAAATTAAATCTTGTTAAACCAAGCTCTCCAAACCACTATGGAAGAGATTTATAATAATTATAACAAACATACTTAAATTTTACATAAAATTAAATCTTGTTAAGGTGAGCTCTTTCACCTAGTATGGAAGAGATGTTGTAACGTATTTTCATGTCTTGTTAAACATTTTGACTAAGTCAAAATATATAAAAATAAGAATAAATAAAATTCAAAAACTCTCGAGCCTAGTATGAGAGAGATGTTGAAATCTTTAATATTTTGGCTCAGTAAAATTACATAAAAATAAAATAAAATTAAAACGCAAAATAAAATAACTAAGAATTAGAATAATTAGTTAAACATTTTGCCTCGATTTAATTAAATAAAAAAATAATGAAAACAAAATAACAAAGAAATAATAATATAAAAATAAAATAGATTTTTTTTTTATTAAAATAAAATAGTCAATTTACCTTTATGAAACGTTTTGACTCACCATTTTCACAGCACATGGTTTTTTCCCATGTGTATTCTTCTCTAATGTAGGGTATAAAATTAAAAAATAAAATTATTTAATCAATATAAAATAGTCAATTTACAGTTATGTGAACATTTTGACTCATGATTTTCACACCCTATGGTTTTTCGCATGGTATTCTTATGTAATGTAGCCCATTTAAAGGCATAAAATTTTAGTAATTTTTCCACACATAAAAATAACCAATTTCAATTTGTTGTGCCAAATTCGAATCCTTTTATTTGAGAGCTATATATAGATACAAAAAGTTTATAGAGTGATTAAGTGATTAGGACCTTGATTTGTCAATGTCACAAGTGGATATTATTGGTAAATGTAAGCATCCCCTATAGAACAACAATTAGGCTTTATTTTTGCAACAGAGTGTATTATAGGTAAAGTTTTTTAAAAAACAGGGAATCTCATTTCAATTGTTTTGATTTATATATCTATAGTCTTTATGTGCGTTCTAGAACACTAAATTAGGCTTTACTTTTGTACCAGAGTGTCAATGATTTTGATTTATGCGTCTATAGTCTTTATCTCTCAAATTTTATGATTTAATTTAGTCTAATTATTATTGTCTCCATCAAAGTCTCTCATAGGAAAACATTTTAAAAGAAAAAAAATGGTAACATTTTTCATTAAAATTTCTTAATTTAAAATAAAAATTAAAACAAGGGTTATTTGTGTAATGTATTGGAGCACTATTTTTTCTTCGTGAAAGAAGGATTTATTTGTTTTCAAGTTTATGTCATGCTTACAAGGTTAAAAATCAAAAGAAGTGAAGGAAATCTGGTTGGAAGCCCTGAAGTTGGGTCAAGGGGAAGAAGAGAAAGGTTGCCACAATCTCCAACACCAATTCAGCCTCAAGTTGCAGTTGAGACTACATAGATCATGTTTCATGAAGCTGAACCTACAAACACGATAGAAGATGAGAAGACCTTCAAAATTGATTTCTTTGATATGACAGAAATGGTGAAGGTCCTCTATGAAGAGAGGAATAGCATGAGGTTGCAAGGAGAAAGTTCCAAACCTCCCAAAGGAGAAGGAACTTTAGGAGGAGGTAATGGAAAATGAGGTAATGGAAATGGAGACAAACATCCACCCTCTCCACCATATTCTTCATCTTCTTGTTCACAAGAATCTTCACACTCTTCCACGAATAGAACCCTTACTCATACTCATCATCATTCTTGAAAAGGAACTGGTAAATCACCTTTTTTAAAACTTGATGTTAAATTCGAGTTGCCCATGTATAATGGTGAAGTGTATGCAGAGAAGCTTGATAATTGGATTCGTGAGTTGGAGGTCTATTGCAGGATTCAAAACCTTCAAGAGGATGTCATAAAGACTCAGTTAGCTTCCTTGAGAATGGAGGGTGCAATACTAGTATGGTGGGAATCAAAGACCTAAGAGGAGATTAAAAAACACGAAAAGATCTCAATTTCTTGGAATGATTTCATTGTTGTAATTAAAAGACAATTCTACCTTATAGCTTAGATGCATAAAGACATCATGAATTGGTAGAACTTTAGACAGCTTAAAGGTCAAAATGTGCAAGATTACACCCAAGAATTCAGAAAAAGGTCTCTGATGTTAGGTGTAGATTTGCAATCACAGGACACATTGCTAATGTACATAGGGGGTTTACATAGTTACCTTAGGCATACTATCTTAATGTTTAATCCCAGTAATCTAGATGATGTGTGTGTGTGCAAGCCACTCATCTTGAGGCAAGAGGGAAACACACCCGAGAAGAGGGTAGTAAAAAGTCATTTAAGGGTAAAGAGAAAGAAGAGGGTTTCAAAGGAAAGAAAAATGATTCCATTAAAAAGGAAGGAGAGAAAAAATTATGTAAACATTGTTCCAAAGAGGGTCACAACGAAGCGCACTATTGGAAGCTTCATCCTGAAATGAAACCAAATAAATTCAACAACAAAGGAAAATAAAAGACAACTGCAATCACTCAAGAAGATTATTTGGGATCCAAATCGGGTGATGAAACAAAAATCATAGCCATGGGGTTTCAAGGAAAGGAATCCATTGCCAACACTAGTTCTTCAAATTCACATAATGAAACTCTAAATGAAAAGAGGAGAATAGAATTGTTTCACATAAGGGTGATATCGAAACATAACAAGATTGATACGTTGTTCTATAGCAGCTCTCAAGCCAATCTTATCTCAAAAAACATTGTCAAGAGTTTAAATATGCACACTGTTCCACATCATAAATTGTATCCACTTGGATGGGTATGTGACAATGAACAATTACAGGTTACTAGAAAGTGTAAATTGAGATTCATTATTACTCCAAAATTCATAGATGAAGTGGAGCTTAACATTGTGTCGTTAGATATCTGTGGCATCATTTTGGACAAACTGTACCTTTATGACATAAAATATAACTTCCATCGACATGAAAATAAATATCATTTATTCAAAAATGGAGTGGAATATATTGTGAGAGCTCACAACAAGAAAACAAATCTTTCACTTGTTAATGCAGGGTAAATGGAAAGACTGGTGAATTCGAGCAATAATTGTATGCTTCTCATGATCAAACCTGAGAATGATATTGATTATGAGGTGTTTGATAGTTGTAATTAAAATCTAAAAACTGATTTGGTTGATGTTGTTAACCAATCGAATGAAATCATTCAGGAATCAAAGGAATTACGTCCCAAGAGGGGAATCCAACCTGAGTTACAGTTTCAACAAAAGTGTCTTCTTCCTAACATTGGCATGTACTAGATGTCAATGAGGGAAAGTGCAAAAATTAAGATGCAAATCCAGGGATTGTTGAATAAGAGGATCATTCAACCTACTCCTTTACCGTGTGGTGCACCTCTTGTTTTGGCACCTGAGAAGAATGGTAAGCATTTCCTTGAATGAGATTCAAGAAGTTGTTTTCATCAAAGTAGAGTTGTTGGAGGAGATATATGGAAGATGACATTTGAAACCAAGCAAGGTTTGTTTGAATGGCTTATTATGCTTTTCAGCCTTTTCCATGCTCCTACTACTTTTACGCATATGAAGAAAGATGTGCTGAAGCTATTTCTAGACATGATAGTCTACTCGGTTGCCATTTTAATTTTTAGAAAATTTCATTATGAACATGTCATGTATGAGAAAAAATACTTGATGTTGTATGTCAAGAACATTTATTTCTAAAGATGTCAAAGTATATGTTGGATAAAAATTCTTTGATGTACCTGAGCGGTGAAATTGGTTCTTCCAAGCGTGTTCAAGTTCCTAAGGGATTTTTGGTAGTCTGTGTCAGATGTGGATAAGATGAGATGAAGCTAGACCTCTCCAAGATTGAAGCCGTAATAGTGTGTGGCGGTATTGACTCCATTCCTGCAGACACAGGTGAAAGAATCCTACGTCCCCGTGAAGTTGCAGATGCCTTTTTTCTGCTCATAATATATGCAGGAAGGCTCAAGATGGTAATTTGGATAATAGGTTTTTTGGGAGAAGCCCAATATTGGAGGAGAAATTTTGTTAATTTTTCTTCTATTGTAGTTCATTCACATTCATTGGCAATTGTTCAAAAGGTATTCCAGTGGGGAGGAAAACAACAAGAGGCATTTGATGCTTTAAAACAAAAGACCAGTACAACTCCAGTACTTTCTTTTCTAGACTTGACATAATCATTTAAGTTTCAGGTTGCTATATGTGACTATGCCATGGGAATAGTCTTTTTGCAATGTGGTAAGCCCTTTTCTTTTCATTTAGAAATTTTCAATGATAAAGTGTTTAAGTTGCAGCAACAAAGGCACTTCCATTGGATGGGTTTTCTTCTACTATTCCACTTGGTCAAAAGGTATAAGAAAGGTATAAGCGACAAGTTTGTTGATGTACTTTTTAGGCCTATAGTTTTTATAACTACTTTTGTCTAACATCATTTTGTTTTACATGAAAGCTATGTTCAGAAAAATACATACTTTCAATATGTATATTCAAGCTTGAGTCAAAGGAATCAAGTGAAGGAATTTTTTTACCCTTTTCATCATAATGTATTGTATCATCTTGGTAAGAAGGATGTTGCTACTGATAGTAACATGGAAAAGTCCAAAGAGTTCATTGAACGAATCCAAATGGTACATCAAATAGTGTAAGAACAACTTGAAAAGGTTAAAGGCAAGTACACAGAAAGGCATGACAAGAATCGTGGAGATCACAAGTTCCAATTCAGTGATTAATGGATCAAGATTGGAAAGGTGAGGAAACTATACCTCACCTGCTGGTCAATTGAAAGTGATATTTTGGGGTCCAGAAGGCTTCCAGTGGGGAGGAGTGATTAGCTGCTCAAAATTAGGCTCAAAACTTAAAGTGTCAAAATCTTTATAAACTTAGCTTCAGATCGAAGAAATTGTCATCCTAATTCCAACGATGTGAATGAAACTCGAATCCAAGCTCGTATGAATAAGTTAGAGAAAGTCAAAGTTTAGGTTTGACTTTGAAAGATGGAAGGAAAAGATGATGTGGTATGGCTCTTCAGCAAATAGGGAAGCGCCAAGTGGCAGACCACCATTGGCCCTTGTTTTTCGCAAATCGCAATCGCAGGCGGGTCAGCATTAAAAATCAGCGCCATAACAACCAAGTTACGATGCAATAAGGTAAGCGAGAAGGCATTTCAGAATCGGCTAGAGGTGTGATGCAATGGATCGCAATTTCATATTGGTGAAGGGAATACATTACGAAAAATCGGCCCTAGTGTACCCAAGTTGTGATGCGGTAAACGCAATCGCAGATCGCAATCGCAACTCGTGGGAAAAAAAAGACCCACATTAGGTTATCTGTTGATTGCGAAACGCAAAAGGATCTCAAATGTGATGTGACTTCAAGTTCCAGTTAACACTCCCATCGGATTTGCCACATTGCAATCGCACATCGCCGACCGTGTTCACAAGACCATAAGACCGTCAAGTTTTTACACTGATTACAATTTACGATAAGACATTGAGTCGACAGATTATGGCCCACCACGCGGTGAATTTTTCGCCCAGTTAGCGTGCTTTTGGGGATAATTTGTAGGATCATGCCTGAAATGGGGAAATTTGTGGAGTGAATAATGGGAAAAAAAGGGGAAGTCATAACCTCTTCATTTTTCCCCGAAATTGGATAAAAAAAGAGGCTAGATAGCCATTTTTGGACATTCTGGACTGATTGGATCAGGTTTCAAAAGCATTTGAGCATCGTAATCACATATTTGTACATTTTTTAGCATAATAGAGAGGCCCAAGCCATTGGAAGCTGGACCAAGGAGACATAGCTCAGGAGGGTAAACTCCTTTATCATGTGCTTGTTGTAATGTGTTTTTGATGATGTTCTGTACATGTTTATGTTGTTGTTTAGTTTCTAGTTTATGTTAAAGTGCTCATAAAATTAACATAAAAACTCTTCATTTCACTTGCAAAAATTGATGAATCCTTAGGCACAATGAAAGAATTTTGTTTATAATCTGAGGAAGATCATAGCACTGCAAACTAATATTCTAAATCAGATCATAGTATCAAAATTCATAACTCTTGTGTTATATTGCATCACCATAATATTGTGTTAGTGTCATATTTACATTGTACTAGTGTCAAAATTATTACCTTTTGTTGTCTTGTGAGTAACATAGTTGGGTGATATCGCATTTAACATGCTTCATACTCAACCAAATTAGGTCATCTTAGCATCAAAATTGCCACTTGTTACCATAAAAGATGCAAAATGTTAGTGTAAAAAATGTAATGAAATCATTAATAATTATTTAATTAATTAATTGACTTATTATTACTATTATTAATTTAATTATTATTGTAATTTTTAATTATTACTATTATTTAATTATTATTATTATTATAATTATAATCATTTAATAATATAGTTTTAATTACTATTTTTATAATATTTAAACTTTAATAAGATTGGATTCATATATTTTACTAAGTAGAGAGAGAAAAGATTATACGCATCTAAATGTAATTATGAAAGTTTAAATCAAATTGTAGAATAACCATGTAATTGTTTCTCCATGTAAACAAGTTTTATGCTACCACCTTGAGGAAAACACATGGGATCTCCACTATTTGAACCCATGACATAGCACCTACATCTATGAGATATCAAAAAAACCTCTAGTTTCACTAGATATTGATAAATTCCTGCCAAATATTTTTTTTTTGAAAGCCCCTCCTAATTTTTCTTTCCGATACAAAAAATTATTTTTTACTATATATCCTCCAATAAGAAATTTCAACTTTATATACAACATTTCATAAATGAATGTGTAGATATATAAGAAAATGAAATTAATTTGACATTAGAATTTGACTAAATTATTGTTAATTCCTTCTTCATATTTTGAACCCTTCTTCTCCCCATTACAGAAAAACATAATAAAACATGAGTTCATTAAAGAAGTATTTTCTAGCATTTAAAGATATAATAAAAAGCATGTAAGTCAAAAGTTGTCAATATCGTTTAATCCCTCTACATCACTGTTGTCATCATTGGTTTGGAAGAATATAATATGTTTCAATTAATGAATAAATACTTTCAATTATATATAAGTTAAAAAGTAAATAAATTGCTAACAATTAATTACTAAAGGTATGGGATAGAAAATCCCTTACCTCGACTAAATTAGTCATTCACGTTAGTCATTTTTAGTTGTATTACTTATTAGCTAGTTGTATATTTTAACTTGGGTCATGTAAGGTTACTCATTTTTTGTAGTATTTCACTTGAAAATGATGCAGCGGCTAATGTTTTTAGTCATCTAGTCACTAAGTTCTCATTTTCTACTAGTGTTTCATTGTTGGTAAAGCCTCCCAGAACATTTCCATAGTTTTTTGGTATTTCTGCATTTTCTTTTCCAATGGCTTTGTGTTTGACTCTCCCTTGCAGATATTATGATTTTTGATGCAGTCAAGAACCATCTTAATGAATGGTGATCTTTGGCAACTAATATTTTAGTACTCTTTCCAAAATTCAAGCTTTGATTCAACTGAACATTTTTTTCCTCTAGTTCCTTTCTTAAGGAAATGAATTTTGCTTCTAGCTTGGTGCAATTTTCTCCCATTATTTTTACTTGACTTCTCACCACTTCTTTTATCCTATTTTCTTCCTCTAGTTGTGTATTCAAGATGGTAATAGTTGATTCAACAAGATTATGTTCCTTCTTCTCATATTTATGTAATAACTTCCTCTACTTTTCAATCTTGCCTCTAAGCCTATTTATTTCTTCTAGGGCACTAACAAGTTCTCTTCCAAATTTACTTCCGCATCAATGTCTTCTTCTTTTTAATTTGTTTTTTGTTTATGGTTGTCTTCATTTACTTCATAAAAATTATTTCTATCCATGGCTATGAAGAGGAATTCATGTTTGTCATATCCATTACTCTCTTTTGATGTTATACTATCTTCTCTAAAGTAAAAAATTTCCTTCTTGAAATGTTTTCCTCTTTTGCGTATATAATATTTTCTTTTATTTTACGTTTTTCATTGTCATTGTCTTCCCATTTTGTATATGGTAATTTAACAATAGAATGTTCTACACTACCATAATTAAAAAATTTGAATGGTAACTTACCTTCTTATTTGCTGGATCATATTTTCAACTTTCTCACTTCTTCTGCATTCAATTCATAAGTATAATAATCACATGCTCTATGTATTTTTGTCCTTTCTAATATTGTGATTCTTCTTTCCTTAAATAGTGAATTTTCTTTTTATGTTCTTATTTCATATGCGGTGAGGATTTCATGCAACTCATCCATATTCATATTTTCCAGCTCCTTCATTTCTTCAATTGTTGAGACCTTTGCATCAAATCATAGGGGGAGTGATATCATCACCTTTTGCACAACCATTGGTTCTTTAAAATCCTCACCAAGTCCGCTAATGGTATTGAAAATTTCATCCACACAAAGGAAATAGGTTGTAATATTTTCTTCATATTACATCTTTATACTTACAGACTATCTTCTATGAGTTTGAAGCTTTTCCTTCTTCACCTTGGCATATCCTTCGTAACTACTTTCAAGTTTGTCCCAAATATCCTTTACAAACTCACAATGCATTGCTTTGAAAAATTATGGTTCTAATAGGTTACAAAGGATGGCATCCAAGGAATTTTCATTATTTACACAACCCCCCATACCATATTTAATCATATGGAGGAGTTTGTGGAGTTTTATAGCCATCCATTGTATATTTCCAAATATCAAAGCCAATATACAATAAATAATTCCTGTTCCTTATCCTCCAAAAGGGATAGTTTGTTCCAATGAATAATGGAGGCATATGTGCTTTTGAGAGTTTCCTTCTAGTGGTTATACTGCTTATTGGAGAATTTACTCTGAAACCAATTGTTGAATTCACACTTATATTGAGAGTGGGGTGAATTAGTATAAGATACTTTTTAATTATTTAAACATTTATGAGTCATAAGAAAACGAAATCATATGAAAAACATGAAACACAAGATATAAATGAAAAATTATTTATAATAGTTCTTTGTTGGAACCAACCTAATGGAGAAACAAATCTCCACATCTACAAATATCCGAAGGAACTAACCTAATTCACTAAATTATCTTGCTATTTCTCCCTTCAAGATGTTTACTAGCTACTTCTACCTTTACCAAGTCTTCTTGTTGTGCTTGCCTTCAACAAGTTTACTTCTCACAAAATGTGTCTTTGGCCTCTTCCCAAGAAAGAACTTGTGCAACATGTCAAGTATCCAATTTTGCAAATTCAACTCTGAAACTTTTATTGAGGCACTTTTGTATGTCTCCTTGGATCTCTAAAAATTTCACCATCTAAAAAGTCCCAAAAAATGTTATAGCAAAAATTCAAAGCTCACATGTTTGAAACTAATTTCAATATAATTTAGAAACCATACCTTCCACAATGCATATCTCCAAAATTATAGTGAACCAAAGTTTGATTTTTATCTGAGATATTTCTATATGTCTCCATAGGTCCCTAAAAGTTTCACAATCTAAAACATCTATGAAAGTAAGTTATACTGAAAATGTCAAAATGGCCTATTTGGAGACGATTTTAGGATTATTCAAAAAACCTAACTTCCATAGGGAATATCTCTAAAATTATAGTGAAATAAAATATGTAATTTTTACCCCAGATGCTTAGAGATCTTTCCTTGTCTCCTCCATATTTTACAATATGAAACATCTCAAAAGAAAAGTTATAGAAAAAATTCCAAGCTAACTTGTTTAAAGTAGATTTCAAAAGCATTCAAGAAACTTGACATCCTTAGAGCACATTTCTGAAATTATAGAGAACCAATTCCTAAAACTTTCACCACATGTACACAAATATATCATCTCTATATCCTTAAATTTTCACAATTTGAAAACATTTTAGAAGAAAAGTTGTAGGGAAAATTTTGAGATGACATGTTTGAAGCACTTTAAGAGCATTAAAGAACCCAAAATTCCTCAAAGAATATATACGAAAGTATAGAAAAATAATGTCTAAATTTTTTACCAAATGTAATAAAAATCATCATCTCTATTTCCTTAAAGTTTAACGTCTTAAACACTCGAGAAGAAAATTTATAGAAAAAATACCAAGATGACTCGATCACTCCACAAATGACATTTATATTCCACCTTTAAAATCCGAAGAGTATTTCCCAACTTCTTTTGGACATCTCATGCCACTTCTTGCTTTGATAATCTTCAAATACACTCATATATTATTTATTTATAGTGTTTCTATGTTCACTTATAGGACCAACTTGTAAAAGTACATGGTTAATCGTTCATATCTCCACATTCATATGGATTTAAAGGGAGTGCCATATACCATTGGAAAGGTCTCTGAATAAGTTATTCAACCATATATTTTATGCTTCCATTTGAGCTATGTATTTAGAGTAAAAATGCCTTTAAAGATAAAATATCTAAACTAGGCATAAAAAACTGAAACACAATATTTTTAACAATCTCCATATTGAAATATATATCTTGGATACTATAATCTCCACATATCTTTGACATCAATTACAAAAATATTTATAACAATAATCTCACCACCATATTCACATATTCATTATTTTATGTGTCACTTAATGAAACTTTATAGGAAGAGGTTGAAAAATGTAGTGAGATATGCTTCATGGTCATTGCCTATCTTTGTCAATATAAGAAAAGTCATGGTATTCACTGCCTCTATTTCTTGTGTTCAATTTCCATGTTCACTACAATTCCATTGTAAGATCCCAAATGTAAACATTTCAATAGATCTAGGACACTTAGTGTTATGATTTAAAATAAAATTTCAACAATAACAAGAACACATACAAGATCTAGAAATGCAACCCTTTTATTTATATTATTAACTAGAAATAACACATGCCCATACAATAATATTAGAACCCATGCAAATGGAATTCACGATTTCTCAATAATGACAATTATAAGACACTTAATCCCACTTGTGAATCCTAGGCAGATCCACCACACAAATGTCACCACAACATTTTCGTCCTGGGATCAACCTAGAATTAGCCTCGCCATGTTCTCAACAAATTTCATGCTCCTATAACCTTTGATAGGCTTGATGGAATCTCTAGAAAATTATTTTATTTTTTTCCCTTGAAAAATAAAGGAAAACACCATGGGTTGATTTCATGGGAAAATACGACAGTCAATACCATGGGCAGATTTCGTCCACTTTGACCATATCAAGAAAAGGGAATATTACAAATCCTCCCGCCCAAAGATTGCTTTCCCTCAAACAATCCAATTCTATCCATAATATAAGCATTTGTACATTGATACCAGGATCCCATAAAAATGAGTGTGTATCTCTTGTTTCCATGCTAAATGATCCTGAATGGATCCTCCAATACCTAGATCCTAGAAATTCCTTCAGGCAATCTTTCCCTCAATAGATCCACATAGATCCCAATGCCACCTAAGTCCCAAGACCTGTGGATTATGATACCACCACAACCCTTCATCATCATATGTACCTAAAGGCCCTTGTTATGATATGCCCTTCGCTAAGAGTATCCTCCTAAGAATCATCCCATAAATAAAGCATCAACTCATAATCTCTCACCAATTCATGCCATGGGAAAGATGAATAATTGTACATGGAACAAATCTACTATGTTGATGTTTCTCAATGCCCCACTCATGTTACTACAACCAGACACTCAACATGATCCATTTGGGGAACTCTGCCATGATCTCCCCAATGTATAAAGGTGGGTTGGTAGTGCTACAAGCCTTATCTATGTACTCTTCTAAAGGGATTCTTTGGAACTCACAATTGTATTCTTCCTGCTACCTTGTGAGGGACTTGAGATGTTCGTCTACACTAGATAGTTTGCCTACTGACATATCACATATCCTTATGAGCTCCTCAAATTTTCTATTCTCTTGTAAGGTAGTGTCTCGAGCTATCCTAACTCTCTACTTTAACATCATAAGACCTGTCTTGAAATGTGCAATCTTTCCCTGAGATCCATCTATTGGAAATTTTGGTGCCCTGTTGAATATATTTGTAACTCTCTGCACTAGATGCCCTATGACCACCACTCCAACTTGAGCCTTTGACTGACTCTCTAGGAATGGTTCATCTTTCATGTTATGTATGTCATGCTCCCCTTCATGATCATGTTAATCACCCTGGTTTACCATTATTAACTCCTCATTTAAGTCTCCTTGAATGTATTCTTTTTGGCCTTCTCCACCTGTGGGGACAATTTATTGTCCATCCTCTCTAATTGTCAAACATGGATGCACAAGTGGACTGTTATTTACACTTGATTGCTCATACTCTTCATGGATGGACCCATTTATACAAGAGTCTACCACATCATCCTTCCTTTCCCCATGTATTTTGTCAAGTTCACTAATTATCATCAGCTTGTCCTGTAAGTTTCTCTAAATAACATTGTGTTGTTTCTCACCATCTATACTTGATCATTCAGATCCTTCAGATGAACCCTCATGGTCCGAATGAATATCTTTATATTTTTTGTCCTTGTTTCCTCCTTCCATTCACCTGAACTTGAATGGTTAAGTGCCAAAAATCCCTTGTAGATAAAGCATAGTCATCTCCTTAGTTCATTCTTGCTACAAGTTTTATTTTCTTTTTTATTGCTTCCTCCTTCAATCCTCTTCATCTCCTTGCTAGTCATCAATCTTTTGAGCAACTTTATGTTTTGCAGGACCAACTTTTCAACTAAATCACAGGCAACTGGTGATACAATTAGTTCCTTTCTCCAAATGATTAATAGTTTGGATCTTAGTATCTTGCAAATGTCGGCATCTCCTTTTAAAATCAATGACATAATCTTCTTCATTATTGTTTTGACATGTTCTAGATGAGCTGATGTAATGATGGTGTAAAAGTTTTGGAACAACTAAAAGATTAAGTCCTCACATTCCAGATTCAACATGAATGTGCCAAAGCTGAACTCTATCATGAGTTCTAAAATTCTGTGCCACTTCTGAAAGGAAGGAAGCATGATGTTGTTCAACCCTTGAAGGGATTCTACTATCAGTTGCAATATATCCCTCATGAAATCATTATTTTAAGGATGTAGAGGCGATGCTAAAGTTATGATCCTACTGAGACAAGAGTAAACTATGTGTCTGATCTCTTCACAAGGATGCTCCCAGAGTTTGGGTTGTATTAATGCAAGCATGGATGGCTTGAGAGCCCAAATGAGTTTCTTCCATTCTGGCTACCCCACCTTGGATAAACATGTGTCTAGTTCCTCCAACTTACGAGGGTCTATGGCTAACATTGTTCGCTCCAATTCAGATCCAAATGTGAAAAGATTAGACCCTCTTTTTCTTCATTTTCTTCCCATGGGTGCTTCTGCTACAAAATGGCATAAACTCTTTTCGATAAAGGTCTACTGTTTTGACCTTTATTTTGGTCTAAGGAGGTTTTTTTGTGTAAAGGACCATATATTATTACTAGTTCATCAATAAGTTTCCGAGTCTTTTGCAAGGTCTCTTCAAGTCGATCCATCTTCTCCCATACCAAAGAAAGAAAATATACACTAATTTTTCATAAGGAGATTCTTTCAACCATGTCTTGCCAAATATTTAAAAAAAAATGACACAGAGTTACTATAGCCATAGACTTAGAAATTAACCTCCCTTCACTTCTTTTTTTAATTTATATATCATACCTCCTCTTTTTCTCTCTTTTTTTATTATTAAATAAAACAAATATTATTATTATAACCCTTATATATCCATTATTATACTACATAACTAAAGTTCTTCCCGAATATATTAGTCATGAGCTGAATTAAAACTTGAGGAAGTGTTACCTAATTGTTGCACCCTTGGCATCACGACAAAGGAAGTCTCCTTACCACTTGGAATTGTTTCATGGTTAACTTATTTCAACTACCCTATGACAATAGCCTTGGCCCTTGTCCTTGGAGCTTTGATGTGCCTACACCCTAAAATAAAACTTTTTCCTTCCCCCTTTTGGGTTATTCCTCATGACCATATAATATTGGCACTAATCCTAAAATATTAAGAAGGTAACTTACGATCTTGTGCATATGTTGTTGGTTGGGTGTTAAGTATTTTGTAAGTCTAAAAGGCATTCATTATGGGATCATTATTTGCATCAATAGTGTTGAACAAGGAAAAATAGAAGTCATTGTTGGATTGTACAAAAATGTTAGCTCCCGGGTAGAATAATCGCTCAGAGAAGTAATGGCTTCAGATAGTTTATCATAATTTATTTTTAGGTAAAAGCATATATGTTCAGGAATATTTAGCTTCATGATCTCTTCAACATATAGAAAAATTAATGATATGTGACCATTGGTCGATCCGCCATTGAACCCAGGAACCTTCGGCTTTACTCAATTTCAGGCATGCCATCCTTAATCCATGCAAACACGACTAGACTATTTGCGATCTCGTGCTCGTCGCAAGGGTGAGTATAGATCATCAGTTGATCTATTTTTGTATGATTAGTTTTTTTGTGCTAATAACAATTAAAAATTTATAAACATGTGCTGAGGTTTCCTTAGTTGTTTGTGCATACAATTAGGTAAATTTCCTTAAGTTTAAAATGACATTCTTGAGAAATATAGCTTCAAAGAAAAATATTGAATAGAAAAAAATCAAAGTAAAACAAACCATCAAGGAGACACTTTAACACAGTAACAATGTAAACTTTGAAACGGGAACTATAAACTCAAAACGGGAACTCTGGCCAAAAAACACCAAAAAAACATCAAGAACAGTGCTAAAAACAAAAAGTGTGTATACTGGAACGATGATTTTTTTTTAGGGACAATTTTGAACATGTTTTAAAAATGGCGGTGAAAAGGAAATTTTCATGCAAAATACAGCTTGAAAACGAAAAAGTGATTATACTGGAACGATGATTTTTTTTTGGTCAATCTTCAAAATTTTAAAAAAATGCTAGTAAAATGATCCAACAACATAAAAATGACCTGTAACTTCTCATTTAACACCATATGGAAATCAAAAATTTTATTTCAAGATACGATGCATACATCAATTAGATAAACTATCTTCAACAATTATTCAAAATCATTCATATTTTCTTGCACACCATCAAAATTCACATCCTCAGATGAGTGACTAGCGGCTGATGAAGATGTTCCATATTCTTCTCTTTCATCAACTAGTGCCCCATCTGAGTCCACATGCATGCCCATCATTTTAGGTTTCAAAATTCTTCTAGATCTACGACTGGTTTCAACAGACTCCCATCTCAACACTATTCCTTTTGGTAACAACCTTTTCAGAATCTCTATCATCTTGAAGTGAAGAGTTCCTCTCTTTGTTAAATTGAAGTCATAAACAAGTATGTCAACATCCTCCAATTTTAATATCTCTGTGTGGCGATGTTTTATATTTGTACCCTTTCTTTTTCTCTTTTCGCATTCTTTTTGTCAACTACCATCTCTGGCTTATACACACCATTGAATGGGTGTGTATTTGTGGCATGCCAATGTACTTCAACACTTGTAACATCCTCATTTTCTGTAAAGACCTTTATAACTTTAGCAACCTAGAATGGATAGCCATTGGGATCTCCATCTGCTAGCACTGCGATCATGCAACCCTCCTTAATATCCTGTACTGAACCCCTGTAAAGGTCATCCATGACTTCACGTTGTGCACGAGACCTTCTGGAACCAATATACATCTCTCTTTCCTCTGCCTGTGAAGAATTAATAATACCTTGAGATTGTTGTTGTTCAACAATGTTTATTTCCTCATGTGCATTCGACACATTTTGTGGCCAAATAAATGGATTTTTCAAAGGTATATCTTCATTTGTTGTTGTTGAAATGATATCACTTTGAATATTGAAAAATGACCCCCACCAAACTAAATCAACAATGTCAAAGTACTCATATGTATATCCAATACACTTTTTAATTTCTTTTAAGAAATCATAATATTTTATATCTCTATTTTGTCTGCGTGCATTATGAACTTCACCAACTGATTGTAATAACAATATTTTTGATGCAAATATTGGATGATCTGGAATGAACTTCAAAAATTGCAAACCTGGTGATGGTGTCCATTTTGCATACTTCTTGCCCCATATTAGTGTTTTCCCATCAATTTTTTTGATACGAAATTGATGTTGGAAGCTAATGTCATTAAGTTGTTCAATGCATTTCCCCTCACCATATGATCCCATAATAAACCTTCGCATGTCAACAGTTTCTTCCAACACATCAAAAATAGGCTCGGGCATGTATGATTTCTTAATACATTAAATTAATGATGGCAAGCTCCCAACTTCCTTCCTCTCAATGTGACTGAAAAATGACTGAACATATGACCAATATGGTCATGAGTGTGCCCAACAAGAAGGAAACCAACCTTTACCTTTTGAAAAATTCTCAATTCAACAAGCATGTTTAGATATCCAAAAACAACTTGATTTTTGTTTTCATGGCAAGTGTTGTCCAATTGTAGATACAAAACTTCAGGAAGATTACCAGAACAATGAGAAAGCACATCATGAATTATGGTTATGGTCAGATTTGCGTCATTATGAATATTTGGAGCTGTGAAGTACAACTTTGGCAACATTTTCCCATTGAAGGCCATACAATCAACCAAGTGATACTTAATAAAATTTTACTCCTATAAATTTTTGGGGTGTGTGAACAAAATGTGGTAAAAGTGTTTTCTTTTGGTCCATACCATCAATTATCAAACCCAAATATTTATTCAGATTATCATAACACTTCTTTCGATGCTTGTACAACTTTTTCATTTCATTTGTTTATTGTTCGCGATGCTCCTGAAGTTCTTTGAAAATTGAATCTACACAACATAAAAGAAAGCCATTAAGAAATATGTTTTCATACTTGATGAATATACAATTTTAAAAGTTAAAGTTATGAATGCTTACCTCTTTCTGACCCTTCACATTTGTCCCTTTTTGATTTAAGAGAAGCACATGTACTACAAATCCCCATCCTTGTCTTCTTAGGAATATAGACATTATTGAATTCTTTCTTCCATACCTTCACAAAATATTGATATGTAATAAACCGGCCATGCCCCTCAGCAACTTCTGCATATTCTTTGTATAAGTTGTAGATTTCTCGTCTTGAAAAATTATTTGGAATATGTATTGTCTCTCTATTTGGCAAACAATCTCCATGCTTTGAAAAGAAATCTTTCATCCATGACGTTGCAGTATTTGATAATGGCCCAAACTATCTTTTATGACATACTTTAGAATAAAATGTGGGATCCTTTTCCAAATTTTCTTGAATTCTTGAGAGACGAAAATTCCCAATCGAATGAAATATTTTGAAAGCTTTTCTATAGATAAATAAAGTCCTAATATGATATTCATAACCTCACAATGTAGATTGCATGCACCCAACTAAATATGAATTTTGCATGCTTTTATTCATTGACAAATATCTCTTCCTGCTCTCTAATGCAAATTTGAAATCCATATGTTTCAAGCAATCTTTTTGGCAACATTCACTTGAAATGAGTGCGCTAATAGAACTTCTTCTCGTCAGATATTTTTCTCTATCCCTTGTATAACTAGAACATCTTGCATTGATACGAAAAGCTCTGCTCCTACTCCTCGATACAATATTTCTTGGCAACATCTCCATCATTGGATCATCATTTGTATAAGTATTTTCATCATCATTAAGAGGAATTTTATCCACACTATGATTAGCTGTGCTTTTCAAATACCGACTTGGAGGATATTCTTCATCTTCCCCTTCTTCAGTGCTACTGTCCTAGTCCTTAGAATTCAGACTCAATGGAAAATTTGACTCGATGTTTATTGGATATTCTTCCTCATGTGCATTTTCAGTGCTGCTCTTATAGTCCATAGAATTAGGACTAAGTGCATCATCCTGTCCTTCATCACTGCTACATTTATACTCATTAGAATTGGGACTAAGTGCATCATCCTATCCTTCATCACTGCTGCTCTCATAGTCCTTAGAATTAGGACTAAGAGGACATTGTGACACTCCATTCTTTTGAAATTCATCATCACGCTCTTCATCACTGTTGCTCTCATAGTCCTTGGAATTAGGACTAAGTGGACACCGTGACACTCCATTCTTTTGAAATTCATCATCCCGCTCTTCATCACTGCTGCTATCATGGTCCTTAGAATTAGGACTAACTAGACACCGTGACACTCCATACTTTTAAAATTCATCATCCCACTCTTCATCAAAGCTGCTTTCATAGTCCTTAGAATTAGGACTAACTGGACACCGTGACACTCCATACTTTTGAAATTCATCATCATGCTCTTCATCACTACTGCTCTCATAGTCCTTAGAATTAGGACTAAGTGGACACTTTGACACTCCATTCTTTTGAAATTTTCTATCACGTTTTTCATCACTGCTGCTCTCACAGTCCTTAGAATTAGGACTAAGTGGACACCGTGACACTCCATTCTTTTGAAATTTGTCATCATGTTCTTCAACACTGTTGCTCTCATGGTCCTTAGAATTAAGACTAAGTGGACATCGTGACAGTCCATTCTTTTCAACTTCACCATCATGCTCTTCATCACTGTTGCTCTGGTAGTCCTTAGAATTAGGACTAAGTGGACATGTGACACTCCATTCTTTTGAAATTTGTCATCAAGCTCATCATTGCTGCTTTCATAGTCCTTCGAATTCGGACTAAGTGGAATCTGCTACTCTTTATTTATTTGAAATTCTCCATCCCCTCTTTCATCAGTGTTGCTCTCATAGTCCTTAGGATCAGGACTAAGTGGAAGAGTTGACTTTCTATTCATAGTGGAAGAATTCCCGCTATATTCATCCATATGAATAGAGTTGTTACACGATGAAGATGTTGATGCTGTATAAATCAAAACTTCACTATCAGGAAATTCCATCCCTTTCAAATAGAAGATGTTGAACGATGCAAATGGAGAGTCTCCTAAAGATATTATATAGCTTAGAGAATGAAATTTTCCCTCCAAAAATTTCCCCCCCAAAAAGTTTCGTGAAAATATTTCCCTCCTAAAAGTTTGTGAGATTTATTTCTCTTCATTATTTTATTCTACAATTTAATGAAAAATGCAAACTAAATTTTTTTATGAAATAAATCATTAAAGTTAAAATTGTAAACAACAACTTCTACCTAAATTATTTTAATAGTCAAAGTATAAATGTTTTTTTTTTTTTTTTTTTTATAATACATTCTGAAACAAATTAATCCCACATTCACCCCATTGTAAAAAAATTCCATAATATTCGCTTTATCATATTTTCCTTCATCGCCATAAAAAAATTAACATGTTAAAATTTTTTAAAACTAATCCCGCTTTCACCGTACGGTAAAACATCTCCGTAATTTCACTTATATACTAAATTCCATTATCACTATTACTCACATTACATCAAGGTTTTTTGAGGTTTGTTGAAATACTTGGAGCAAATTTGTGGAGCAGCTACATTGCTATCAACAACATATTCAACGAAAAATTCTCACAATTGAAAGGTCAGTTAAATTTTTTTCCTTGAAAATTTTCATATTAAACTAGTTTAATGAAGTAGATTTTTTTTTTAAGGTTAATACTTTTTGTCAGCCAAATTAACTAATAATTCCATCATGAGCATGGTGGGCCCAACAAAGCTAGGCACCCCCATCCTGCAATCAGCTAGCCAGCTACCCCCTCTGCACACCCTACCGACCCCTTCCCAAAACTCCCCCACCCTGTCCCCCGGACCACCCCACCCCCCCTCTCCCACTTCTACCCCCTATCCCCTGCTCCCTACCCCCAGCCACCCTCGCACCCCCCCCCCCCCCCCCCCGCCTCACGCCCCTCCGCATGCCACCCCACCCCGCAATCGGACGGCCACCCCGCCTAACCCTTTCCCCTCTCTCACCCCTATTCCCTACCCCCCACACCCCGCCCCCTACCCTCGGCCCACCCCACCCCTACCCCTACCCTCCTCACCACCCCCCTAGCCACTACCCCCCTACCCCCATCCCACCCCATCCCTTCCCCCCTTCCCCCTTTACACCCCATCCCACTCCACCCCTACCCCCATCCCACCCCACCCCTACACCCCTTCCCACCCTACACTCGATGCCCCCACCTACTCCCATCCCACCCGCCCCCTACCCCACTTCCCCCTTGCCCCCTCCCTCACACCCCCTCCACTGACCCCATCCGCTCCCCCGCCCACCCCTATCCCCGCCCTCCTTCCCTCCCTCCCTCACCCACCCCTAACCCCACCCTCCACTCCACCCCACCCCTAACCCCACCCCACTCGCCCACCCCCTTCCTCCCTCACCCTCTCCCCCGCCGTTCCCTCCCTGTCCCCCCCCCCCCCCCCCCCCTCCCCCACCACCCTACCCACTGTCTGCCCCACCCAACCAACCACCCCCACCCCTCCCTCGCCCACGCCTACCCCTGCCCTCTGCCCCCTCCTCGCACCACCCCGGTGGCCTACTTGCCTGCCCGGGTGGCCGGCCAATTTGGGGAATTGGCTAGCCACCCGAGCGGACGGGCGAGCGGACAGGCCACCGGGGTGGCACGGTGAGGGGGCAGATGGCTGGGGGTGGAGGGGAGGTGTAGGGGTGGGCGAGGGAGGGCTGGGGGTGGGCGGGCGAGGGAGGGGTAGGGAGGGGTGGGGATGGCTGGTTGGGTGGTGTGGGGTTAGGTTGGGGCGGGCGGGATTCCCAGAATCGAATGGCCACCCCGGGCAACCGGTCGGGTGGGCCGCCGGGGTGGCGCGGGCTAGGCGGTCGCACCCCACTACGTGCTACCTCGATGGCCCACCCACCTGCCTAGGGTGGGCGTCCGATACCTGGAATCGGACGGCCACCCCGGTGGGCAGGCGGGCCGCTAGGAATTAGACGGGCACCCTGGGTGGGCGAGGGAGGGGTGGGGGGGGCGGGGGTGGGGGTGGTTGGTTGGGTGGGGTAGGGGAAGGGGTGGCAAAGGGTGGGGTGGGGTGTCGGGGGCGGAGGGTGCAGTGGGGTGGGGTGGAACAGGAGGGAGGGGGCAGGAGGGCAGGGGTAGGGGTGGCCGAGGGGGCCGGGGGGTGGGCGAGGGTAGGTGTGGCCGAGGGAGGGGGGGGTTTCGTGGGTAGGGGTGTGCAAGGGAGGGGGTGAGGTCGGTGGAGGGGGTGTGAGGGAGGGGGTAGGGGTGGGTGGTTGGGTGGGGTGAGGGAAGGGCAGATGTGGGTGGGTGCTAGGGGGTGGCTGTGGGGGGTAGGGGTGGAAGGGGGAGTGGGATGGAGGGGTAGGGGGGAAGGGTGGTAGGGGGGGGCGTGGGGGGAAGGGGGGTAGGGGTGGAAGGGGGGTTGGCGGGTAGGGGGTAGGGGTGGAAGGGGGGTGGGGGTGGGGTGCAAGGGGGGTAGGGATGGGGTGGGATGGCAGGGGGGTTGGAGGGGGAGGGCGATAGGGGGAAGGGGGGTATGGGTGGGGTGGAATGGAGGTTGGGGGGGCGTGGGGTGTAGGGGGTAGGGGTGGAAGGTGGGTAAGGGGGGGCGTGGGGGGTAGGGGGAAGGGGGTAGGGGTAGGGTAGGAGGGGGGTTGGGGGCCGAGGGGTGGAAGGGGGTAGGGGTTGAGTGGGATGGGGGTTGGGGGGTGGCGAGTAGGGAGGAAAGGGGGGTAGGGGTGCGTGGGAGGGGGGTAGGTGGGGGCATGTGGGGTAGTGGGTACGGGTGGAAGGGGGGTAAGGGTGGCATTGGGTGGTCAGCCAATTGCGGTGTGGGGTGGGGTGCAGTGGGTTGGAGGGGCGTGAGGGGGGTGGGAGGGTGGCTGGGGGGTAGGGGGTAGGGGTGGAAGGGGGGTAAGGGTGGGGTGGGGTGGCCGGCCGATTGCGGGGTAGGGTGGGGTGCGGTGGGTTAGAGGGGCGTGAGGGGGGGGGGAAGGGTGGATGGGGGGTAGGGGGTGGGCAGGGGGTAGGGGGTAGCGGTGGGAGAGGGGGGTTGTGGTGGGCATGGAGACACGGTGGGGGAGTTTGGGGAGGGGGGCGATAGGGTGTGTGGAGAGGGCCGGTGGCCACCGATTGCGGGATGGGGGTGCCCAGGGGCGGGTGTGAGGGGGTGGGGGAAGAGGGCGTGTAGGGAGGTGGTGTGGGGCAGAACGGGTGGTCAGGTCGCTTGGGTGGTGTGGTGAGGAGCTGCCACAACCCCATCCTGCGTGACCATGGCAGCTCGGCCATCTGCCCACGGAGGTTGCGTGATTCTCGGAATCGCCCGCCACTCCGCGGATGGACAAGGCGGTGTCGGTGGGCTTCTGCCATTTCTTAGTGTTAATATTTTCTTAATTTCAATTATCTTATTATACAAATTAAAAATTTATGACATATTTTCGTTGTGGATTTAAGTTAATATGTTTTCCTTATTTACTGATTTATGTGTTTCTATCTTTCAGGAAAATGGCATCAAAGAAGATTTCTGTGAATCTTTCTGGACCAAAGACTCTTAAAAGTGCATCTTCAAAATACATTGGTGAACGAACTCCACCTGAGCTCATGGCTACAAATATTTTAAGTGCCTCAAATGATAAGAAGATAATTTCAGATTGGAAGAATTCAAAAGAGGTGAAATTCCCATCAAGAATCTGGTATGTGAAAGAAAGAGAAAGCCAAAATGTGAATATATATCTATATATTGATATACCGAATGATAATGGAATTTTTGAGCTGATAGGAAGAGTCATAGATATGTGTTCGGTACCCGACACTAAAGTTGTTTACATACTTACAAAAGCTCCAAAGTCACATGAAAAGATTAAATATCGACTATCATAATCATTGTATGACATGAGAGAGGTATCTACAAAGTTGTGTAAACAAATCATAAATGAGATAAAACAAAACATCATAAGTATTGTTATTTATATTTGTATTTTGTGTTCTTGAAATTGTCTCGCTATATTTTTTTAACTTTGTTTTTATTGACATATGATATTTTGTTTGGCAGAATTTTGTTAAAAGTTGTTCAATTAGGTTGGGAGGCATTCATTTCATAGAGCATGATATCATGAAAGTTGTCAGCAGTTTTTACTCAATGTCAGAAGAAGATATGGAAAACAAGCAAAATGTAGTAATTGATGATGCTACAAAACTACATCCAAGGGATCAGAAAAAAAGGCCTCTGGTGGATAAATCTAGCAAGGGTAGACAATTTACTTTTGAGGATGATGAAGTTGAAACTGACAGTGAAGCATATGTTGCCATTACTGAATATGACATTGGAACTGAGAAGAGCCGTAAAAGACCAAAAGTAATAATGCACAATAATAAGTTTGTTGAGAATGTTATGACAAAGAAAAGTAAAGTTGAAGATTTTTAGGTAGTCATTACCAGCAGTCAAGAACCTAGTGAAGCTTCAAAAGAAAGCATAGAAATCGTTACACCAGGAGCTGATTTAGAGGATGGCATTATCAAAACAAAACAAAATACCATTCGACAAAATTTGACAAAGAGAAACTTAATTGATGGTGGTCGTACATTTCAACTTAATGTCAGACAAAATTATAAGGCAAGTGAAGGACAATGTCAATATCAAGTCAAAAAGCCACACCATCTGCATGTTCACAACTTGAAGACATTGATGATGTACAATCCATATGCTCATGTGGTTAATTATGTGCTTTTTGTTGATCCAGTTCAAGTTCCCAACAAATAAGCATTTGATAAGTCAAAATGTTTTGAATACAATTATTATGTGCTTGGGGGAAATGATTCTATTGAAGCTCAAAGACAATTGATGGAGGAATATCCCAATAACCTATGTTTTGAAACAATGAAATGTATCATTTATGCTGGTTTATCAGATACAGAAGCAAAGTTACTGGCATGGGATCATAATTTAGATAATGAATATAGGATGTCTATGACTTTCATCCAAAGGGTCAGATTTATTCATAGTGAATTTCAAGAAAAATGTGGTGGGGATAAGTTAAATGTTACTGTAGATTTTTGAAGGGAATGTTATATAGAAATAGGCTATCAAATTGAAGAGAAACCCAATTCAAAAGGTGGAAAACACAACCTTCCTAGTGATATATTCAGAGGTGTTGATAACATTTTCCAATTGACATTTAGAACTGGAGATGTTTGGAAGTTGATTGATAACATTTTTAGCATGTGGGAAAACATTGGCATTAAAAACTAGAAGGTCAAAAAGTCTAAGCCATTGATATGTGGCAGCAGTAAATCAGCTCCTGAATTGAGGCAGCTTCCAGAAGATATGACTATCACACCTTAGAGAGCAATGCAAGGAGTGAAAGATGAAAAAAATGTCAAAACAATATTATCTCGTGTGAAGTCAGGGGAATTATCATTGGAGGAAATGTCTCAGGAATTTCAAAAGTAAGTTTGTTGAATTATTTTTATTTATTTCTAGATTATAATTTTCTTTTAAATAAAACATGTTGTTCTTGGTAGTATTTGTTATACATATCATTATATTAACTTTGTGTTACTTTATCTATGCAGTCACAAAGTTTACATGAAAATTCAAGAACAAATGGTTAAATTGTTGAATGAAGATAGTCGGGATGATGTTGTACACAACTATCGAGTTTCGAGTTCTACATCAACATTAAAAGCTTTTTATCTTGCATTTAAAAAGGTATCTTGATTTACACATTCATTTTTATTCATCTGTGTACTATTTTTAAATTATAACTTACACATATATTTGTTTATTTTATAAAAGATGAAGAAGGATGATAATGGAGCACCAACTAGCTTCAGAACCTTTATTGAAAAAATAAAGATTGAAAGACTGAGGAAGCAACGTATTAAGAATGTTGAACTTGATCCAACTCTTACTCATTTCATTTGGAATGGGCTAGACACTATTCAATATCAAGTAATACGAGGTGACTATGAAGACAATGCTAAACTCATACCTAAAAGGGAGTATGCCTTAATTATTGCAAATATTCCCCATGGTTTCAATATTCCAAACATTGACTATGATAGTGACCCTTATACTTATCAAGCTCTTAGTAAACTGGTTGCAAGATTTGTAGAAGTCACTTCATCACCATTATGGAGATTTTTGACATTTCATTCAGACACACAATTGGAAATGATATTGTCAAGCTTCAAGGGGAAAACAAATTCAAGGATGCAGCTTACATGGTAAGACGTTTAAAATGAATATTTTATTAATGTTGAAAAATTCATTTATGTACAAGTTGATTGAACTTTTACTATTTCATGTTACAGGCAAAAGTCAAATCTTCTTAATCGTGAAGATCAAGTATTTATAAATGATTGTGAGTTCAATCATATTGATAGTTAGGCAAAAGATGATAGCTATATGTCTATGATTTTTAATTGGGTAGACGGAAAGAGTCATAGCCAAATATTGACTTATGATGTTGTTGTAAGAAGACTAACATATAAAGACAAAGAAGCAAAAGGAGAGATAGTTAACATTTATCAAAAACCACAATTATTGATTAACTATCTTATAGACATATGTTCAAATGAAGGAGATTGGGTTCTGCATTTATTTTCTGGCTCAGGTAAGTTTTATTATATGGTATCGAATTTCAATATGTTATTTTTTAATTAATATGTCATTGTACTAATTTACTTCATTATT
Organism: Pinus tabuliformis; assembly: GCA_031772625.1. Classification (NCBI taxonomy): domain Eukaryota; kingdom Viridiplantae; phylum Streptophyta; class Pinopsida; order Pinales; family Pinaceae; genus Pinus; species Pinus tabuliformis. Next base: position 472,433,327 of record CM062805.1, read on the forward strand.
TCTTTTATGCTTGATAATTAGGTACAACACTAACATGCTGCCTTCAAAAAGGAAGAAATTGCATTGCAATTGAAAAAGATCCATTACAGTGCAATTTCATTCAACAAAGAATTAATGCTCTTCAATTTCTTCCAGATGCAATGCAAGAAATTGGGTTGAAGAAAGGGGACTTTAGTGAATCACGTGTGGCAGAAAAGGAAAAGGAACCTCAACCACCATTACATGGGATGCTTGGAAAGACATACATTGGGAGATTCGCAGACATCAAAGATCCATTAGAAGACGAAAATGAGCAAAACGAAGTAGAAGATATTGTGGAAGAAGACACTGATAAAACTCTAGAGGACGAAAAGTTTGGATTACATGACATTGTTGATTAAATTTAAGTTATGCTTGGAAATCAAGCTCATTTTTTGTAACTATTAAGTAGTTATACTTGCAATGTTTTGACTTTGACATTTATGAGAAGAATATACACTCAAGTAAGGTTGTTATGCATTCAATATTTGTAATATGTGTTTTTCGCATTAATTTTTAAGTTAATCATTATTTTTTGAAAAAAAAGGTGATTATTATTATTTTTTTGACATGAAATTCATAAAAAAACAACTATTATTTAACTATTTTTAGTTAAAAAATTCGTATAAAAATTGTGATTTTCGCATGTCAATTGTAGCAAAAAAATATCAAAATGTGTAGTTTTTTAGTTATACTTATGTTAAAAATGGCTATTTTTATGTCCATTGTTAAAAAATATTGTTTTTTAGAAACAATTATTTCTTGTGGATTGAAAAAATAATTAACGATGTATAAATATCTAGAATATCGAAAATTCAAAATATTGACCTTCTTCTTTAAATATGCAAAACAATAAAAACCTCACTAAAAAAAAAAAAAAAAAATTTAAAATAAAAACAAGAAAATATGAAGAAAAAGACCACTTCAAAAATTATTAAATTTACAAAATAATTATTTACATTTCATATATTAGAAAGTAAAAAATAAATTAAAAAAAAGCCTTTTAAAAAAGGGTCTAGTGTAGAACTACCATGTTTTTAAATCAGCGTAAAAAACACTACCATTCTAAAACACAATGTACATAAACAAATTTATAGTGCCAAAAACTATGCTCTAAAAAACACATGTTTGTTCAGCATCACACCTTTTCAAAATCAAGTCACTTTTTTGTTATCTTTAGAAAACAGGTAACTGTATGAGTTCCCATTTCAAATTTTACATTGTTCAGTGTTTTGATGAAGGAGTTCACCCCTCTTGGGCTATATCTCCTTGGTCCAGCTTCCATGGCTTGGGGCTGTATATTAGCTCAATGTGGAAAACTATTGTTTTACAAAGCTCTAAAACTCCTGATACCTACACCAATGTGTTCATAAATGTCCAAATTAGCCAAGAACACCTCTTTCTAAGCTCAATTTGGTTGAAAATTGACTTCTCTAGGGCTTAGTCAGTCTTTTCCTAGAAAAGCTCACTAAATCTGGAATGACTCCAGTTAGCACGCTAAATTTGGTGGCAGGTGCAAATTTGGGGACACCGCTAAATCCACCACCATATTAATCTCAGAGTTAAACTACACTTAATTAATATTTAAAACTAGATTAGCACTTAAATTCTGTGATTAGTGCTAACCATAACCATTATATCTCGTGGTTTGAATGGTTTGTTCACATGCAATGTAATGTCACATTAATTGTTGGAATGAACCGTAGGCACTGACCATTGTGATTACATCTGTCATGTTCACATACAAACACTAATCGTCGCGGAGTAATGTATGTCGAAGCCTCCGGCATTAATAAAATTGTTGCGGTGATGCATTCACATGGTAACCATTTAGTGTTTGGTGGATAGGTGCTGGAACAACCTATAACCGTTGTAGTTTCTGACATTGTGTTCACATGGGGCCATTGCGGAGTGCTTAAGTTGGAGCCGCCAGTTCAAAATCATAACCGTTGTGTTTTGTTGTGTTGTGTTCAAATGGGGGGAGGGCTCGCCCTCCTGTAATCGGCCAACTCCACAACAATTAACCTTAAATATAATCCACGAACCATTGGGGTAAGAACCATCAGGTAGTGCAAGCAGTTAAGGCGTAAGGTTTATGTGTAAGAGGTTGTAGGTTCGACCTCGACCCCGTCCATATATTTTTCTCCACTGTGTAGACAACCAACTCAACCTTGGGAGGTGCCATGTGGCAGCCTCTGGGCTTGCCACATGGCATTCTGTCATTGGTCCAATAATCCACCAATAAAAATGCACCAAATCATCACCTGTAAAACAAAATGAAATGATGACACTTGTCAATCCCTGATTCGTCGTTGACCTGCATTGACCATGCTTAGTCACCTGCCACATTAGTAGTAGGGACTGTTGACTGTGTACTGACTAGGCAATTTTTTTTTTTTACAAATTTTGCCTATTTAGAAAAATGATCAGAACACAATAACTTTCTCATGTGAACTCAGTTTTTGATGAAACGAGTTGCATTACTATGATTTTTCTAAGACAAACACGGTCATTTAGGTTTTGGGCCATTCTAAGAATCTTTATTTTTGAGCTAAATACTAAGCACATGATCATTCCTCCTCAGTAGAAGCCTTTTGGACCCCAAAAGATACTATCAATTGTTCAGCAAGTGAGGGTACAACTCCCTCACCTTCTCGATCTGCAACCATTTGGCTTGAGAAGGCTTTTGTCCATTGATTCCTACTCTAAGGTATTCGACATCCCCTCTTGTCAAAGTCCTGGTTCTTTTGTCATGTATGAGATCTTGCTGAATCTCATCTAGATATTCTAGCAAGAAATCATCTATTGATGGCAGTTGAAAATGCTCTCCTTAATCATCAATAAAAGGAGGCTCAAACAATCTAAAATTCTCAACATTAACAACAGAGTATATTTACATATAAGGAGGCAAATCAAGCTTAAATGCCTTACCAATCTTTTCCAAAATTTTAAAAGGACCATAACGGATTGGTTTAAGCTTTTTACCTCCCCCTTGAAGTCTCTCTTTGCTAATATATAACCAAACTTCATCGCCAACTTGAAATTTGTGATCAACCCAGTGTTTTTCATGCCTTGCCTTATAACTGCTTTGACTTTTCTCAAGCTGTTCTTGCACTCTATGATGTATCAACTGAATTTTCTCTATGAACTTCCTTACCTTATCGATGTCACTGTGACCATTGATGGCGATATCTTTCTCAAATATGAAGTCCAATGGTGATCTTGGCAAGTACCCATAACATGCCTCAAATGGTGATGTATTTGTGGAAGAATGCTTTGCCCGGTTGTATGCATGTTGTATGTAATGCAACTGTTCATCCCACAACTTGGGATGTTTGTTGCAATATCCTTTAAGAAGATGAGTAACTGTTCGATTCACCACCTCGATTTTTCCATTTGTTTGTGGATGAAAGGTTGTACTCTTCTTCAACTTTGTGTCCATCATGTCCCGTAAATTTGACCAAAAATTCCCAATAAATTGAGAATCTCGACCACTTACATTAGAAGTAGGAAGAACAAAATGAACCCAAATGTTTTGGAAGAAAATATGCTCTGTTTGTTTAGTTGTAATTTTCTTTTTACATGGTGTTAGTATGCACATATTGCTAAACTTGTCTACAACTACGTACAAGTAATCATGACCTTTCCTTGACAATGGAAAGCCTCCTACAAAATCCATTGAGATACTCTCCCATGGATGTGAAGGTACTGGAAGTGGAGTGTATAAACCAAGTTTCCTATTAGTAGGCTTAGTTGTAGCACATAAATAACATCCTCTTATGAAACGAGAATCATTATCCAACATACGTGGCCAATAACAATACCTTTGAAGATTCGCTATTGTCTTGCATACACCAAAGTGTCCAACAATCAATGAAGTGTGCACCTCCCTTATGATATTGTTTCTTTCTCCCCGTGGAATACACAACTTTCCCAAGTGATACAACAAACTGTTATGTACATAATAATCCAACTCTTCAATTTGGTTTCCTTGAATCAAGCTTGCATATACTTCTTGAAAGTCAATATCATTTTCATATTGCTCTGTGTAACTTTCATGCAAAACATAATTATGCTTGAGTATAACAGATGAATTTACAATAGGCCTTGAAAGCATATCATCTACCTTATTGTAGATTCCCTTTTTATACCTGATAACCAAATGAAATTGTTGTAGAAAATCCATCCATCTAAAATGTCGTGATTGCTGCAACTTTGACTGTGACTGTAAGTACTGCAACGGTTGATGGTCAATAAGGATGATGATCTCCTTCCCCATCAAATAGTGCTTCCATTTCTTAACACTTTGTACCAATGCATAAAGTTCTTTGCCATATGTGGGATAGTTAGTTACAACTCCATTAAAGATTTTAGAATGAAATGAAATGGGCTTACCATGCTGCAATAGAACTGCTCCCATGGCATAATCGCTTGCATATGTTTGAATCTCGAATGACTGTCTAAGATCTAAAAGTGCCAGTACTGGTGCTAAACTTATCTTTTGCTTCAAAGCATCAAATGCTTTCTTCTGTACATCTCCCCAATGGAAGACTTTCTTGACACTTGTCAATGCATGTAATGGAGCTGCAATGGATGAAAAATTAGCAATAAAGTTTCTCCAATACTGTGCCACCCCTAAAAATATTCTTACCTCTGTAACTGTATTGGGCTTGGGCCAATTCAGAATGACCTCAACCTTAGAGGGGTCTATCTTTAGCTCACCTCCTCCAACAATGTGTCCCAAATACACTAAAGAAGTCTTGCCAAATTCACGCTTCGACATCCTTAAAAAAAACTGTTCTTTTCTCAAGACATCAAGTACTTTGTTTACATGCATGACATGTTCATCTCTTGACTTGTTGAATATGAGGATATCATCTAAGTAGACAATGAAAAAATCATCTAGAAATGGTCTCAATACATCATTCTTTACACTCATTAAAGTAGTTGGGGAATTTGTAAGACCGAAAGGCATAACAAGCCACTCAAACAATCCTTGCTTAGTTTTAAATGTGGTTTTCCAAATGTCTTCTTCAACTATCCTAACTTGATGATAACCACTTCGTAAGTCTAATTTAGTGAAACACTTTGCATACCTCAACTAATCAAGAAAATCATCAATTCTTGGGAGTGGATAACGATTCTTTACCGTGATTTTGTTCAGTGCATGGAAATCCACACACAAGCGCCAAGTTCCATCGTTATTTGGCACCAAGACAATGGGCGAACCACATGGGGAAGTATATGGGCATATGGTACCTTTGCTTGGAAATTCTTGAATTTTCTTTTTGATTTCCAAGCTCTGCATAATAGACACGCGATACATGCCAATGTTCGGAAGTGGAAAATCCTGTTGCAACTAAATCTCATGTTGAATTCCCCTCTTGAGATGTAGCCCCTTTGGTGCCTAAAACATCTCGCCATGCTTGCTTACCACATCAAACAAATCAGATTTCAATTTATCATCATAACCTTCAAAAGATTCATAATCAATATCATTCCTTTTCTTTATCATGAGAAGCACAAAATGTTTACCTGCATTTACTAGTCTCTTCATCTGCCCTACATTAACCAAAGAAATGTTCAGCTTTTTGTGATGGGCTCTCACTATGTACTCCACCACATTCTTGAGCAATATGTATTTGTTGTCATGGAGATAAAATACTACTTTTCTATCATACAAGTAAGGACTACCCAAAATTCTGAGATGTCAAGTGGAACTATATCTAACTCAACTTCATCAATGAACTTTTGAGTAATGGCGAACTTCATCAAAAGAAAGGAATTGAATTAACTAGCATCTCACAGGAGAGCAAGTTGCACCTGGAGGTTGCACAAAATGGAGCGTACACACTCTCCATTCAATTAATCAAAGATGATTCAATAAATACATCACAAAGGAATAGGGAGGTGAGAACAAACTCCTACAACCTAGGAACTAATCCTAACTTAAGGAGTCTTACAAACGTGTAACCATTTCTCCATTAATACAATATAATATTAATCATTTTCAACTAAGTAATGTTGATTTTCCCTTACAGCGCTTTTAGTTTTCGAACTTGGCTTAACAACAACAAACTGTTTTTCAATTTTGAAAAGAGATCTTGGGAAACTTGGAGTAGTGTGGGGCTGCTGATACAAAATGCAACTCTTTCTCGAATATGTTGGTATGCATCAAGAGTTTGTCTTGCGATGTTGATCGATGTGATGATTCCCCAAGAGATAACTTGGCGTCCACGTTATTATTAGCTATTTTTTTACATGAAGAAACACGTTGTTATTAATTATTTTTTACATTAAGAAATCATTTCCGAAATAATTCTAACACATGTAATAGTTTTGAAACATACATAATCTTACCAAACCCTGAACCACCCCACCTAATCATTAAACCATTAAACCATATCCTTAGACTTCACTACTCCCTACACACTCAAAATAAAGCTAATCAAATTCTCGTACGACTTTATTCTTTTATTCTTTTTTCACTTCATTCCTTCCTTCGAGATTTCTATTTCGCTACTCCCCGTTACAATCTTCACGTTATTTACATTATCATTTGATTGTGATCATCAAAATGCAATCACCCGCTAGAAGGTGAGCGAAATTTAATCGAGATTTCGGCGGGAAGAAAAGCGTGGAAGAGGTAAATGAGTGTTGCATTTAAACGTTATGGGGATTGACAGTTCGAGTATATATCACCAAGGGTAGTGAAAATCTAGTGATAGTAGGTATGCATTTTGTCTCTCTGAAAAAAATGTATGCATTTTGTCATAGTGAAATGAATTTTATTTGATAGTAGATTTTAGGAATATTTTATAAGTCAATTTTTTGAAATTGATTTCATTTTTGTATGTAAGATTTGAAAATATTTTAAAATTAACTTCACTCTTGTGTCAGATTTTAAATATTATCAAAATCTCTATCAAATTTCAAAATATTCTTGAAAATTGACATTTAATATTTATAAAATTTCAAAATATTCTCCAAATCTAAAATAATAACCTCAAAGGCTAGAATAATAACATTTATTCTCATGGTATATTGTTGTGATTCAAGTAGTAAAGCTAGGTGGTGTGGAGTGCACCTCCATAGGCATCCTCACTTGTCCAAACTAGTGCACCTTAGTGAGTAACATGTGAATCCAGGTTGGGTCATTAAGACTTAGTTGTCTAACAAAGTTATAATTTTAATTGAAAAAGATCAAACATGAGAAAATGGATCCAATTTCTTCACATGCAAATTTTTTATTTTTAGATTTAAAAAAAAAATTATTTGGGTAGACATAGCAAAATTTCAACTTTGATGACTAAAGTACATCATTGCACATCATACTCGGCTGTAAAATAAACCTCTATGCTCAATAATGAAAAATCTAAATTACAACACTTAAATTTTGAGATTTTAAATTTCTAGAAATTTTTGACAATGACTAAATCCATTTCTACCTTAAAATAAACTATTCAAACACACTAGTATTATATTTCTTCAAAATTTTCTTACCAAATTTAGAGAAAAATATCAGCATCCCAATAATATCGTGACCTAACACCGATTGCGACTTGATATGAGGTACGTCTCAACCCAAAACGGTTCACATGCGTTGTATACTCATTGAGCGTTTTTGTTGTATACACTTTGTAATTTTATTGATACTTTTCGAGTGCTGTTATGAAGGATTCTGGATTCTGACACGACTACGAAACGTATTTACATAAAACCTCGAAAAAAAATATTTACATAAAACCTCGAAAAAAAACTGTGCGAATTTTAAGTGGTGATCGATATCCACAACTTTGCAACAAAAAAAATTATGCCATGTTTTACTTCTAATAAGATAAATGTTCGAATTCAATTTTCTGTGATTTCGTATCATATGTATAAAAAAATTTAGGAAAAAATCACATTAAAGATTTTAATAGAACGTTTTGAACTAAAGAGTATGGTTCATCTTCAGAACACAATGAAGAAATAGATCTAGAAAGAACGTTAAATAGAGAGACAGGTCAACCTAATAGCTAAAAGATAACAGCTATATTTCACTTTGAAAACTAGCTCCTGTGACTAGAAACAAAGCAAATAAAATTAAGACATATATAAAAAAAACTAAGGTAAGATATTTAATTACATGTTTAACAAAGACGCCTTAAATTGTTCGCCCAATTTTTTGATTCAAAAGTTTGCTGACGACGCTGACGATGTCGAGAAACTTGGAAGGCGAGACAACCACATCAAAGGGAGGATGACAACCACTTATATTCCCAAAAGTTTTATGTCGTGCTTCTTTTACAGGCAGGAAAGTTGACAAACAATGCAGGTGGGACAAGCCACCACAAAATGGACACCAAGAAATTGTATTAACAAAAACTTTATCTCCGTACTTTTATCTTTTCTTAAATCCGCAAATACCTTATTTGTATACCTTATTGCATGTTTCATCATTTTTGGAGAAATACAAAAGAAGAGGTTTCAACTTCTCAGCTCCAGTCCTACTTATTGTTTTTGAGGAACTTATATAACCACTGCAAATTAAAATTTAAGAAAATGCCTCATAAAATAATGTCCATTTACATCAAGGATGGTCCAAATTAGATACTTAGCTGACAAGACTAAAAAATCTATGGTTATGAGAGCACAAATATCATTTTCTTCATTTTCAATGGCAATAATTGTGATAAAGAGGAGACACTATTTTATCAATTTTTCAACAATTTAAGTTATGGGGAATTATAGCAAATATTACATACCATGAACTAAATTAATGATTGACTTATTATTATTATTATTATTATTTAATTGATTATCACTTTATTCTCATCTTGACTTACTTTTTTTTTCCTATTTATTAAATATCATTTTATTTTTATCTTCACTTATTATTTTTGTTTTCTATTTATTGAATACCATTTTGTTCTTAGACCACAAGATGAAAAATAAATAAGTTAATGATTGGCTTCCTACATAATGCTTAATATTTGCAACTAATTATTATGTCACACTACAAACGAGTTTAGTTTCCAGCGCCATGAAAGATAGTACCAATATTGTTAATCCAATAATATATGCTCACATAACTCAAAATTTGTTAAAGCCGACTCAATTAAGCATTATGTTTAATACTCCCCCTTAATGCTTAATGATGTGATTCCAAACATGTTTCTCATATTTTTCTTTTGGTAGTGTCTTGGTGAATATATCAACAAGGTGATCATCTATCTTACAAAACTTCATTTCAAACTCATTTGGCCACATGATCCCTTATGACGTGATATTTGATATCAATATGTTTGGTGTGACTATGAAATACTAGAGTTTTACTTACGAAAATTATAGATATGATGTCACAATAAATAAGTGTCGCATCTTGTTGTTCTTGCTTCATATATGTTAATATTCTCTGCAACCAAAATGTTTCGCAAGATGTTGCTACAATGTACTCTACCTATCTAGAAGAAAATTAAATAGTTAGTTACTTCTTTGAAGACCACGACACTGCACCTACTACTAGGCTAAAAACAAAACCTGAAGTACTTGTTCTATTATCAATGAATGGAGCCCAATCACTATATGTATAATGAAACACCCCAAAATTATATGTTGAAATATACCAAATCTGAAAATTGTTTATTCGAGGGAGGTACCTCAAATTTTTTTTTAATGGTTCAAGATGCATCTTACTTGAAATTTGTATGAATCTAGTAATCAAGCTTACTGCATGCATAAAGTCAGGTCTAGTGGCAGGAAGATACATAAGTCTTCCTATCAAACTCCTGCAGGATTTAACATCTATCTTTTTAGCTCCATCTTCAACTTTATTCAACTTTTCATTTGTAATCATGGGTGTCCTCATGGGTTTACTATTTTCCATTTTTCATTTGTAAGGAAGATCTCTAACATATATTTCTTGTGAAATAAATATTTCATTATTCATTTGCCACACTTCTATGCGAAGAAAATAATGCATCTATCCGAAATTAGTCAATTCATTTTTTTCTACCAACTAATTACTTGAATATGTGTATATCAAGGTCATCTACATATAAAACATCAATCAATATATCATTACCATTTGACTTAATATATGACGTGGGTTCATTTCCTCTTCTGTTAAATCTCTTTTTAGAAAATAATTATCAATTTTAGGATACCAAGCTCTTGGATCTCGTTTAAGCCATAAACAACTTTTTAAAGTTGTTGACTTTGTGTTCATTTCTGACAACATCATATCCTTGGGGCCTCTGGACATAAACATTTTCCTTGAATACACCATTAGAAAAGGCTGATTTCACATCAAATTGATAAACCAACCAATTTTAATATGTTGATAATGCCCAAACGCTTCTTATTATTTCCAATCTTGCAACATGACCATGTGTTTCATTGTAGTCAATACTTGGTTGTTGAGCATACCCCTTTGTTGCTAACCTTATTTTATGCTTTTGTATAGATCCATCCATGTGTTTCATTGTAGTCAATAATTGGTTGTTGAACATACCCCTTTGTTGCTAACCTTATTTTATGCTTTTTTATAGATCCATCAACTGCATACATTGTTTTTTATTGTAGTGGCTCATTCTACAACCCACTATGAGGGTGATGTGCAATTTCGTACTAGCCCAAGATGCACTTGACATGTGTCCATTTAAAATAAAATAATATATTCTTTAAATTAGAAAATAATGTGGACTATAATTAAATTATAAAACAAATATACACATTTGGTTAGTTTTGCTTAAAAGTATTATAAAACATATCCCAACTCTAAGTGTTCTTACTTTATTAGTTGTTGATATTATAACCCAATATGAAGGAATTATGGTAAACATACTTCACTCTCACTCTTAAGTAATAAATGATTTTAAGATCCATATTAACTAATTTATTTTAATATAAAATAATCATACACACACACACACACACACACATATATAGATTCTAATGTGAAAAAAGGTAATTGAAAGTAAAAAGATCCAATTCCTTCAACACTAATAAGACAGAGATGTGTAATTTATTCAATTTTTAGTACAAAATTCATATGAAACGTTTAAAAAATATTAATAATAATGAAAAATTCAATGTGTATGATGATAAATAAAATATTTCAATATAAAAAATTAAGTAATATTGAAATATATTTAGAAATATATTAAAAGAAAAAAGAAAACTTTAATATGGACCATGTAATCATAAATAAAATATCCCAATCCTCATGTCAACTAAATTATTTCAATATCAATAATAATCCTCATGTCAACTAAATCATTTCAATGTCAATAATAATAATAATAAATGTCTATATAATATATAAAATAATTAAAAAATTAAATTCTTATTGTTATAACATTTAAGTATTATTTTTTAAATTTTGACCCTTTATTAAGAATTAATTTTGAATGGAAAAAATATGTATTGGAATTACATGTTTAACGTATTTTATAACATGTATTCAAGCAATATTAAAGGGGTTGAATCTATTTATGCATGTCTTAACCATCATGTATGGATGCAATCTTTGGAGGTGCAATTTTTTTAAGTTTTCCACTATAAAAAGGGTTTTCTACTCAATAGATTTGATCCCTCTCGTCTCTTGCTAGATCTATGGTCAAGATAGATCTATAATTGTGTACACCCATTTGAATCCAATGGATTCTTTTCTGGTAGGGGCATCCACGAGCTCTCATGTTTTTCTCCTCTCAATTGCTACAATTTCTCCAGCCATTGCTTTGCATCATGTTTCATATTTTATTATATCTTCAAAATATGCTGGATCTTCTTCAATCTGCGATATTAAGGAAAAATTAGTATATCCATAAATTTCATTTAAGGATTTTAGATTTCTTGGAGGAGAATATGGACTTCAAAGAAGGCTTGATTTTGAAGAAGATAATGGAGGGGATATAGTCGAGAACTATAGGGAGAGAATATTTATCTTCTTATACAATAAATTTTGTATTTCTTTTTGTAGACCTTTATTCTAGTGTCATTCCTCTTTTTCATCAAATAACACATCACAATTAACAAATAATTTTTCAGTTTTTGCTTATAAAGTCTATAGGCCTTTGTCTCCTCACAATAGCCAATAAAAATGCATTTCACACTTATATCATCTATTTTTCTCCTTTTTCAATAGGAACACGAGCATAAATAATACACCAAATACTTTCAACTGAACAACAACACTTTTTCTTCCACTCCATGCCTGGTATCGAGTTTGCACACTTCTTGTTGAACATCTAATAATAAAATAAATAGATGTATCTACAACTTCAACCCAAAAGGTGTTTGGAATACATTTACTTTTCGATGTGCTCTTATCCATGTCAATAATCTCAACCACACCATTTTGTTTGGGGGTATAACTTGCTATCAATTGCCTTTGGATGTTTACTTTTCGACTTTCTCCTATCCATCTAAACAATCTCAACCACACCATTTTGTTGTGGGGTATAACTTGCTATCAATTGCCTTTGGATGTCGTTCCTTTTGTTGTAATAATCAAACTCATTAAAAATGAATTATCCCCTCTATTTTCACAACAACTCTAAAATGTTGAATGATAACAAATACATTAGATATTTCTTCAATAAAATATACCCATATTCTTAAATAATAAAATACTTATTTTTATTGAGAGACAAACTTGGGTAAGAACACATATATGTGCATGACCTCACTCCAATAATTTTTTGTTCTTTTCAAAATCTTCCTATAAAACAACCATCACTAGGCAATAAACATTATAATATTAAATAAAATCAATAAGCAATAGTCATTGGTCTATGATCTTGTCGCTACCTGTCGTGGTTAGCTTCCCCACAAACCTTGCCCAGCATATGCTTTTGGGAGCATCTCCAAACACAAAATTTTCAAACCGATCAAAGTATCATTTAGTATTTAAAAGAAAACAAAAGAACCAATATTTATTATTTTCTTATGAAATTGATTTTGTAATCAATATTTTAAAATTAACTAATTATTTGAAATTTAGATCTATTAAAATTTTGAAAAATGCCACTAAATAATGTCCATTTGGACCGTTAATAGAGGGTGCAAAAGGAAAATTTAGCAGCTTCCATTGCAGTGATGGACACGTCGCAAGTAATAAAAGTTTGTTCGAAAGAAACAACACTTACTAAGCTTGGCATACCATTGGTTTTTGGTTAACAATATTAAGGCTACAAAATATTTAATGAGGTCTAGTTGTATATACTTATGATTAAATTTATACTTGTTTAAATCGAATGATAGGTATATATAACCTAACCACATTTAATATTTTAAAACCAAATATTATTGTTGGCAAAAAAGAAATGTTATCAAACAACGTTTCAATAATTTAAGTGGCAGCTAATACATATGTCTTCCCTGCAAACATTTTTTTGTAAGAACATTCAGTGTTCCATTTCCAAATTTAAGAAACACAATGCTAACATTTTTATTGTAAGGAAATATTTTAATGGTCACGCTAAAGACAACTCCATATTTTAATAGTATATCTTATCAGCTTCCGGAAGAATTGACCACTACTATAGCTCTGATCTCTTAGAAGATTCAGTTTCCTAATAGGATTTTTCATTCTCCACTGGTTTTCAAAGAAAAAATTGTACTTTCAGTCGATAATTATTCAGTGAATGGAAGGCATAACATTGGTTGGCAGAAAATTGCGGTAAAGTTACGACGCTTTACAATGTCGATGCCCATGCCAAAGATGAGTTTGTTGAGGTCCTCACTCCACATATATGAGCTGCAAAGGAGCATGAAAAACTAACATAGGGTCAGATCAACCATTAGAAATGATCAATAATGCCTCAAGATATATGATATTATGGGCATGGATATTTCCATACCGAATGGTGTCCCTGTTGGTGTATGCAATTTTTTTTATGTGGGATTTTGTTCAATGTCCTAGGTCATGCATGTATAAAAAAAATTAGCTTATTTTTTCTTCTAATGGTTCCCTCCTCTTCCCCCTTGATCCATTAGGTCAAATTTTTCATATTTTCACACAAGGATTAATGACATGCTCCATGTTGTATAATAGTTTGGAATATGAGAAACACTATCCAGAAAAGGTCTCAATCCTTGTGGTTTAAGAAACTTTAAACATCACTAATGATAAATCTATTTTAGTGAGAAGCAATTCTTTTTCTAACATTGCTTCCTTTTCTGAATTCCTTTGAAGGTGTGGTCCATGCAAGATTATTTCTCCCAAAATACAAGAACTATCAGAGAAATACACTGATGTTGTGTTCCTGAAGCTTGAATGAAACCAGGATAACAAGGTCTGTTGATTTTCTTGATGTACTTCATGTCTTAATTTCATCATTTCACTTCTTCTATGACACCGCGTGTTGTCTAACTTATGAGCATGCATTTTGTAATTATTGTTTTTACCCTACGAATATGAGGGTAAAGATAAAATATAATCCCCTTTCAATACTTTCAATCAATGGCTCTTGCTCTGTGCTACACAAATCTCACTTTTAGTGACAATATTATCTATTTATAAAGCATCTACTATGCATTCTGGATTACTCAAATATACAGAATGAATGAATGAATTATTTTAACATTCTTCAAATTTTGACAATATTGATATGTTATACATTCTGGATTAATTAAATACACATAATAATAAATGAATTAATCTTAACATTCTTCAGAGCCTACACCAACTGGAAATTTAGATGAGAAGGTCAGTTTTCTAGTCCATATTTTGAGGAAAATGGCCCTAGATGGATTGCTTCCTTCTTGGCCAGTAGGGTATGTTTGGGTAGCATCATAATGCATTGCTTACTTTCTTAGGTAGTTAGCTCATGAAAGGATATTTTTGGATAGTGTCACTGGTCATCCTCTCTATTAAGAACATGATAGTGTCCATGTGTACGTAAAAATTTTGTGGTTGCAGCATTTCGAATTGCATGTTTTCTTCTGCAATAGAGAATGTCTAAGTCTGCATCTACAATCTTGTTTTTAGAAGGAAGGTTTCTGAATGGAAGCCAACTTGAGGACTAGCAGGATTCTACCATGAAGAGGAGCAGCCTAAGGAGGCATGAAGAACTATGAATTGGAGGAATTGAAGAGCAAAGTTTAAGAGCTAGACACTAGAAGAGAAAGATATGTTGAACAAAATTCAAGACCCAAATAGGGTTTCTTTTGTCATAACTAAGCTAAAGATAGAGTAGAGACATGACAAGAAAACATCGAGACATGGAAAAAAATGGTAATATAAAGAAGCTATTATATGTTTATTACCAGTACAATTACGAGCTAGAGATGTTGAAAAAAATTCAAGACCCAAATAGGGTTTCTTTTGTCGTAACTAAGTTAAAGATAGAGTAGAGAGATGACAAGAAAACATTGAGACATGGAAACAAATGGTAAGATGAAGAAGATCTTACACGTATATTATTAGTACAATTAGGAGCTAGAGATGTTGAACAAAATTCAAGGCCCAAATAGGGTTTCTTTTGTTGTAACTAAGCTAAATATAGAGTAGAGAGATGACAAGAAAACATCGAGACATGGAAAAAATTGGTAAGATGAAGAAGCTCTTATATGTTTATTACCAATACAATTACATCTGCAGGAGCATGAAGGTTGTTAAAATTGTGATATAGCTCTATTAATTTCTTTATTTATATAGATTTGATATCGATTAAATATAACTTATTTTAACAACTTAAACTCTTTTATTTTAACAACTTGAACTCTTTTATAGACGAGGCTTAATGTGTGGTGCTATAAAAAAACAATTTCTTTATCCAAACATTTCTCCAAACCTAAAATTTCTTTTTAAATAAAATAATTTATATTTATAATTTAGATATTCAACTAAATCACATATCAGAGCTTCTTTCTTTATGCTACTCTTTCTTATGCTATTGGCTTATGACGTTTCCATTGCAACATGTGGTGCAATTGCTAATTAAAAAACTTAAAAAAATTTCTCAAAAAAACCTTTCGTATATATCTCTAGACCCTAAAAAACAACTTTTGAAAAACATATTTAATTAAAAAACCTTTGTAATAAAGTCAAGCCTCTTTACTACGACACGTGACTTGAAAAAAATCATATATCTTCTTAACACTTTCCCACAAGATGAATAAAATGATAATTAACTTTTAGTACGGCCCCTTGGATTGGTCAATTGTGATTCAACTTATTCAGTGGCTAAGTTAAGAGCTATGACCCAAAAGTGTGTTAGAAAACTCGATACAAAATAAATGAAATGAATTGAATTAACCAGTAGCTTATAGGTGAGCAAGCCACACCTGGAGGCTGCACAAACTGGAGAGTACACACTCTCCATTCAATTAATCAAAGATGATTCAATAAATACATCACAAAGGGAGGTGAAAACAAACTCCTACAACCTAGGAACTAATCCTAACTTAAGGAGTTATGTTGCAACCATGTAACCATTTCTCCATTAATACAATATAATATTAATTATTTTCAACACTCCCCCTTAATGGAGAAAGGATTATCGTGAAGTCCTAACATCCCCCTAAATAATTCCAACTTCACTTTCCCAATGATACTTTGTAAAAATATCAGCCATATTGTCACATGTTTTAGAGTATTCAATAAAAATTTCTTTTGACTCGACTTTTTCTCTAACAAAGTGAAACTGAGTATCTATGTGTTTCGTGTTCTTATGAAACACTGGGTTGTTTTCCAGCTTAATGGAACTCTGTTTGTCACATTTGATGACGATTGCTTCTTTATTCTCTTGTCCTGCATCATGGGGAAGCCTCCTTAACCAGATATATTCACATGCCACTGTGCATACTGCTTGGTACTCGGCTTCATTTGAAGATAAAGACATAGTTCTCTGCTTTCTACTGCTCCATGATATTACTGTAGATCCAACACTAAATGCATAACCCATGATAGATCACCGATCATCTAGGTTACCTACCCAATCAAAGTGTAAAAAACTGTTAAAGTAACATCAAATGTATCAGTGTATAAAATACCATAATCACAAGTACCATGTGGATACCTGAGTACAATTTTTGCTACTACCTAATGAGCTTCAAGAGGTTTAGACATAAACTAGCTCAACACACTAACAGAGTATGCTATGTCCGGTCTAGTTGTAGTCAAACATACTAGACTACCAACTAGTTGCCTATACAAAGTAGCTTCCACCTCCTAAGAGCCATCGTCTCTGCACAATTTTAGTTTCTGCTACAAAGGTACTGATGTTGTCTTGCAATGTTCCATTCTGAACTTTTTTAGCATTCCTCTAACATAATTCCCTTGAGTAAGGAAATTGTGCCCAGAGTCTCTCCACACTTCCAGAGCTAGACAGTAATGTAAAATTCCGATGTCTTTCATTTCAGAAACCTGTGACATATACAATTCGATTTCCTTAATTAATGTATCTACATTACCTATTATAATCATGTCATCCACATACACGGAAATCAAAATTATCTGCTCCAATTCACCATACATGGTATATAGATTTGGATGATTCTTAATCCTATGAAAGCCATGTTGTAAGAAAAATGAATCAATCTTCTCATACCAAGACCTGGGTGTCTGTTTTAAACCATAAAGGGAAATCTTCAATCTACAAACTAAATGCTCCTGCCCTTGTTTAACAAACCCTTCGGGCTGCATTAAATAAACATCTTCCTTTAAATCACCATTTAAAAATGTAGACTTAACATATAACTACTGTAGCTTCCACTGATGTTTTGAAGCTACTTCAATTAACATTCTAATAGTATTTATTTTGGCTACAGGAGAAAAGGTTTCTTCATAGTCAGTTCCTTCTTTCTGTGAATAACCCTTCGCTACCATTCTAGCTTTAAACTTTTCTATACTCCCATCTCCATTAAATTTAGATTTGTAAAGCCATTTTCAACCTATGGGTATTTTTCCTTTAGGAAATTCAACTAGTTCCCAAGTATTATTTCTAATAATAGATTAAAGTTCTTCATTCATTGCAGCCCTCCACTCATGAGATTGACTAGCTTCTTTATAATTTGCATTAGGGGAATTTTGAGGTCTAAAATAGGCCTCCTAAGAAAAATGTACAACCAAAATAAAATTTATAAGAACCAATAGGATTCAAGATGATGATGTCAACTATGGGGGATGATTCACCATTTTTGGAGAAAAAAGTAAAATGATTAAAAAATAATAAAATAATAAAGCTACTTTTTGAACTCGTATTTTCAACTTATCTCCCTAAGGTTTTACACAAATTTCGTGCGGGATTACTTGTTGGATGTAAAATTTAATTCCTCTTGTAAAGAGTACCCATGTTGCATACTTTCGATGGACCTTGTTACATGAAAAATGTGAAATACATGGAAAAACATGATTGCAATCACGTTTTTCATGTATTTATCATTTTTCATGTAGCAGGGTCCATCAAAAGTATGCAACATGGGTACTCATTGTATGAGGAATCAAACTATGCATCCAACGAGTGTTTCCACTCGAAATGTCAATAAACCCATAGGGAGATAAGTTGAAAATACGAGTTGAAAAAATAGTTTTTTCTTTTTTACCTCTAAAATTTGATGATGTAATCTAACATTGTTTTGATTATTTCCACTAAAATTTTATAATTTCCTTAGGATGCCCATTTTATACCTCAAAACTCCCCTAATGTTGGCTCTATAACATTTAAAATGTTTGACATTAAAGCATAGTCTTTCAATATGGCTGGTAGTTGAGTCTGCCTACCTGATCTTCTCGGTAAAGGGACTCACCTCGAATATGTCTGCTTCAAACCTTAGAGGTCTTGACTTACTAATTACATCACTTGTCCCTTCCTCTTTCTATTGTTGTTGTTGCTCCTACTAATTGTCCTCACTACTTTCTTCCATCAATAATGGAATGTGCCACTCTTCAAGGTTTTTCTCCTTATTTCCTTCCTCAGCCTGTTCATGAAATAACACATCTCGACTCGCAAAAACTTTATGAGTCAAAGAATTAAACAATTTATAAGCTTTAAACTCAATGCAATATCCTACAAATATGCATTTCCTCGCCTTAGGATCTAACTTCTTCCTATCATCCTTGGGAATATGGGCAAAGGATTTTGACCCAAAAACCATTAAATGATTCATTGTAGAGTTATATCAATAAAATGCTTCAGAAGGTGTTTTAAAGTTGAAACATTTAGTGGGACTCCTATTTTTCAAGTATACAACAGTGTTGATTGCTTCAGCCCAAAAACCATTGGATAGACCCTTACCTTGAAGCATACTTCATGTGCACTCCACAAGGGTTCTATTCTTTCATTTAGCTACTCCATTTTGCTATGGAGTGTGAGATATTGTGAACTCTTGAATAATCCCATGATTCCTGCAAAATTTCATGAACTCTCCCAACTTGTATACTCCCCCTTGATCAGAGCAAAGAATATAGATGAATTTCCATGTCTGCTTCTCCACCATATTCTTAAATTCTTTAAAACATTGAAATGTCTAGCTCTTTCTTCTGATAAAGTATACCCAGGAGAATATAGTGCAATCATTAGTAAAGAGTAGAAAATAATACGCACTACCTAGAGACCTAGTCTGCATAGGTCTGTATATATATGTATGCACAAGCTCCAGAATATCTCTTTTCTTCCTATCAACATTCAAAGGAAACTCTTCCCTATGCATTTTCCCTAATGCTCATCCATCACAATCTAAATGAACATTCTAAAAAATAGGTAGTCCATCAACCATACCTTTTCTTTTCAGCAACTTGAGATCTTGAAGGTTAAGATGACTGAATCTCTGATGCCAAAGATTCTCGGTTATCAATCCTGTTGAAGGCAGAGCTTGGTGTGGCATCATTTTGACGTTCAACCTATACAAGCCTCCCACACACACTCCTAATGCAAGTGGTTCCCTCTTATTGTGCTTTATGACACAGTATATTATGAAGAATTCAACTTGCAGGTCCTGATATGCCGTCATTGAAACAGAGATCAAGTTCTTCTTGATCCCGGGTACATACATCAAATTTTTAATATATCTGATATTACCATCAGGCAACATCACTGGAATATCACTGTATCCCTTAATCTGATAACCTCTATCATTAGTTAGACATATGTTTGCTCCACAAGTAGTTTCTTCAAAATTTTCGAACCAATGCCTATTACCCGTCATATGTGATGATGCACCTGAGTCTACGAACCATGTTTCGGCCTCATCCTCCTCAAGAGCTGAGAGAGCATAATCAACTACAAATAATCGAAGATCATGACTGTGAACTTCATCGACAAAGTGCCGTGTGTGCTTTCTCTGTTTATTTCTAGCCACATCTGTGTGTCTCTTAAAACAAAACTTAGCTAAATGACCCGTTTTCCCACAGTTAAAAAATTTAATGTTAGAATTGGTACCACTGTTACTCAGATACATACTTCTAAATGGTCTCTTCTAAAAAAATGCCACCACCTTTCTTCCCCATGAGAGCAAGATCGACACTCTGTGGTCCCAAAATCTGCCGCCGCTCTTCTTCCAGTGTCAAGATTCTTGTTAGCTCTTCAAATGCAGGGGCTTTCTCCCTTATAGACAAGCCTGTGATGAACATCTAGTATTCATCCATCATCCCATTCAATGTAATTGTGACAAGATCAGAATTAGACATCTCCTCCCTAATGTCACCAAATCTGTCCTTCAGGTCCTTGACTCATGCAATGAATCGAACAATAGATTCATTCTCCTCCATCCTCATGGAAAACAACTTGCCTTTCAGTGACAAGAAGCGATTGGTGTTCTGCATTTGGTAAAGGTTATTGAGTGTAGTCCATATCTCACTGGACGATTTATAGTCTCTGATATGTGGCATAATGTTGTCTTTAACAAACATCCTCAATAGGAATTTCACCTTATCCTCCCTTTTATCCCAATCATGTATTAGTGTTGTTGTACCACCTGCCGAAATGGTTAGCTTCTGCTCATCGTCGCTGACGATTGACCATGCGCTCGATCCCTTAAGCAACGTCTGTAGCTTGAATTTCCAATTGGTATAATTGGTCCCATCGAGTTAGTTAATCTCGTTGAGATAAGCTTCTATGAAATTGCTCATTTTCGACTAATCGGATTCTAGATCCCCGATCTTTAGTTGATTCTAACCAAGTGAACAATTACAAGCTACAATAAAAAAAATAATCTCAACACAGACTAGAACCTTTGAATTGATCACAGATCCGCCACCAATCTATTACGATCTCTATGTCTGAAACTCAGATCTGCCACTGAGCTGGCAAGATCTCATGCATAGAACCATAAAAAAACAGGTCACCGCTCCTTCATATTAAAAAAAAGCGATTTTTAGGGGTGATGAGCAAAATCTCTCTAAGTAAACGCTGAATCATCGCGAGTTAGACCCTCAAATCCGTGATGATCATCACTTCTGTTACTCCAAAAATCCGAGAAAGTAAATTTCCCCTATGAGTAAGGTATGTCACTCCCGACCACCTAAACTCTGAAACTTTGAGCACTGGGGCTCCTATGTTGCCAATGGGGCACTGTAGCCACAAAGGCTTTGTAGCCACTAGGGCTCTAATGTAGCCAATAAGGCTCTATACGTAAATCAGGCTCACCAGATTTGAGCTCACATAACACGTTAGAAAACTGGTAAGAAAAGAAATGAATTGAATTAACCAGCATCTCACAGGTGAGCAAGTTCCACCTCGAGGTTGCACAAACTAGAGCATACACACTCTCCATTCAATTAATCAAAGACGATTCAATAAATACATCACAAAGGAATAGGTTGGTGAGAACAAATTCCTACAACCTAGGAAGTAATCCTAACTTAAGGAGTTACTTTACATCCATGTAACCATTTCTCCATTAATACAATATAATATTAATTATTTTCAACTAAGTAATGTTGGTTTTCCCTTACAACTCTTTAAGTTTTCGAACTTGGATTAACAACGACAAACTGTTTTTGAATTTTGAAAAGACGGAGATCTTGGCAAACTCGCAATCCTACGGGGTTGTTGATACAAAATGCAACTCTTCCTCGAATATGTTTGTACGCATCAAGAGTTTTTCTTGTGATGCTGATCAGTCTGATGATTCCCCTAGAGATAATTTGGCATCCAAGTTGTTATTAGCTATTTTTTAACATAAAGAAATAAGTTATTATTAGTTGTTTTTTTACCTGAGGAAATCATTTTTGGAGTAGTTCTGACACATACATAGCCTGACCAAAAATTAAATCAAAAACCTTTAAAAATTAAACCACCCCACCTAATTATTAGACTATATCCTTAGACTTCACTACTCCTTGTACACTCTAAACTCCGTGTACACTCTAAGAAAATAAAGCTAATCAAATTCTGGTACCGATGACTTGTTTCTTTTATTCTTTTTTCACTTCATTCCTTCCTTCGAGATTTCCATTTCGCTACTTCCCGTTACAATCTTCCACCATCAAAAAAACTATTCCAACACACCAATATTAAATTTCTTAAAAATTTTCTTACCAAATTCAAACTAAAATATCACCATGCCAATCATATCGTGACCTAACACCGATTACGACTTGATATGACGCACGTCTCAACCCAAAACGGTTCACATGCGTTTTTGTTGTATACACTGTAATTTTATTGATTCTGGATTCTGGATTCTGACATTACTAAGAAACGTATTTACATAAAACCTCCAAAAGAAACGATGCGAATTTTAAGTGGTGATCGATATCCACAACTTTGCAATAATGAATGTCTTATGGGTCTGGATATGCATTCAATAATGTAATATTCGATAAATTGCATAGAAAACAATAAACTTCTGGTTACTCTTTAATAATATTTATTATAAGTTTTAAATGTAACATTTTAATATTTTAAATTTAGAAAGACATTTATTTATAATATTAATGAAATTAAAAATTATATATAGGCATTGTTTAATTATTATAGGTTTTAGATATTTTTTTGCTAGAATTTGGTGAAAATGTTTTCAAGTTAAATTTGATTTTTTGATTTACAATAAATTTTTATACTGATTCAACACACTAAAAAACTCTAAAATACTCAAAATTATAATAAATTAACAAGTTAAACTTGTGATGCCAATAAATCACTACCCAATTCTGATGTGCTTGTGTTTTTTTCCAATTCTGATGTGCTTGTGTTTTTTTCTCAATAAAATTAATGAGAAAAATCATTTACTTTGAAAACTGGCTCGTGTGCCTAGAAGCAAAGCAAATAAAACTGAGACGCATCAATTGCAAAGTTGGAAACAAAACCATTTAATCCTTATATAAAAAACTAATGTAAGGATATTTAATTACATGTTTAACAAAGACACATTAAATTTTTCGCCAATTTTTTTTCCCTTTGGTGATTTAAGGTTTGCTGACGACACTGACGATGTCGACAAACTTGGAAGGTGAGACAACCACATCAAAGGGAGGACGACAACCACTTATATTCTCAAAAGTTTTATGTCGTGCTTCTTTTGCGGGTAGAAAAGTTGACAAACAGCGAAGGTGGGACAAGGCACCACAAAATGGACACGAAGAAATTGTATTAACAAAAACTCTATCGGCGTACTTTTTATCTTTTCTTAAACCCGAAAATACCTTATTTGTATATATTATTGCATGTTTGATCATTTTTGGAAAAATACTAAAGAAGAGGTTTCGATCTTCTCAGCCCCAGTTCTACTTATTGTTTTTAAGCAACTTATATAACCACCGCAAATTAAAATTTAAGAAAATGCCTCATAAAAGAATGTCCATTTACATCAAGGATGGTTCAAACTAGATACTTAGCTGACAAGACTATTAAAAAAATTATGGTTACGAGAGCACAAATATCATTTTCTTCATTTTCAATGAGAATAATTTTGATAAAGAGGAGACTTTATTTCATCAATTTTTTAACAATTTAAGTTATAGGAATTATAGCAAATATCACACACCATGAGCTCAATTAATATTTGACTTCTTATTGTTTTTTATTTTTTATTTTTATTGATTACCACTTTATTCTCATTTTGACTTACTCTTTTTTTTTTTCCTATTTATTAAATATCATTTTATTTTTATCTTCCCTTATTATTTTTGTTTTCTATTTATTGAATATCATTTTGTTATTAGACCACAAGATGAAAAATAAATAAGTTAATGATTGGCTTCCTACATAATGCTTAATATTTGCAACTAATTATTATGTCACACTACAAACAAGTTTAGTTTCCAACGCTAAGAAAGATAATAGCAATATTGTGTTTCCAATAGTATATGCTCACATAACTCAAAATTTGTTAAAGTTGACTCAATTAAGCAGTATGTTTAATACTCCCCCTTACTTCTTAATGATGTGATTCCAAACATGTTTCTCATATTTTTCTTTTGGTAGTGTCTTGGTGAATATATCAACAAGGTGATCATCTATCTTACAAAAATTCATTTCAAATTCATTTGGCCACATGATCCCTTATGAAGTGATATTTGATTTCAATATGTTTGGTGTGACTATGAAATACTAGATTACTACTTATGGAAATTATAGATATGATGTCACAATAAAGAAGTGTGGCATCTTGTTGTTCTTGCTTCATATATGTTAATATTCTCTTCAACCAAAATGTTGTTGGAATATTAATTCCTACTTGTCTCAGTTGTGACTTTCTATGTAAAGAGTCTGTTCCTATTATATAGGAGTGGTTTCCCTAGTTTGGTGTGTGGTTGAGATATTCTTTCAACCAACAGATTGTATGTCCAAGATAGTTTTCCTATCTTGGGACAATACTCTTGTATATATGTAATTGCATATCTGATTAATGAAATATAGTTTCTTTGTAGAATTTTATCATGGTACCAAAGCACATGAAGAGCCGAGCATGGAATCAAGCCACACATAGAACCGAGCTTGGAATCAAGGCGCACCATTAGATGGAGGAGATGACCATCAGAATTTATAGTGTTTTGGAAATAGATGGTCAGCATATCTGTCAAACCCCCAAAAGTGCCCTCGAGACCCAGAGATTCTGATGCAGTGTCTATTAATGTAACTGATAGGCTTTGCAGATGGATCAATCCTCTTAGATCCGTCTATTGCAAATCCAACGCAGTGGTTGTTCTTGATTCATGATCATTGTTCATGAATAGACGTACTGGAGCGCCCTTCAACGTCCGTAAATAGATGAGCTTGGATATTCCAGTGGGCAATGTCTTCATATTTTTGCATCCCTTCACATTCTAATGTAGGGGTAATGGTACCTGTAGTTAGCGACACTGTTGGATCTAAGGTGGGCGCCAATATTAAGGAGGCTGAGCTTGGCATACTTCTCGAGGAGACTGCCTACTAGACTATGTGAGACGGAATAGATAAGTTGACTAATTGAAATGTTTGTGATTGGTGGAAACATCATCGATGTTGGTATCAGATATTTGAATCATCAGGTCTCACAGTGTGCATAGCCAGTGCATTGAGGAGCAGCTTGCTAACTTGTTAAGAAGCTGCATTGATGAGGAGCAATGTGCCACATCCAAGCCCATAAGATAACCTGCAGTATTAGCCATTTTCTTTGTTTTTCTTTTATGAGAGGTAAAGGAACACTATCAACAATCATTCCACATGGGTGAAGATGAAACCAACTTTTCCACAACAATGCCGCATACTAGTTTATGTGTTCTTGAATTTTGAGTTTTGTAAGTGAAATATGTTGAGCCTAAGCAACTCAACATGTAAATGTAATTAGTTAAAATTGATCATTCTAGCAATTGGTAATTGAAGGTAGAAATATTCAAGATGAAACCACTAATTATGATTCTAGAAAAAGTTGGTTGAAGCAGCAATAGATGGACAAACAAGGTAAAGACTCATAGTATATGTCGCATACATTAGTAAGCAATTCTAGGATGTTTGTAGTGGTCATTATAAAGTATGCACCTGGTAACTCCAAGAGATGGAGTGTGAAATGTAAGCCTTGTAAGGCATATGTTTCCCCATATAGTCCGTGGTAATTTAAAAGACATTTTGTATTTGTAGTGTCAGTTTGTGGTAAGCCAGAAACCACATGTAAGAGTGAAGTGGGAGAGAGATTCCTGTTGGCGTGGTTTAGGGTTAGCCGAGAAAAGCCTTGGCCTGGTTGAGTTGGGTCTTTGGTGAGCCTTAGTGACTGGAGTGTGCTAGTGGCAGGTTTGTAGCCCAGAGTGGGTAGTGTGCCCTAGTGGCAGGTTTGTGGCCTAGAGTGGTTGGACTACCTTAGTCGTAGATTTGTGGCCCAGAGTAGCTATGGTGAGCCTTCGTGGCTATGTTGAGCCTTCGTGGCTAAGTTGAGCCTTCATGGCTAAGTTGAGCCTTGGTAGTTGTGTTTAGCCTTGGTGGCTGAGAGCCCTTAGTGGCATGGTTGAGGGTGATCCGATAAAACCCATGATGATATTAGATGGGGATTTATAGGTACACATACAAGTGTGCAATTATAATAGTTGAAAGAACCATGTATGTGAAGGACATCCTACAAGACTGGCGGTTGGAGTGGTTAGTACCCATGCATTTCAGTGGATGGTTGCTCCTTTATATGGAAATGAACATATTCTTTTTATGTTTGACCACAACTAGACTTTGCAGATTGATATCGAGACAAGTACTCATTAAGGGGGTATGTTGGAATATTAATTCCTACTTGTCTCAATTATGACTTTCTATGTAAAGAGTCCATTCCTATTCTATAGGAGTGGTTTCCCTAGTTTGGTGTGTGGTTGAGATATTCTCTGAACCAACAGATTGTATGTCCAAGATAGTTTCCCTATTTTAAGAGAAATACTCCTGTATATATGTAATTGCATATCTAATTAATGAAATATAGATTCTTTGTAGAATTTTATCAAATGTTTCACAAGATGTTGTTACAATGCACTCTACCTATGTAGAAGAAAATTAAATCGTTAGTTGCTTCTTTGAAGACCATTACACTACACCTAATACTAGGCTAAAAATAAAACCTAAAGTACTTTTTCTATTATCAATGAATGGAGCCCAATAACTATATGTATAATGAAACATACCAAAATTATATGTTGAAGCATATGAAATACCAAAATTTCTTGTTCGAGGGAGGTACCTCAATTTTTTTTTGATGGTTCAAGATGCATCTTACTTGGAATTTGCATGAATCTAGTAATCAAGCTTACTGCGTGCATAAAATTAGGTATAGTGGCAGGAAGATACATAAGTCTTCTTGCCAAACTCCTGTAGGATTTAACATCTATCTTTTTAGCTCCATATTCAACTTTATTAAACTTTTCATTTGTAATCATGGGTTTCCTCATGGGTTTACTATTTTCCATTTTTCATTTGTAAGGAAGATCTGTAACATATATTTTTTGCGAAATAAATATATCATTATTCATTTTCCACACTTCTATGCCAAGAAAATAATGCATCTATCCCAAATTAGTCAATTCAATTTTTTCTACTAACTAATTACTTGAATATGTGTATATCAAAGTCATCTACATATAAACAATCAATCAATATATCATTACCATTTCACTTAATATATAATGTGGGTTCATTTCCTATTTGTTAAATCTCTTTTTAGAAAATAATTATCAATTTTAGGATACCAAGCTCTTGGATCTTGTTTAAGCCATAAAAAACTTTTTAAAGTTGTTGAATTTGTGTTCATTTCCTACAACTTCATATCCTTGGGGCCTCTGAACATAAATATTTTCCTTCAATACACCATTCAAAAAGGCTGATTTCACATCAAATTGATAAACCAACCAATTCTAACATGTTGATAATGCCCAAACACTTCTTATTATTTCCAATCTTGCAACATGACCATGTGTTTCATTGTAGTCAATACTTCATTGTTAAGCATACCCCTTTGCTGCTAACCTTATTTTATGCTTTTGTATAGATCCATCCATGTGTTTCATTGTAGTCAATACTTGGTTGTTAAGCATACCCCTTTGTTGCTGACCTTATTTTATGCTTTTGTATAGATCCATCAACTACATACTTCATTTTTGAGTGGAGAGGCTCATTCTACAACCCACTATTAGGGTGATGTGCAATTTTGTATGAGTCTAAGATTCACTTGACATGTGTCCCCTTAAAATAAAATAAAATATTCTTTAAATTAAAAAATAATGTCGACTATAATTAAATTAAGAAGCAAATATACACATTTGGCTAGTTTTGCTTAAAAGTATTATAAAACATAGCCCAACTCTACCTTTTCTTACTTTATTTGTTTTTGATATTATAACCCAATATAAAAGAATTATGGTAAAAATACTTCACTCTCACTCTTAAGTAAATAAATAAATTTAATATCCATATTAACTAATTTATTTTAATATATATAAATATATAAACCATAATAAAATATTTTAATGTGAAAAAAGGTAATTGAAAGTAAAAAGATCCAATTCCGTCAACACTAATTAGACATAGATGTGTAATTTATTCAATTTTTAGTACAAAATTTATATGAAACATTTAAAAATATTAATAGTAATGAAAAATTCAATGTGTATCATGATAAATAAAATATCTCAATCCTCATGCCAACTAAATTATTTCAATATCAATAATAATCCTCATGTCAAATAAATTATTTCAGTGTCAATCATAATAATAATAATAATAAATGTCTATATAGTATATAAAATAATTCAAAAATTAAATTCTTATTGTTATAACATTTAAGTACTATTTTTAAAAATTTGACCCTTTATTAAGGATTAATTTTGAATGGAACAAATATGTATTGGAATGACATGTTTAAGGTATTTTATAACATGTGTTCAAGTAATATTCAAGGGGCTTAATGTATTTATACATGTCTTAACCATCATCTATGGATGCAATCTTTGGGGGTGCAATTTTTTTAAGTTTTCCACTATAAAAAGGGTTTTCAACTCAATTGATTTGATACCTCTCGTCTCTTGCTAAATCTATGGTCAAGATAGATCTATACTTGTGTACACCCATTTGAATCCGATGGATTCTTTTCCAGTAAGGGGATCCACGAGCTCTCATGTTTCTGTCCTCTCAATTGCTACAATTTTTCCAGCCATTACCTTGCATCATGCTTCATCTTTTATTGTATCTTCAAAATATGTTGGATCTTCTTCAATCTGCAATATTAAGGAAAAAAATAGTATATCCATAAATTTCATTCAAGGATTTTAGTTTTCTTGGAGGAGAATTTGGACTTGAAACAAGGCTTGATTTTGAAGAAGATAATGGAGGGGATGTAGTCGAGAACTATTTGAGCTACTAGTTGGATCTCTAGGGAGAGAATATTTATCTTCTTATATAATCAATTTTGTATTTCTTTTTGTAGACCATTATTATAGTGCCATTCCTCTTTTTCATCAAATAACACATCACAATTAACAAATAATTTTTTAGTTTTTGTTGATAAAGTCCATAGGCCTTTGTCTCCTCACAATATCCAATAAAAATGCATTTCACACTTATATGATCTATTTTTGTCTTTTTTCAATAGGAACACGAGCATAAATAATACATGAAATACTTTCAAATGAACAACACCACGTTTTCTTCCACTCCATGCCTAATATGGAGTTTTATTTTGCACACTTCTTGTTGGACATTTAATAATAAAATAAATATATGTAACTACAACTTCAACCCAAAAGGTGTTTGGAATACATTTACTTTTGGACGTGCACTTATCCATCTCAATAATCTCAACCACACCATTTAGTTATGGGATATAACTTGCTATCAATTGCCGCTAGATGTCGTTCCTTTCCTTTCCTAGTAACAATCAAACTCATTAAAAGTGAATTCTCCCATCTATTTTCACAATAACAACTCTAAAATGTTAAACGATAACAAATACATGAGATATTTCTTCAATAAAATATACCCATGTTCTTAAATAATAAAATACTTTTTTTAGTGAGAGACAAAACTTGCATAAGACCGCATATATTGAATGAACTCACTCAAATATATTTTTTTCCTTTCCAAAATTTTCCTATAGAACAACCATCACTAGGCAATAAACATCATGTGATATTAAATAAGATCAATAAGCAATAGTACTAGGCCTATGATCTTGTTGCTTCAATTTTAGTGATGGACACGTTCACAGCAATAAAATTTGGTTTGAAAAAAACAAAAGCATATAACTGATGTTCTCTCAACAATATTAAAACTATAGGATATTTAATGAGGTCAAGTTGTATATACCCATTCTGAAATTTATACTGGTTTAAATTTAATGATGAACATATATAACCCAACTGCATTTTAATGATGAACATATATAACCCAACTGCATTTAGTATCCTATAGACTGATAAATATTAGACTCATAAATATGGCTGGCAAAAGAGAGATGTTATCGAACAACTTTTCAATAATTTAAGCGACAGCTAATACATATGTCTTCCCTGCAAACATTTTTCGCACGAACATTGCGTGTTCCGTTTCCAAACCTAAGAAACACAATGCTAACATTCTTATTCTAAGGAAACATTTTAATGGTCTATTTTGTCAGCTTCCGGCAGAACTGACCACTACTATGGCGCAGCCACGCTATAGTCTCTTAGAACATTCAGTTTCCTGACAGGATTTTTCATTCTCCACCAGAAAAATTTGTACTTTCAGTCCTGAATTATTCAGCGAATCGAAGGCATAGCGTTGGTGGGCGGAAAATTGCGGTAAAGTTACGACGCTTTACAATGTCGACGCCCATGCCAAAGATGAGTCTGTTGAGGTTCTCAGTCCAAAGTCGCATCAAGACAAGGTAACTAGAATTAATGAATTAATAATGTATTGCCTTGCATAATCTTTTTTAAGGAACCTGTGTGTCAAAGTCTGAAAACTATGTTTAAAATTTGAAACGTCCAAAGTTTCAAAGTTTGAGAATTACATACAGATTTTGATTGTTAGTCATATGGTTGGAGTTCGAGTAATTTGAAAATTCTAATATTGTGAGTGGACACTCTAAAGAAATCCTTTTGTACTCTTGAGCGGAGTGTTCACTCGACATTTCTAATCCAGAAACGCTCAAAAAAACCTTCATTAAAATAAATTGTATTTGAGTTAAAAATCATATTATTTGTTTAACCCTCAAACAATGAACATAAATTAATTATTTTCCTAACTTTTAAATAATAACCATATATATATATATATATATATATAAAACCACCAAAATAAATATATGAATTGTGATTATTAAATTATATTTAAAAATATATATAAATGAATGAAAAAATATATAGATATTAAAAAAATATATAAATGAATGAAAATTCATATAGAATAGTCTATGGAAAGTGGCTGAATTAGCTATGGCTGGGATAATCAATGGCTATGTTTTTGGGATTTCAAGTCCAAACCTCCCTATGGGTTAACCAACGAAAACAAATCACATAAAATAGATTGATATTTATGTATATTATTTAAATTTAAAATTTAATTATAAAATAAGGTAAATACCTGGGTTTGAATAATTAATAAAATAAAATAATAATATTTTTTTTTATCCGATCTTATAGAATTGTACTATAGAATTGTAATATCTTTGGTGAAATTATTTCTAGTAAGACTCTTATGATTTTGTAAGTTTGAAAAATCCCTAAAAAGTTGGAAAATAAAAATTGAGTATTTTTATAAAATTGTAAATATTTATGGTTATTAATGAAACATTATTAATTTTACTTATTGATATTTGTGAAGAATACAAAAGAAATCACCACATGGGTAGTTAGGCTCCCAATTCTCATGAAACGATACTTACAGTGCAACAAAGAACATAGACATAAAAAAAGAAAATGATTTTCACAACCACTTGAATGATCATGACCAGAGACAAATGTCATGCGTGGAAGATGATTTAGAAAGACGATTGTGGGAGAGAAAGGCAATTCGGGAAATGAAAACAAGATTTCAATGGAAGATAAAGACTGTGTTTGTGTAATTAAGGTATTTATCTCAGCTTTAGCAGGAGACTACTAGGGGTTTCTGGAGATGATTCTATGAACATTGTAAATTGTTATCCTGATGGAAAATGAGCCTAGAGCTCTCGAGAACTGTTGAGATGGAAAAGGAGAATAGAGCTCGGGGGTTGGAAGGAGCGTGGGAACTCCTATTGTACTTTCAAATATTCATAGAAGTAATTGAGTCATTTATATACCGCGTTGGTATTATATATAGCCAGGATTTGGTTTTGAATCTGGGTAAAATGTACGAGTAATTATAAGTGTCTGTGGGAAGTAAGTTTCTAAATGTAGAATGTAAATAATTACTATTTATAATTATTAACTCTACAAAGGTGACTCTATACAAGAATCTATATACAAGAATTTATGAATAACACTGTGATTGGTTTTGGTATGATTTCATGAAATTTTTATGTATATATATATGTGTATGTAAATAAATAAGATGTATATATGGTAGGGTTAGAAATATTTTGGGCTAACTCTATGATAAAGCACTTAGGTTACCCCCACTGTGATTAATTTTAGTATGCTTTCATGAAAATTTTATGTATATATGTGTACGTAAGTAAATAAGATGTATATATGGTAGGGTTAGAAATATTTTGGGTTAACTTTATGATAAAGGACCTAGGTTACCCGTCAACCAGTATACAATCCCTGCCAAAGTGAAAAATCCTCTAGAAAGACTTAGAAGTTCAAAACCCCATAAACTAGGACTCTCGAACCCTATTTTTTGTGTAGCAGGATTGTCCATAAATTATGTGTGTGCGTGTGTGTACTAATATAAATATATACATGAAACATGATAAGGGAATAAATACGACAAGGTTCATGACCCCAGAAGTGATATGTACATATCATAAGATAAAAATATCTTAAACAAATCACATTATGTGTGTAATATATTCATAAAAAGGAACTATTTGCTTAAATAAAATAGTTATTGTCAATAAAAAGGTTTAAGAAATAATTAACATTGAGAGACTTGGTTCTTTATAAGAATATCTAAAATAAAATTTGTAACTTTAGTTGCATTTAAAGACACTGGAACACACACACACATATATAAAAGGAAATTTATGGTTAGCTTCCAACAAGCTTCATTAATCACAAACAATAGTCATGATAGAGTAGGACAATAAATATGGAAATCTTTGACATGGTGGTAAAATGACTTTGGACTTGGCTAAGTCCATTGTACAAATAACTCAAACAGTTGTTCCATGCATGCATAAGTATCATGAATGACTCAACCATGAATGACCTCATTCCTCTATTTTTTCTAAGGGAGTCATGTGTCACACAAGCAAAGAGAGAAAACGGTTTTTGACTACTTGGAGATTATATAGAAGTAAAAGCCCAAAAGATTTCTCCTTACAGAGATTTAAATACATTTGATACTGACTTGCTTGGAAATGAATAAAAAATAATAAGTCATGGAGGATTTAAGAATAAGATAATAATTAAGGGTTATACGTAATCATGGTGAAAGGATATTCTCTACATAAATTACATAACAGGTGGGTTATAGTGGCCAAAAGTATCGACCTCGTAACAAAAATCCTGGTCTTGTTAGTTCAGAAAATAAGACCTCGAGAAGTAAACAAAGGAAAAAGAGAAGAAACAATATCTAAAGTAAACCCTAGAATGGAAGTGTTTACCATGTGTACAACACTCCATTCGGGAGGAATAGTAAAAGCATAGACAATATGGAACTCCAACCGTACCAAGGAAGAGAATGGTAAGCCATTACTTGTAACAATGGAAATCCAAGTGAAAACTAGTTCACTTAAGGTAAGAAGGAAACTAAGAAACATGTAAGGTAATACCTTGACCTGAATCTCACCTTATTTTCGTAGTAACACCAAGGTCATGACTGAAAACCCTCATCACCTTGAATTGCAACAATTGAGTAAAGACCAATTTACAAGTAGGGTTTCTCCGTTCCTCAAAATAAAAGCATAAATTATTGTGACTCCAAGAGTATAGATTTAGGCTCCGTGTAAACCCTAAAACTAGAGACAAATCCCATATAAAAACAGTTGAAAAATTATTAGCAAGCCTTTATAAAATGGAATTTTAGGTAGTAAGTTCAAATTTGAAAGAAAAGAAAAATAAAAAGAAAATAACTTCCATATGCTGATATACTTGTCACAAGAATGATATGTTAGTGAATTGAAAACCTTTAAAAATTCCATCGTAACCGAGGGATAAGAAAAATCCTGTCAATTTTTTGCATGGAGTTTAGTGGCTAACGTTCTAGAGTGTCAAGGATAAAGAAACTCTTATTACTATTAGTGATGCAGAGCTTTGATGGCATGAAATCAAAGTGAAAAATGATAATCAGATCGGCAAAGGTGGGTGAGTGGTCACCCTAACTGCCCAAAATAAATATATACCATTGTTAAATCAAGTGTTAAAGTATTTCCCATCCATTTCCCAACGATCTACATGGCCAGGGTCATGTGTCATGTTACAAACATCCATGAAGCCCTAAAACGTATGCTCATCGGCTCAGTGAGGTTATGCATATAATATAAGGCCATGGGCTAAGGAGTTCCAAGTCATAAACATAAAATTAAAAATCATAATATGAACTATACATAAACAATCCAATATGAATTCAACCATAAGCTGTTGGTATAATTTGTTTATTATTTGTTATAAGGTATAGAGTTTGAATGTCGTAAGGGTTCTGTAATGTGTTATAAATTTGTATAAGATATATGATACCAAAGGGGGTTGATACAAACACATGAATACCCAACCATTTTATTTAAGTTTTCCTATAACTTAATCTAGAATAAAGAGGGGCCTTCTATAACAGAATGAATGAATTAGAATATTAAGGTAAGAAAACCTACAATGGGGAGTAATGGCAATAAGGAGTTAACATGAGATTGGAAGGAGAATAGAGACATCAATTAGAGGATTTAACATTTAATCCGTTGAATATCATCAATCGAAGGATAATAAGTGAATAAATCGCCGAAAACATATGCTGACATTATTTATGTGTATGTAAATAATATATACGAAAAATATATATTCTTTGGAAAGAGGTACTTTTTAATTTGGTATCAGAGAAATAGGTTGCAACACTATGACCTACCAGCTCAATCATGATTTTTATTTAATAAAATAAATGCCATGTTTTACAAAGAGAGAGAAGTTACTAAAGACAATGAGAAGTTACTAAAGAGAAATTTGAATAGGAAAGTCTTATTAAGAATCTAACGGATATATGAAATCAAAAAATGATGGAACTGGTAGTGGAAGAGGAAGACATGGGAGAAACCTCTAAATGTAGAATATTGATAGTGTAGATGAAAGTAGAAATGCCAAATATGAAATTTTGGAGGAATGTAGCTCAGCTAAAATATATTTGAATCAAGGAAAGAAAACAACGATAGAGATGTAAGGGTGATCCAAGAAGATTAGAGCTTCGACTTATGATGGAGATGTAGAGGAAGACACAACAACATGGTTGTTAACTATTAACTGATATTTTCAAGTTTATGATTATCCCAATAATTTGATGTTATGAAACCAGCTCAAGAAAAGATAGAAAAGATAGATCAACGCCTTAGAATTCAGCCTCTTCGAGGGGGCAACCTCCTTTACATAAATGAACAATTCTTGGATGATACAAATGACAAAACCTCCTTTCTATATATAGGAGTCTAAGGAGTCACAATATAATCCAGCCGACCTAACAATAATAATATAAAGCCACAAAAATAACAATAGAGGGATTCTATGGGGCACAGAAATAATAATATGGGGGTAATAGGGGCACAACAATATAAATAAGGGGTATAACTACAATAATAATGGGGTAATCACTAGTATTATAGGGACCCAACATGCCCCTCTCCTTCAAAAAAGTGTTGTCCTCAACGCTTGAGTAGTTCTGGATACTTCTGCATAAAATTCTCATCCTCCCATGTGGAATCTTCAACGGATAAGTTCTTCCACTTGATAAGATACTCTGAAATTGATCGATTTCGTAGTTGTCGAGTTCTTGTTTCTGTGACTGCTTCCGGTTCCAATATAATTTTTTCTTCCTCGTCAAGTTCTGGCAATATTGTTTGAATTGGGAGCTTGTCGCCTATAACCTTCTTTAAACATGAAACATGGAAAACTGGGTGCAATCGAGAAGCTGCAGGAAGCTCCAATTTGTATGCCATAGTACCAATCTTTTCCAACACCTTGTATGGACCATAATACTTTGGTGATAATTTATTATCCTTCTTAGCTTGCTTTAGGGACATTTGCTTATATGGTTGTAGCCGTAGGAATACCCAATCACCTACATCAAAACTTCTTTCACTGCGATGTTGATCTGCCTGTTGTTTCATTCTATTTTGTGCCAACACGAGGTTATCCTTTAAGAGTTGGAGGACTTGTTGTTGATGTTCGATGTGATGTTCCACTGCTTGAACCTTAGAATTTTCTCTTAAATATGATGTGATTGATGGTGGTTGGTACCCATAAAGTGCCATAAATGGGGTCATTTTTGTTGCTGTATGGAAGGAAGTGTTATACCACCATTCAGCCAAAGGCAACCATTTGACCCATTGTGTCTATTTATCAGATACAAAGCAATGAAGATATCCTTCCAAACATTTGTTTACTATCTCAGTTTGCCCATCAGATTGAGGATGATAAGATGAGCTATGAGCTAACTGAGTACCCAGACAAGAAAATAATTCTGTCCAAAAATTTCCAGTGAAAATGGGATCTCTGTCACTTACAATAATCTTTGGGTTTCCATGTAGCTTTTGAACTGTTTCCATAAATGCAGTAGAAACTGTACTGGCTTTAAATGGATGTGATAATGCACAAAAGTGTGCATACTTGGTAAGTCTGTCAACTACCACCATGATGACACTCTTTCCCTCAGACTTGGGTAAACCTGTGATAAAATCCATTGAAACCTCCTCCCAACATTGGCTTGGAATGGATAAAGGTTGTAATAGACCCGGTGTCTTAATTGTTTCAACTTTATTTTGTTGGCAAACCAAACATTCCACCACAAACTTTTGAATATCTGATTTAAGGCCATCCCAAAAAAATTCCTTCTTAACCCTGTGGTAAGTTTTTAAAAATCCTGAGTGCCCTCCTAAGGGAGAAGTGTGCAATTCCATAAGAATCTTTTGTTTTAGCTGGGAATTCTTACAGAGGTATAAGCGATCTTTGTACCATAATGAATCATTTTTCCAGCTAAATGTATCAGAAGTACTGGAATCTTGTTGTAGCTTTCGAATAAGTGCCCACACTTCTTCGTCATTCTTCCATTCCTCCTTTGCTTCGTTTATCCAATCTGTTTGGATAATAGAAATGGCACACAACAATGCTTCCATATCCTCATCCTTTCTTGAGAGTGCATCTGCCACCACATTTTGCTTCCCTTTTTTGTAGATGATTTCAAAGTCATAACCCAACATCTTTGTGACCCACTTTTGTTGCTCTTCAGAGGATAATCTTTGTTCTAAAAAGTATTTAAGGCTATCATGATCCGTTTTTACCTTGAAGTGTCTTCCCATTAGGTAGGGTCGCCATTTCTTAAGTGCATGGAGTATTGCCAACATTTCCTTCTCATAAATAGCTTTGCTTAAAAACTTTCCCTTGATTGGACGACTTTCAAAAGCAATGGGTCTTTCATCTTGCATTAGAACAACACCAATTCCATTTCCTGAAGCATCACATTCCACAATAAAAGTTTTTGTGAAGTCCGGTGTAGCTAAGACCGGTGCTTGGCACATTGCCTCTTTAAGATGTTTAAAGGCCTTTGTTGCTTCCGGAGTCCATGAAAATGAATCTTTCTTCAATAATGTTGTTAGAGGTGCTGCTATTCTCCCATAATTCTTAACGAACTTGCGATAATACCCTGTCAACCCAAGAAATCCTCGCAGATGCTTTATGGATGTGGGGATTTTCCATTCCTTAATGGCTTTAATTTTGCTAGGGTCTACCTTAACTCCTTCATGAGATACAATATGACCCAAATATTCCACCTCCTGGACTCCAAAGAAACATTTGG
Organism: Pinus tabuliformis; assembly: GCA_031772625.1. NCBI lineage: Eukaryota > Viridiplantae > Streptophyta > Pinopsida > Pinales > Pinaceae > Pinus > Pinus tabuliformis. Next base: position 472,471,336 of record CM062805.1, read on the forward strand.
ATCTTTTTGCATATAATTGTTTCTCCTCCAATAGTTGTAGCACCTTGTCAACATGTTCAACATGATCCTTCCAAGACTTGCTGTAGATTAGTATATCATCAAAAAGTACCAACACAAAATTTCTAAGGAATGGTTTGAAAATTGAATTCATCAAACCTTGAAATGTTGAAGGTGCATTGGTAAGGCCAAAAGGCATGACCAAAAATTCATAATGACCCTCATGAGTTCTAAATTCCGTTTTCGGAATGTCTTCAATCTTCATTCTGATTTGATGATATCCCGAACGAAGATCCAACTTGGTGAAGTAAATTGATCCATGCAATTCATCCAGTAATTCATCAATGATAGGAATGGGGAACTTATCTTTAATAGTGAGCTTGTTGAGCTCCCTATAATCTGGACACATGCACCATGATCCATCCTTCTTGTGCACTAATACTACTGGAGCTGAGAAAGAACTTTGACTCGGTTGAATTATACCAGCCTCTAGCATTTCTGCAACCATACGTTCAATTTCACTTTTTTGGACATATGGATATCTGTACGGCCTGATGTTTGGAGGAACACTTCCTGGAATCAGATGAATAGCATGATCATGATCACGCATAGGTGGGAGACCTTTGGGAGTCTCAAATACCTTGGAATGATTGTCCAGGACTTTTTGGAGATCTGGAGAAATAGATGATTCCAATGTGGAAACATCTAGCGAACATAATTGTGCAATTACACCTCTTTGCTCCTTTTTTAGAAGCTTTGTCATGCCATTAGAGCTGATTATCTTTCCTGGTTTCCCTGTAATACCCCTTAATTCAACTTCCTTTCCTTCCACAGAAAATTTCATGAAAAGTTCTTGAAAATTAAAAGCTATTGTACCCAAGGATTGTAGCCATTGGACTCCTAATACAACATCAGCACCTCCCATTGGAATGGAAAGCATTGGGCTAGTCAATACATATTCTCCCATGGATAGCTTGATATTATGGCACTTTCCAGAACAATTTATTGTTCCTCCATTTGCAATCATCACTTGACACTCTGGTGCTGGATATAGGAAGCAATTCAATTCTTTTGCTACCCTACAATGAATAAAATTGTGGGTGCTTCCTGAATCAATCAACACTATTACCTTTTTCTTCTTGATTTGTCCTTCTATCTTGATGGTTTGAGGAGTGGTAATTCCCGCCAATGCATTACAAGATATGGTCGGATTTATTTGTTCTTCATCTAGGCTTTGTTCCTGGAATATATTCTCTTCTTTTGACCTTTCTTGCTCCTTTTCTTCTTCCTCTTCACAATCTATGTAGAATAATTTCTTCTCAGCACATTTATGACCTTTTGTGTATTTGCTATCACAATTGTAACAAAGCCCTTTTGCTCTTTTTTCTTCCAATTGTTGTGGTGTCAACCTTGTAGGTTGTGGAAGACTATGGGCAACAACACTTCCGTCTTTATAGTTGTGAATGGTATGCTTCCTAGTTGCCATAATTTTGCTTTCCATTTTTCTTGCTAACCTGAATGCCTTCTCTAATGAATCAGGTTCCCAAAGGCGCACATCATGTTGGATATTATCCTTTAAAGACCCTATGAACACATCAATCCTATGCTCCTCTGGAATATCTTTTACCCTTATGTTCAATTTTTGGAACTCCTCAATGTGCTCCATTATTGAACCCTTTTGTTTGAGACTTATCAATTGGCTAAAAAAAGTGTTGCTTTTTGTATCCTCATAATGTGCTATCAATTCTTCCATAAAAATTGCCCAAGTGATAAATTGTTTACGAGAACAAAGCCATTGATACCATACAAACTGATTTGGTTCCAAATATAAAGTTTCCATACGTACCTTTTGTGTGTTTTGCACATTATTGAGATCGAAGAATTGCTCCATCTATAATATCCATGTGGCGGGATCCTTGCCATCAAACTTCCTCATATCGATTTTTGGAATGTGGTGATTCTTCGATCCAGCATTAGCATCTATGGAATCATGATTAACATTTCTTTTGTTCTCATCATGGGTTTCCTTTACTACCTTTTCACCATTAGTAAGTATTTCTTGTAGAAAACTAGTCAAATCTGTCTTCAAATCTGCCATGCCTGTCTTCAAATTTGTGTTCAAATCTATCTTTAAATTGTCCATCTTAGCTTCCATGCCATTCATCTTAGCTTCCACGCCATTTATCTTAGCATCTGTTAACTTTTGCGAGCGTGACATTTGTTGCACTTGTTCTTGTAATTTTGATATATCATGTAGCATTTCTTCCTCTTCTTCATGAGTCATGCTAGAGCTTTCAGGTTCCTTACTAGGTGTTTGCATTTTCTTTCCTCGGGGCATCAGTTACCGATAATAATGCTCTACTATGCCCTTTGAATTCCTTCAAAATAAATTTTCAAACCAAGCTTAAGCAAAAATTTAAAAAAATCTACACACCTTTTTTCACTTTGTAGGAGCTCGATATTGCCTCTGATGTATCTCTGTACTTTCCAGTCATCTAGTTCTAAACTTGTGACCTGTAGTAGCTCTCTGTGTCCTCTTTCCAATGCCACAATTCTGACCCAAATTGGATTCTCCAAGGAAGAGTTATGCAAAATCTCCCACAGTGACTTGATTATAGACTAGTTTAGTAGAGCTAACTTGTACGACGTGCCGCGAGTCACTGTTTCGACCTTAGGATCTAAAAAACACCCACAAGAAACTAATGTCCGTCCTCTTTCTGTACCTTTTTATGAAATTGCAATCCGATCCTCAGAGAGAAAGTTATGACGATTTTCCCCAGGTCACCTGTTTTGAATGTAATTCAGGAGTCTGCAAAAAGACCAACTTCCTCAGATCATATCTCCGAAAATATCATGCGAAAAGCTCTGAAATTTGGACCCAAGGTTTAGCGCCAATTCTTCTCAAATGGGTTTGTTTTGCTACTTCTGAAACGTCACAGAAAAAAGTTATAGCGAAAATGCCACGATGACCTGTTTGGAGCAGCGAAACCCTAGAATCCAAAGCTCTGATACCAAATGTTATGAAACCAGCTCAAGAAAAGATAGATCAACGCCTTAGAATTCAGCCTCTTCAAGGGGGCAACCTCCTTTACATTACATAGATGAACAATTCTTGGATGATACAAATGACAAAACCTCCTTTCTATATATAGGAGTCTAAGGAGTCACAATATAATCCAGTCGACCTAACAATAATAATATAAAGCCACAAAAATAACAATAGAAGGATTCTATGGGGCACAGAAATAATAATATGGGGGTAATAGGGGCACAACAATATAAATAAGGGGTATAACTACAATAATAATGGGGTAATCACTAGTATTATAGGGACCCAACATTTGAAGGCTAAATCGACTACATATCAGCTACAAGGAAAAGCTTTCTTCTTGTGGGGAAAAGTATGAACTATACATAATTTGGAAGATAATAATATTAATTGGAAATAATTTCAAAAACATTTCAAGGAAAAATACTTAACTAAAAGATATTATGATGATTAGGAAAAATAATTTCATAAATTGGAACTTGGCCAAAGGACCACGGACGAACTAGTGATGAAATTCACACACCTTTTGAGAAAATACTTATATCAGTGAAGAAAAAAGTAAGGTACAACGGTTCTTTGGATGCCGTCCTCTCTACTTTAAAGATAACATTGAATATGAGAATTCAAAAACAACAAATGAAGCAATATGAAAACACAAAATCTTGGTCTAATAGAAATAAATACTAATTTTCACAGGGAGGAAAATAGGTTAAATGTACTTGTTTTAAAATTTTTGGTAACAATAGCTAGGTTTTAACTTTCAGCAGAAACTATAATCAAATAAAAAAACTCAGACTCAAACTAGATCTAGATAGATAAAATTTAACGATAAAGGTGTGAATGGGAGGGAAAGGGAATAATTGAAATATTTGGACTGTGGGGAGCTTCACCATCTGTGAAACTTCCCTAATAATTCAAAATATATTTAGATTCTACAAAATATTCAAGATGCGTCCATAGTAAACTACATGGCTAGAAGCATTCCCCGAATTAACGCAACATTGGAAGAGTGTGATGTTGAACATCAATCCACTATGGTGGAGATAGAAGGTAATTTTTTAAACTGACATGTTCCTATTTTGACATATACAGGCTCCATTTTGAGCTATATTAGTCATTGGATAGTAGAAAAATGTAAATTAATGTCAGAAAAATACAAAAACTCTTGGCTGGTCTAGTTGGCTACTAGAACAAAGATCAAAGTTACTAATTGGGTGAAAGTGTATCCTGTTGATTTAAATGGAAGTAAAACCAATATGAACCTGAATCATACGCCTTTCGGTTCTTATGATATACTATTGGGGACAGATTGGCTTGAAGGACATAAAGCAATTGTTAAATGTTTAGATAAAACTATTACATGTACCATTGAGAATGAAGAGATTTAGATTGTAACAGGTATACCAAGATCCATTTCTATTTGAAAAATATCCACCTTATAGTTAAAAAGGTGTGATAGCACTACAGGGAAAAGACCTTCGAGTGGAGGTTTTTGTGGAAGCCCCTATAAAAATAGCCCAAAAATCCATTTCTAGTGGAGGTGGGCGGACGGATTTTTTAGCGGATGTTTTTTGGATCGTGTGTCTAAAATTTACAAATGCACAGGTGCTTTACTCTCCATAGAAGCACTAGTGTTGCATATAACATGGTGCACCATTGAAAATTTATGTTTATAAAAAAAAAAAAAAACAGTGTGCTAAATAACATAACACATCAGTGCTTGAATAAATGATAGCATCAATGCCCTTTACATAGTGAAATGTCCCGGTGCATACCAATAAGGAGAACCACTATAGTTTTAAATTTCAGAGAAATGCAATGTTGTTTTCAAACTAAGCCTCGATGTAGTAAGCTTAAAAAATGTCACATTATATCAGATTCAGGTGCCACATTATATCAGATTGTCTACCATTTTTTTGAGGCAGTTTTGCATGGATTTAGTTAAATGTCATGCATTAAGACATGGCAGAGAGACCTTCCCTTTCACTTTAGAGATTTTTTTTTTTTTTTAAGAGGTTTCTAGAGACGAGGCCAATCACTAAGGTTCATATGCGTGTGGGGGGGTAGATGATGCCCAAGAGGGGTTTTTCAGAGTATATGGCTAAGATTTCTTCTGAGGTACTGGTGCAAATTCCCAGTGAGGATGGCCATTCATTTGTTGCATTTCCATTTCCATATGTGGGGATTGATTGGAGAGGGTGTCCCAACATCCTCTTCACAGCAACTGAGCCTCCAGATGATAGAGGTAATATTAGTGTTTTCTTTAAATTAATCTACTTTCATTTTCTTGTTTTAATGAATTAGAATAAAATTTATTTTAGCAAATTCTTTAACATATTTGATTAAATTTTTTAATGAATTTGTCTAATTATTTTCCATACTATATATTTTGTAGACATCATCACATTCACTGGGGACATGCCTCCTCCCCCACCAGATGTCAGAGGAGATGAGGAGATGGGCGAGGCCCAAGAGGTTGAGGCACATCCTCAGGGGCGTGTGGACATCCGGGGTTGTGGGGATGATCTATGAGTTTGGATAGACTACTTCGACAGGTTGGCCAATGCTTTTTTTTATATGAGAGTCTACCTTGTGACGACTCGAGATATCATCGTGGATCCTATATCCATGGGTATGCACAAGGACTATATCCCCGAGATGATTTCTCTTATGAGGCATATCATCAGACCTAGTAGGGTACTGACAATGATGATGGATGCAAGGCAACATCATGCAGTGGCAGATACATCAGATGAGGGTGGTTGTGATGGTGATCATGATCCTTCTAATAGTACCACCCCATCAAATCATGGCTGTCGGGATGTCCATGATCCTTCTAGAAGTACACCTCCTTGTAAGTTGCCTGATGATGAGATGCCAGAGCTAGAGTATGTGTCTTATGTTTCTCCTGACATAGCATATCACCAACCACCTCCTCCTCCACCTCAGAGTTCTCCAAACTGTGTTGAGGGTGCAATAGTTGATTATCCATCGTCTTCTACTACAGAATAGGCCAGCACCATGTCCTTTTTATCGGATATTTGATTGCACTTAATTGACATGATGTTGTTATTTGACTTGTATATATATATATATATATATATATATATATATATATATATATATATATATATATATATATATATGGTGCATTTTTTTTATTAATGTTTATTTACTTAATTTATATGTTGGTGTCGATGTGTATATTGTTACCTCATGTTAGATATGTTCATTTATTGTGCTTGCAGATAGATGTGTATGTGTATGATAGAAATTATTTGACATTAATTTGAGGATGTGTGTGGTGATGATGTTAGATTACAAAGTTTGTGTTTAGTTAGATGTGATCACGATGATGATGCCCTGTTAGATTATTAGATTTGTGTCCTATCTAATGATGTTTGTATGTGCTAGAGGTTTATATAATTCGCTGATGGTAGTGAGGTTTATATAATTGGCTGATGGTAGTGAATTCGAATGTGTATCTTAGATGATGTTTACGATTGATGGTTATCATCATGATGTTTATTTTTATGAAATAATATTTATTATAGATTATGTATTGGTGAACTTATATCAAACTGGTATATATGAAATTGCATGCAAAATGACTTTAAAAAAATGCAAATAATTTTTATAAATTACAAAGTTTAGTATGGTTGAAACTATGATTCTAAAATTACATTTAATTATTTTTATTATTGATATTTTGTAAAATATTACATATCAAATCCAGATTAAACATTGGCAATTTTACAAATATCCCTCGTGCATCGAATTAGAAAACAACTATTACCCGAATAAGAATTCTCTCAATCTTTCTGACTGAAGTTAAAATATAAGAAAATTTTCAATTTCAATTACATTACTTTTCTCTCTATAAAATATCTATAAAATTATGTTATTTACTATGGACATTGAAATATTTTACTTATGGTTGTTAGTAAAATAGTTTTTGTTATAAATATATTTTTGTTTTAAATATCACATGTAAATAGAACATATGATGCATTAAACACAATGTAATATCAATAATACTATGTCATGTGAAAAAATTACATTTCTTCCTTGTCGTAAAAAGTAAATTATATTTTTTTACTCATTACATTTATTCCTCATAATAAAAGCTGAATTATTATTTTTTTACTTTCTGTTACTTTATATCTCTATAAAGTTATATAAGGCTAAGGTGTAAATCAAAGTATTGTAATTATGGAAGACATCTATTTATTTTGTTATTACTATTTTTAATTGTAATGTTACATGACAACATCTCTCCCATGCTGAGTTCTAAAAGGCCTCTCAACACAAATAATTTAGATTTTATATAACTTAAAAAAATATATTTTTATAAAATTTAATTTATTGCTAAAGTTATGAGATTTTCAAGCAATTTAAATTTAATATTTCTTGCAACTCTTCCCAATTTAAATTAGAAATTTCTCTCTCTAAAGATGAGGATAAAGATATGCAACATGATAAGGCTTTATGTGAAGTTAATTATAGTTGGATATTTCCTCTATTGGAAGTTCTCCCTTAAAGAGGCAACTGATTTCATTTTTAGTAATAAAGATATAACAATTTGATGATTTCATTTTTAGTAATAAAGATATAACAATTTGATGCTATTTTGGTTTTTATTTGCTACTCTACCCGTTTAAATTTAACTCTTTTTAATAATAAATATGAGTTAAATAATACAAAAATGATAATAAATTAGATTTAAACTTTTGACAAATAATTTATTTGATTATTTATTAATGAGTAACTCAAAAAGTATAATTTTTTCCACATACTTATCACGAGATAGTCACTAAAATTCATGTTTTTTCACATCTCTCCTAGCCACTATTACATCATGTTCAAAATGGTAAATAAATGTCTACGTTGAATAATTTAGCTATAAATACATAAAAAATAAATATTTATTTCACATAATCTAAATAGGAGACAAAAATGCATCACCAAACTTATTTGAAAATCAAACAAATGCCTCATAATCACCATCACAAATTCGGTGTGCTTGATATGTTCCTATTTGAGAAGGGTTATGACCTAGAATCCTTATTATTAAAGATAATGTACACAATTGGAAATACTTAGTTTTAAGTACTGTAAAAGTGTTTTCATTACAAAAAAATGTGTAGAAACATTTGTGAATCTTACTAATTATATTATAAAATGTCAACAAGATGAATAAAAAAATAATATCATTAGAAAAATAATGAAAAAAACATATAAAAATAGTATAAATGATGAAATAACATAAGTACATATCACTCTCTATTGTCATCACCTTGATTATCTTCCTCTCTTGGCATGGTAACACTGTTGTTCTCAAAAATATTTTTTGATATAGGGTCGTGTCTTCAAATGAACCACTAATCGTTATCCAACACATCTGGGTAAAAAAACACCTAGTTGCAGTGTTTTGGGAAAGCATAAGGCTCCCTAGCTTCATGCCACATCTCTCTGGAGTTGATAGATATCATCCCACTATCGTGATCTTCCTTTACATTATTCTGATCAAAGGTGTCCCACCACTTGCACATAAAAGTGACACATGGGAATGAAGAGAAGTCCACTTATATGATCTCTTATATCTTTCCAATGTAACCTAATTTCCCCAACATTAGGTTTTGATCGTGGTGGCTTGAATGACTAGATTGGTCAAACTCGATTTCCACTTGACAATCTTGTGTCATGCATCCATCATCGGAATCCTCCACGTGAAAATGATGTCCATATGCCCACATTAGTGGGAACAAATGCACCTATAAAAAAGTGAAGAAATCACAGCGTTATGTGTCTAATAACCAGAATATAATTAAAAATAAAATATATATATAGATGTTACAATTCAAAAGTGCAGTATGAAGTTAAAAATTGTACATAAAAAGAATATAATTACCATGTTGTTGCACCCAATCCCTATGTTTAATACATCCTCTTCAACACGTGGATAATGACCAGATGCACCATTTTTCTCTCTGACTTTATCAGCAACCCAACTGTTAGGGAATGTCATTGGAATATTTTCTTTTAAATGATCAAGATAAGGCACACTTCTAACATTCAACTGTTTCAATTCTTTCATGTCATTCTCCCATTTCCTCCTCTTCTCTTCATACAACATGACCCATGTTTATGTCACTTCCACAGTGTAAAGAATGAATTTGTTGATGGCTTCAATTTCTGAATTCGTTGTTGATCAAATCAAACCAACATAAACACAAACACACACACAAATAGATATATATATATATATATATATATATATATATATATATATATATATATATATATAGTATGTATGACATCAAAATATGCATTAATGTGTTTCAATGTGAATAGTTATTGTGTAGTAATTTTAAAAATGATAAGCTTTCACTTACTCTTTATCATGCATCTTTTTCCATTCATTTCAAGAAGCTCCCCTTCTCTTTTGTATTCATCTCTTTCATCGTCCCAAATTGCTACACATGGTTTGTTTTCTATCTGCTAGATGTGCTCACTGGCATAATAATATAAGACTCATATGATATATACCCCTCTTCCATAGACCTTTCAGGTTTTTCCCTTTGTCAAACAAAACCTTTCAATTTATTCATGTACCTCTCTAAGAAGAACATCCAACGATTATAAATGACCCCAACTAACTCAACCTCATCTACTAGGTGAATTAGAAGATGAATCTGTAAGTCCATGAAACTCGTCGACATCTCTCTCTCAAACATACAAACAATCTTAGCTATCTCTTGTTGCCACTGAATGCTAGCCATATGAATCTCCTTTGATGTGATCCAATGTACAAATGTAGATAATTTAGATACAGCATGTCATAGTTCTTGGGGGAAGTGATGGTTCACATGCCCACACATGAGCATATCATAATGAT